>OY751433.1:28582238-29142238 GCA_963565745.1 Phengaris arion
ATTAATCTAACGCAGGTATTGCGTTGTCAACCCGCGTAGCCAACCCGCAAACAGTGATATTTGATATTTCGGAGACCTCACGCTACACAAGTGCCCCTAGCGTCCATACGAGACAGCCCTCGTGGACCCTAAATGTGCTGGTGCTGCTGTCGTCCCGCGGCGTGGTCGCCATGGCAAAACACGTCTGAACTGTGTCTAGTGCCTGAGATTGTCTTCACGTTACACGTTATACTCGGTAGCTGACCTTATTCTAGGTAGGAGGTGGATGTAGTCGAATACTGCAGTTATATGTACTGTAGAGTAAGTGCGAGTGATTGTTTGTCTACACCGGTGCAACGAAAACAAACAGTAGCGCACTCGACCGCCACCAGTCTACGTAATTACAGTACACTAAAGAAATACGATGACTTTAATAATTGGTCGAATCTTTGTTTACGTTTATATTAAATTGGACCTGAACAGAGTATACGATAATTTATTTACATTCTGTCATGAGTCGGCACGCTACTGCAATTATTTTTATATCATAAGAGCGTTTTCCCATTATCCGATCCGATATCGGACCGATAATGACATGTCTTTGTCCTTATCGGTCCGATATCTGATCGGATGGTGGTGGGGAAACGCACTAACCAGTTGAGTTGTTGCTGGCCCGTGCCAGCGGGGTGGGCTCTCTCGTTCTGTATGTTTGTCTCGTCACAATAAAGTATGAACCCAGATATTTATAGGCTCTTTTCTAATTTCTTGAACCGATAGGATTATTGTTAGGGCATGTTTTAACAATCTCAATGTATACTCGTTACTGTGTTAGGTGCTGCCCGTACGGGCTGTACCTACTTTGTGATGGTAATGATGGTAAATGTAAAGTTCTCTTCACGAAAGATGTCCAACCTTAATAATCAAATGTGTTCAATTAAAATGCTTATAAGTAATGAGGGACCTCAGAGCTCTTAGACAAAATAACAACATAAAAACGATAACGAACTTCGAAAACAATAAAATTTATGGATTTTCCTTTTTTAGTTTGGGAATCTATCTATCTATACGACAATAGATTGGGTGGGTATTAAGCATGGTTTAAGGAGATGCAGACTATAATGATATAGAGATTTGTTCCTAAAGGTCGCAGGAGTGATAAATTTTTATTTCATTCCATGTCCATATGGAGTATGCGGATAAGTAACAATTTCAGATATAGTGGGCTTACGCAGAAGTAGTACTTACTATCGCCGTCTAGCGAGTACAAGAACAAGGGAACATTTGACAGCGGCTTAAACGTAACGTCAACGAATTACATTTTTATGGGCACTGTCGATTTTGAACAATTTTTATACTATCATTTTCGACATTTACGCTGCTGTCAAATATTCCTGCTAGGCCCACTGCTGGAAAACTATAAAGTCGTTAAATCACCTTATTATCTCAAACATTTTATCCTCAAAGATCTTCGTTATCATCCGACATTGAAGTTCGTCTAAGGTCCCAGTATTGTAAATTCCTTGCGAATTCACAATACTGGACCCTAGATGAAGGTGCATCTTTCGAGAAAAGGTACTAGAGGCTCGATTTGAGCATGTTCGAAGGTTGACAATATTCTTGTATTCCTATTTATACTACGTTCGGTATCCGCCGCGACCGTCCTCCTCTGTGTCGGTCGCAGATGTCGAATGTGCCGGTAAGCTCGAGGCACTTCAACGTTTCAACTTTTGACAACCTATTAATTTTGATGACTTTATTTATTGAAATAAAATATATTTTCTCGAGAATATTATCTTTTAATCTACTGTCACACCCTAAGGTCGAGATTTTTAACAAATGTGTTGTCTAGCATATAAAATTATCGTGTCACTGTAACGAAACTCCTACAAATGGCTCTTTCTACTGCTACAAACTATTTAATTTCCAACGAGTGATAATTTAGATGGCAGATAGTGATTTTATAATAAAAAACATACATGATTAGGTTTATACAATATACATTTTATTGGTTTTTATACAGCGACTAGCGAGTTACGGGCTCGCTCGTAAGTCGAATACATATCAATCGTTATAATCATTTACAATCTGTAATATACGAACACTATACATCCTGTCATATGATAATATCATTTATTGCTCCGGGTGTCCACAGTCCAACATCACATCTAAACGACTAGTCGAACGAAAACAATTTCATTCTCGTTGCAAATTCATTTTTAATTACTACTTAAAATTTAAATATATGTATGTTATACATGACCGAGGAGCTTTGGGTTTTAATCGTAATTCAATTTTTTTATAATTAGCAAAGTCTCGCACTCTTCAAACACACACAATACGCATGACAAAAAATAATTGTCAGTTGGGGCAAGTTGGTCTTGGTAAAGGTTGTAAGGGTTGTCAGTTGGGGCAAGTTGGTCTTGGTAAAGGTTGTAAGGGTTGTCAGTTGGGGCAAGTTGGTCTTGGTAAAGGTTGTAAGGGTTGTCAGTTGGGGCAAGTTGGTCTTGGTAAAGGTTGTAAGGGTTGTCAGTTGGGGCAAGTTGGTCTTGGTAAAGGTTGTAAGGGTTGTCAGTTGGGGCAAGTTGGTCTTGGTAAAGGTTGTAAGGGTTGTCAGTTGGGGCAAGTTGGTCTTGGTAAAGTTGTAAACGTTGTCAGTGCCATACAAAAAGTGAATTTCGGATCCAGAAAGAATAGTAAGGTACCCCCTTGCATCACCTAACCTTACAATATTTACATAGAAGTGCGAAGGCTGGTGCAGCTAACCCAGCGATCTGCCGCCGCACGCGCCCCCTCGTAGCGCTTGTGAAAGTCAAATTCATGGAAAGGTTAAAATATTAAACACTATACACGATTCTAAGTAGTTCATGGAATAAATTCCCCTGAAAAAATGTAGAAAATTCCTAAGGAAATTAGGAACATCAGCAGTGCGATACACGCGACCGGCAGATCACAATGTTCAGTCTTGTGCTGATTAACACTAACACGAATACATCACATTACAGTTCACACAATATTTACAGGCCGCAGTGCGCCCCCGCCCCCGCCCCGTACTGTCTGTGATCACTGACCAGTGACCACATCTAACCTCACCTATTCGAGATGAAATAATGTCATTTGCAATAATCTGTACAAAAGGAGAAGAATATTGTACATATACAATATACACGCGTCAATCCACAAAAACATTAGGAGATAATGCAATTTGGTACATTTGTAATGTACACATCTAGCTACAATAGTAATAACTAATCTTATCGTTTGTAACATTTAATCATTACGAAATGAAATAAATAGTTTTGCGTTTAGAAACGCTACTCGCTACAGTAATGTAACGTCACAGTGCACACTAGGTCAGTGCCCGAGTCACACGAGTAACGCACACATCGACAGAGGCCCGGCCGCCCGCTACACCTATACATATATTTACACCGACGACAGCACTACATACATCGCATTACTCTATCAGTCTCGCACCAGTAGCCCCTGTAGTTTTTGGTTTAACCGCGCCGCTGAACTCTATCAAGGCTTGAGGTTTCCCCGTCGAGACGGTACTCGAATATTCTTCGTATTCAATGAGTAAACCTCCTAGCGCCCCGCGTCCCCCCCAATGCAAGTTAGCGGGGAAGCTGCCGCAGCTGGTCGCCGCCCGCCGCTCACTTGGGCGCGTCCGCGTCGAACTCCTGCTCCGTCACCGACACGGCGTCCGACGACAGCGTCTCCTTTAGGATCTCCACGCAGTTCTTGGGGATGAGCGTGCCTGTGGACAGTACGGCGGTGAACGAGGGTAGACTTTCATTTTCAATCTCAGTCAGTAAAACCACAACTAGAGCATAAAATTTAACAAGTAAAAGTTAATGAAAATGTCACTGTCTGGGATCGTTAATCGTCCCAGAGCGGTTACTCACCGACGATCTTGAGGCCGTCGTCGGTCTTGATGCGCACGACCTGCATGCGCGCCGTGTGCGCGCGCGCGGCCAGCGCCGCCTCCACGCGCGCCCACACGGCCAGCACGGAGCCGGCCAGCACGTGGTGCGTGCGCCTGCGCAGGCCTAGCTCGCAGTGCGGCAGGCGGCACGAACCGCCCCAGTAGGCGTGTGAGCACGTGGAGCGCGCCGCCGTCCAGTGCGCGCGCCACGCCTCCTCCGCTTCAGCCTCGCTCACGCGCTTGTACTTCTTCTGGATGTCGGCGAGCGACTCGGCGCGCAGCTGCAGGCCGGTGTTGGGGCGGTACACGCGATAGGCGTCGTCGGCGGCTCGGCGCGGCGCGGGGCGAGCGGCCAGCAGGCACAGCACGGCGGTGCGGCGGCCGTTGCGCGGTGCAGCGCTCACGTAGAATCCCTCAGCCTGCGTCGTGGCCTCGACGCTCTTGTCCAGCGCGGCGGCCCACTCCAGGCCGCGCTCGCTGGTGACGGTGTGCAGCTCGACGGGCGCCTGGCCGGTGGCGTGGCGCCGCAGGAAGCGCACACATCGCACGCGCCGCACGCACTCTCCCGCGCTGCCCAGGTCCAGGATGCCCAGGTCGAAGCGGCCGCTGCGCTTGGCCTGCTCCATAACCGCGGTGAGGGTATCGGTAAAGTACTTGAACAGCCTGTTCTGCAGCTCCACCGGCATCCCCAGTATCCTATTCAAGAACTTCGACATGTTGTTGTAGTCCTGGAAATAGATAAAAGTGTATTAGAAATTTATTCATATTTGTGGGGTTTATGTTACGTGGTTACGGAACCCTTCTAGACATGTCCTGACATTATCTCTGTTAGGATTTTTAATATTGAAGTGGACTGTATCACCTTGTCGAGCGCGAGATGTCCGGGTGCGGCGTCACTGTTGACGATGAGGCCCACGCCGACAAGCGCGGCAGCCACGTCCTGGAAGAAGTCGCCGGCGTAGTCCGTCGGCGGCGGCACCAGGGGAGGCTCGTACTTCATGATGGCCTTCATGACGGCCTCGAGCGCCGTGCGGCCGTACTTATTGTCGATGTTGAACTGGCTCAGATCGCGCGTCTCGGTGGCGCGGCGGTCCCCGTGCGTGAGCGCGCCCAGCGACTCAAGCCGTTTGGCCACGGTGCTGGCGAAGCGGCGCTCGCCCGCTAGGTCCGAGATGAGAAACACGTATTCGGGCGCGTTGACCTGGTTGGAGCGGTGCGTGCGCCCGAATTGCTGGATGGCGCGGTCGGCGGACCATGGCAGCTCGAGCGTGATGTGCACGCGTCGGCGCTGGTTGCGCGCTCGCCGGTCGCTCTGGAGCGAGATGCCGCTGGACGCCGCCTCAGAGATGATGGCGACGTCCTTCTCGCCGTCCATGAAGCGCTGCTTCTCGGTGAGGTTGAGGGTCTCGAGCGGTGCGTCGGCCTCGGAGCGGCTCTCGTAGTGCACGGTGCCGTCGTCCGACTGCACCACGCGGCCCTTACGGCCCGTCATCTCGGCCACGTTGTCGGGCCCACCTAGCTCATCCACCAGTTGGTCCAGCGTGTTGGGCGGCAGGCGCTTGCCCAGCCGCTCGATGGCTGCCAGCAGCGCCTCCTTCATGGCACAGGCGCGTTCGATGGCGGAGCGCGCGGGCGGCGCGCGGCCGGCCCCCAGCTGCAGACCGTTGGCGCCGACGCGCACGCCGGTGAGCCCGCCCACGGTGACGGCAGGCGGCGCGGCGGCCTTGCGCTCGAACATGTTCTCGATCTTGTCCTGCGTGCTCGCCGCCGCCTTTTTCTTTGCAAGGGGCTTCTTCTTTTTGGTCGCCTTCTTCTTCCGCTCCCATGGCGCCACGTACCCTGCGCGAGATGCGACGTTAATACATAAAATAAAAAATATACTATGCTACATTTAAAACTCGTTATTAGTTTGAACACATCAGATTTGATGTTTGTTGTGTTGTATTCTCAACAAGTTTAATCAATATTGTTGTCGCATCGAGAAAGTTATAGTTGAACGAATCGAATCGCCGCGCTGTCACAATAAAATGAAACATATTTTCAAAACTATATCGATTTAAGTACGAAAAAATATACTACGCTACATTTAAAACTCGTTATTAGTTTGAACACATCAGATTTGATGTTTGTTGTGTTGTATTCTCAACAAGTTTAATCAATATTGTTGTCGCATCGAGAAAGTTATAGTTGAACGAATCGAATCGCCGCGCTGTCACAATAAAATGAAACATATTTTCAAAACTATATCGATTTAAGTCGATTCATTAGAGACAATCTCCAACTGGAGTGATGTTCTTATTTATTTATGATCTCGGTAGATCTGATTTTTTTTATAAATAATTTCGTAATTTTAGGAAAAAAATGTAAAAAATTATAGTATTGCTTCTGCCATCAATTTATTATATATTATTTAATACATTTAATTCATCTATTAAACCTAAAAATGATTATTAAAAAAACGATGGAACTTATTTTTTCCACTTTAATAATTCCATCGTATTTTTAATAATCATTTTTATAAAAACTCCCATAACCCTGACTTCTGTCAGCTTTAATTTCACATAGAAAAAGCGAGAGAAATATCTTCTTCGGGCGATCATGTTCCTACTACTCACATTCATTTCAATTCTCATATTTTTTCAAGCAATTAAAAGTATAAAATTTTATTACATGAAGTAACAATTAGCGCGTAAGCATGTTTAGCCATTATGTTTACGCTTTACACTAGACAGCCATTTTGCATATTTATTATTATAAATTATTATAATGTACTGTTTTATTTTAGTAATTTTTGTGCAAAGGATTTATAAATAAATAAATAATTAATGTGACATGAAACGGAAAATTTGAATATATCCCAACTATCAAATACGTCTTTAACACGTACCGCCATCGCTGTCGCTGCCGGCGCCGAAGGGGTTGGAGTCGCTGCAGTCGGAGTCGTCAGCGCGCGCATCGGAGTCCTCGTCGTCGCGCGCCCACTCGTCGGAGGACGAGCCGGCGCGCGCGCGCTTGGCGGGTGGGGGGACGGCGGCGGGGGCGAGAGCGGCGGCGCGCGGCTTGCGCTTGTCGTCGGCGGGCGGGGCAGGCGGCGCGCGCTCCAGCCCCAACAGGCGGTTGATGCGCTCGCGGTCCGGCGCCGGGAAGTGCTTCTCCACGAGCGACTGGAACACGCCCCTGTAACACGCGCCATATATCACACGGTTACGTTTACTATTTACCTCAACATTCTAAAATCCTTTCACAGAGCTTCAGTCATCTCGTGATGTAACACTTACTTGGCGGTGGAAACGAAGTCGGTGAGCTCGCCGTCGTCGCGCTCGAGCTGGTCGAGCGTGCGCGCCTCGCCGGTGGACTGCAGGCCGATGACAACGCACTTGCCGCACTTGACGGCCTCGCGCGCCAGCACCACGGCCTGATTCACTTTGGCGGCAATGCACAGGTACTTGAAGAAGCGCTGGTGCGCGGACCAGAACTGCCCCCACATTGTTTTGCGCATGCGCGGCTCGGCGTCGATGAGCTCGGCCGCCTCGGTGAAGCGCTGCATGGCTTCCACCCACAGCGCCACGCTGCGATCGTACGTGTCGCGGAAGGCGGGCGCCAGCGGCACTTCGTCGATCTTGAACGACACGCCGTGGAAGGACAGCTGGCGCGCGATGTACATGCCGCGCAGCTTCATGTCCATGGCTACGATCTCCATAGCGCCCACGCCGCGCTTCTCTACGGCGTTGATGAAGTCCGCGAAGGTGGGGAAAGGCGTGCCCTCGCCCCAAATCCCGAGTCGCACCATGTACGCCATGTTGCGCGGCTCGGACGCGCCCGTGGCGGACGCGTACACGACACGCGCACGCGGCAGCCGCGTCTGCAGCTCCAGCGCCGTGAGCCCCGTCTTGGTGGCCTTGCCGGAGCCAACGGGGCACAGGTTCTTGGCCTTGTGGCACTCGTCGAACACAATGCAGCCGTCGAAATCCTCGCCGCACCACTGCAGAAGCTGGCGCAGGCGCGAGCGATACTTGGTGTCAGCCTGCGTCTCGCCGATGAGCGCCGAGTACGTGCTGAAGATGACGCCCTTCTTGACATTGCTGTTGACGGCGGAGGATATCTTCGCGTACTTGAACTTGCTGAGCGAGTGCACCTCAATGCGGTCGGCGCCGATGTCGCGCAGGTCGCGCTCCGCGTCGTACTTGAGGTCGTTGCTGACGGACACCCACAGCGCGCGCTTGCGTCCGCGCAGGTAGTTCTCGAAGATGATGCCAGCGATGGTGCGGCCCTTGCCGACTCCGGCGCCGTCGCCCACGAGGAACCCGGCGCGCGACCCGTCGGGCAGCAGATGCTCGTGCGCCTGCGCCGCGTACACCACGGCCTCCAGCTGCAGCGCGGACAGGCGGCCGGTGCGCACCGTTTCGTCGGGCAGCGCGGGCGCGTACGACACGTCCGCCGGCTCCACGGACGACAAGGACGCCGTCTCCACCACGGGGTCGGGGTGCTTGCGGCCCATTTTGAGCTTGCGCGGCATGTAGTCGGCGTACGTCTCCGCCACGCCCATATCCTCGTCCTCCACATCCTCGTCGTCCGCCTTCTCCGCCGCCGCAGCCGCCGTCCAGCCGCCCTTGCCCGCCCAGCCGGCCGCGAAGCTCTGCAGCAGGTGCGCGAACTGCCCCGGTGCGCCGCCCGCCGCCACCAAGTTCTGCAGCAGCTGCAGGTTCATCGCCGGCAGGTTGGGCAGGTTGGCCAGCTCCACTGCGGACACGCGCACACACGAGTTAGTCGCGGCCGCTACGCTACTACGCGATGTATGGGACATCTGATGACACGTATGTGACAGTGACGTATCACGCACATGATCACTAACATTTGTTAGAGATATAATACAAACGAGATGAATGCGTTAAGTGACTGAACAAAGAAACATCTACATCTCTACTTACAAACTACTGCCTAGCAAGTACTATGTAGGAACATAAAAATATGGAATAAAGTCAAAACTGCGTAAGATATATCCCATGCAGGAGAAGGCAGAAACAAAGTTGCACTACATATAAGTAAGGATCGCCACTAACTAAGCGATTGTGGGAGGCTGGTGGGTGACAAGCGTACGTAGGTGAGACTCACTGAGCGCGGAGTTGAACCCGGCGGCGGCGGCGGCGGCGGGCGGGGGCGCGGGCGGGGGCGCGGCGGCCGCACCTTACACACACAGCACTACATCGTACCTCCGTACAGTCAACTACTCCGCTCTGCTCCGATACTACATCTCGGTCAGTAAAATGACAGCCGAAACATAACTCTGTCTATATACTGGGTGATTTTTTATTCCGTCCGAGGAAAAATAGGGCATACTCAGTTTACTTTTTCTAACATAGTGAAAATTTTCTTTACAGCATAGCACTGCCAATATAAAAAAGTGCTGCACAACACAACCCGTTAGACTCATTCGGCACCTTTATTTATGGACGACCTGTGGTGAACATTATGATTTTGAAGATTTTTCTAATTTACAAATTTTGAGCTTTGGCCTTGACGCAAATACTTTCGTATATAGATTCAGTTGCTCATACAATGTCATATTTTTGTCGGATTGCAAAAAAATCGGCCGGTATGTCTAAATAAATAAAGTGCGATGAAGTGAATAGAAGAAATGCCTCTCTACTGACCGAGATTATGAACCAAATTGAGAACTCATCGACATTACAAAATTATTATTCTTTTACTAGATGTTTCCCGCGGCTTCGTACGCGCGAAAACAAGTCACTCGGGAACCGTACATTTTGCTACGACAAAAAGCCTACGTGTTAATCCAAAGCCTAACCTACTACCGTACCAAATTTTATTAAAATCCATTCAGTAGTAGTTGCGTGAAAGAGTAACATACATTCATACATCCATACATACAAACTTTCGAGTTTGTAATATAATTGAGGATGTCTGTTCAAAACAAAATGCTTAGAAACCAACCTGACTGTCGGATGCTCTTGTCGGTGGGCATGTTGAAGGTCTGTGGAAACTTCATGCTCCCGAGCTGCTTCATGTTGACTGCCGTGGCCAGCTGACCGAAAGGCAGCCTCGGTGTAACTGCAATGCGCGGACCTAAATATGACAGTAGCCTATTAGCCTCCTAAAATTGTACTGCTATATTTTCTTATTGTGTATAATGAATAAACATACTAAAACAAATCATGTTCTTTTTATTTAATATATTTTTTCTCACCTATGACTCCCCCTCCTCCCATATTTAAATTGATAGGTTTCTTTAGGGAGCTGGCTTGAATTCTGATCGGTTTCCAGTTGGATGCTTGTCCAAACGCAGTGCCCGATGGTGCTATAACAACCAAAGAATAAATTAATTAATATTATAGTAGCCATCTATGTTGCAGAAACAACCTCGCCTTCGGGAGCAAGCAATAGCAACCAAAGAACCTCAACTATAAACTACCCCAACCCGGCTGGTCCCCGTGGGGCAGTATGACCACTACCCTCCAGAAATTAGCAATATACATATAGCAACATTAAATACCAGAGCAATGCGAACAGATGAGAGATTATCAGAACTAGAACAAGCCCTAGAATCAATCAAATGGGACATTATAGGACTTAGCGAAGTGCGAAGAATAGGTGAAGAAATAAGAGAGTACCCAAACTACATCCTATACTACAAAGAGGCAGAACAGGGATTGTATGAAGTTGGCTTCATGATCAGAAAACAAGTAAAGAAAAACATTATAGAATTTAAAAAGCAAGTCAGATCGGATTGCCACATTAAACATTGACATACCAGGTCAAAGTTCACCTTGGTCGATAATACAGGTCTATGCACCCACAGAACTAGCAAGCGAGACAGAAAAGCAAGATTTTCATATGACCATAAATGGCAGTTTGATAGAAGCTAATAAGCATGAACGGATATTACAAAAGGAAACCATCACGACATCACGACATTGGACTTGGATTTCTCCTGATGGTTAATCCACTAATGAGATAGATACACTCACCAATATCCCAGTATACTTTAATAACGTAGAAGTAATTAACAGTCTTAACTTTAGTACAAACCACATAAGGGTATGAGCAACTCTAAACATAAGTCAAAGAAGTCAAGGAGAAATATAACAAAATTAACAGTGCCGAACATACCGAATCTTCTCCCCGAAACATAAAAAGAATATAATACATGGATTCATGGATTTCCTCCATGGAATCAAAACTAACAGAAAAGGTATCGAATACACAACTAGCAAGCAAAGGAAAACAATATGTAAAACAGCGACAGATTTCTACCGAGCCTTATATAGCTCAGTGGACACAAAACCAAAAGAAGGTGTCTGCTACACTACAAACGAAAAAGAAGAAATCCTAGACATACTACAGACAAAAACCAGGAAAGCTATCATGTCGCAAAAAAAACAATAAAGCACCCGGAGAAGACAAGATAACAAATGAACTCCTAAAGGGACTGGTAGAAAGAAGTAATACTACATCATTAGCAGAGTTTTTCAACATGATAATTTTATTTATTTATTTTATTTTATGTTGTTTGGGTGGCTTACAGCTATCAATATTACAATATACTATGAGATAGAATGCAAAAAGCTAATTACAAGCCTCCACAGATAGTTCAGTTATACAAACTAATTACAAAAGAAAATTAGTAAAAATAAAGTTACTAAGATTTAATTATAAACTAAGTTATAAACAAAATAAAATTTGAAATGTAATGACAACTAGCTACTGAAATACATCAACTAACAAACAATAAAGATACTACAAACTAAATAAAAAAGTTGGTATAGTGTTAGTAAGAGAGCCATTACATCAGCCGATCATACCTTGATACTGTTTGAGGATAGTGGTATTGATAGATGCTAGGCTGCTAGTGAACAGGTCAATACCTGGTTCGGACTTGACGAGCATATTAAACGATTTAGACGATCTAAGAAGGAAGTTTGAAGGAATTTTGTCGATACATTGTGCGTGCATAAGGAATGTGAAGAATATTTATAAATCGAGGATGACGTGATGGAACACTTAATCTCAATTTAGTTAAAAGATCAGAACAGTCTAACCTTGATTGAGCTAATTTCATCAGGAAGCGAACATCGGCGATATTTCGTCTAGTTATAAGTGGTAGAAAATGAAAGCGATTGCATCGTTCATTGTAGCTAAGGTAGGGAATCTTGAATTTAAAGCTAAGGTACCTTGTAAATTTTTTCTGGATTTTCTCAATTCTATTTATGTAAGTTGCAAAGAAAGGATTCCAAACTTGACTACCATACTCTAGATGACTACGGACATAAGCACAATATAGTATTTTTAGTGTTTTCATTTTATTAAAGTGGTTGGTGTTACGGATGATGAAACCCATGGCTTTAACTGATTTGGTGATGATATAATCTATGTGAGATTCAAATGTCAGCTTGCTATCTAACAGAATCCCCAGGTCTCTAATGATGGAGATGCGAGACAAAAATTTATTGGCGACAGAGTAATCGTAAATAAGAGGGTGATGCTTACGACTAAAGGAAATAACGTTGCACTTGTCTATGTTGAGGTCAAGCTTGTTACATAGACAATAGTTTGCTAAGCGAGTTAAATCCTGCTGGAGTAAAATTGCATCGGACAGGTTCTTAAAAGGGCGAAAAATTTTCATATCATCAGCAAACATCAAGAATTTAGAAAATTTGAAGCAGTTACCAATGTCATAAATAAACAAAATGAAGAGGAGGGGTCCTAAAAGAGAACCTTGTGGGACCCCCGAGGGGGTGGGTGTCCATAAAGACATGAAGCCGTTACATACGACTGATTGAGATCTATTTTGTACGTACGAGGAGAACCACCTTAAGAGGTCTCCCCTTATGCCTAGCTCATAGAGCTTGTTAAGGAGTATATTGTGATCAAGCCGGTCGAAAGCTTTACTATAGTCAGTATACACTGCGTCGACTTGATAACCATCATCCATGTGTTCAGTAACGAAATCAGTGAACATAATGAGGTTGGATGTGGTAGACCTGCCTTTTAAAAAACCGTATTGTTGCGGGGAAAGCTCTGTTGAAGGCAACAGTACAGCTGGTTGTACACTATTCGTTCGAAAACCTTAACCAACAAACAAAGTTTGGAGATTGGTCTGTAGTTTTCGACTTTATCTTTGGCCCCTTTTTTGTGTATGGGAGATATAAAAGCAGATTTCCATAGAGATGGCACGAGGCCCTCAGACATAGATCTTTTAAAAAGCAATGAGACTGGTATAGCGAGTTCATCTGCACATTTAACAATAAATATCGCAGGTAGACCATCCGGGCCTGCAGATTTGTTAAGGTCTAGGGATTTTAAATGCTTGCTCACTGTCAATATGTCAACCTCGATATTATTAATGTGACAATTGGTAGTCTCGCTAGTGTCAACGAAATTAGTAGAAAAAGTATTTTGTACTCAATGTGGTATTATTCCATTCGGTGTGAAGGTCCACGATATGGAACTCATATTAAAATCTCCTAAGACCAGAAATTTATCGCGTGGCCGGCTGTTTATTATTTCAGTTAGTTTCTCTAAGTAAACATTCAATTGAGTAGAAAAGCTATTTCCTATGTTCTGCTCACAGAGATACAAGGTGCATAAATTGAGACAAAAGGCGCTCTTATTGGAATTGTCACGTAATTGAATCGAGATCCAAATATCTTCCGCACTGGTCTGCCAGTTCGTATTTTCGACCGCCACAAGTTCACGGCGGATCGCCACCAGCACACCGCCGCCGCGCGCCTGTGCTGTGGCCAAATAGTTACGGTCTCGCCTCCATACTAGGTATCTGTCATCGAAAAGCTCACTATTAGATATTCCATCTAAGAGCCATGTCTCCGTTAAAGAAATTATGTCGTAATTGTTGACAGCTAAATTTCTAAAAAATGTAGCCGACTTCGTCCGCAATCCCCGCACATTTTGGTAGTAAATGTGTAAATCATACATTACTTATAAGAATGGCTACAGATAGGTATGTCAATGAAATATTGATATTAGGCCAAAAGTAAATTACGGATTCTGAAAGATTGAGGCGATCACAAGACATTTCTGTGTAAACATTAGTGCTCCAAGCACGGCATAAGTCTTGTTGTATACAATTATAGCTGATTAAAATATTTACAATTTCCAGAATGAAAATACATACCGATGTTATGTGAGTAGTATCATTTTTAATTTTTAAAACAGTGTTCAAATAGGACCGAGGGATGCATAGCTCTGTTAATAACATATAATAGTATATTTTCCATGCATGAATATTAGGGATTCTGTAAATAGTGAACAGTAGTAAAATAGCAAAAACATTAGTAATATATAAGTAAGTATAATTCATTCTCAAAACCCAGAAACAGCACCATCTTATTAGTTGTATAAAGTATAACACTATTATCGTCCAAACATACAAAAGCATTAGTATCCATGCAAAATTGCGTCGGGTTATATAGATAGTGTACAGCGATAAAATAGGATGATGATGAAAACGGAATCAATACCTCAGCAATGGACAAAATCAACCATAATACGCCTACACAAAAACGAAATTGTAACTACAGACCCATTAGTCTAATGGCAAACACTTACAAAGTCTTAACTAAAATAATCCTAGACCGTCTAACAATGAACCTAGATGAACAACAACCTAAGGAACAGGCTGGCGTTCGTAGCGACTTCCCTACGGCAGACCATATTCATGCTTTAAAATAACTAATAGAGAAACAAAATGAATATGGGAAGCCATACTATATCAGATTCGTTGACTACAACAAAGCATTCGACTCTTTAATCCACACTTCTATTTATAAAGCCCCAAAAAAGCAAGGAATACAACAAAAATATATAAACATAATAAAAAATATATACAGCAACAGTGCAGCACATAAATACAGCTGGAAGGAATTAGTGAGGAGTTCAAAATTTAGAAGGGGGTAAAGCAAGGTGATCCTCTCCCCAAAATTATTCACGGCTGTACTCGAAGATATTTTTAAGAATTTAGAGTGGGATAAGTGCTATATAACATAAATGGGAAAGATATTACACACCTTAGATTCGCTGATGATTTTGTGACATTTGCAAAGACATCATCAGAACTACAAAAAATGCTCACCGAACTAAACACTGCAAGGTTATAAGCTGGGTTCTCAATGAATACTGTTAAAACCAAAGCAATGACTAACAGAAGCAAAGAGGTTATAGCGAGAGGAAACGAAATAATTGAGTGTGTTGAACAAGATTTACACATTTCTTTCATGTCAAAAGAGATCCAGAAAAGGAAATCGAACAGTTGGTCACGATATTGGGCTCTAAAGGAGGTCATAAAAAATGAAACAACACCAATATCTGAGAAGGCAAAGTATTCAATACATGTATCCTCCCAGTGCTAACATAAGGATGCCAAACTTGGAGTCTGACAGAAAGTAACGACCAACAACTAAAAGTATGTCAACATGCTATGGAAATAAGTATATTAGGCGTAAAGATAAGGGGTTGATGGAAACTCAAAGACATAAGAAAGATAACGAAAGTAACAGATGTACCTACATAACTAAAAAGGCGAGAATACTTAAATGGCACTGGACAGGCCACATGATGAGATCTGACAAAGGAAAATGGACCAAGGATTTGACTGAATGGTATCGGAGGGACGGAAAGAGGAAAAGAGGAAGGCAACACAAACGGTGGGAAGATGACCCTGGAGGTGGGAAGATATTGCAGATACAGGATTCAATGATATTATCTGAAGGAAGCCTGTCTTAAGACAACTAACAAAACAAAAAGAAAAATAAGAATGGAAAATCAAGATTAATAAAAAACAAAATGAAACATATCAATAACATTTTAATGTATTTATGAAATGTACATACTATTGTTGGGAATAAAGGCTTATAAGCATAGCTGGGCATTAACTCGTTAATCTGTCAATCGTTAATTAACGAAGTTAACATTTTGATTAACGGATTAACTTTTAAGTTATCTTTTAAAAATGTTAACGGACACGTTAACTTCCGTTAATATGCAGAAATCCGTTAATCGTTAATCCAATGCCTAATAGTTACCGCACGGCACCGACAAGTGCCGACCGGTGCGTGGCAGCGAGTGAAACAAAAACAAAACTAGATATATTTTGCCGGCGCGTGCGAGTGAGAAAGAAAACTGCGAAGAGATTTATTTCGTTTGATCATTTCATTACTTAGCGCCGGTGCTTAGAGTGAAGAGTGTTTTGTTTGTTTGTTGTTATTATAAATTACTGTCAGTGATCATTTGCGTGTTGATAATTGATGAATGAATTAGAACCTAAACCAACAGGTTTTATAAGTTCACTAACGCAACGATATAAAGATGCAATTTTACACATATTAACGGATTAACGATTAACGTTAACTTGCGTTAATTCTTCCGAAATGTAAGCTTTAACGTTTAACGAAGCTAACTTTTTTTGTAGCGGATTAACGATTAACGAAGTTAACTATTTGTTTAACGGTGCCCGGCTATGCTTATAAGCTATACAAACCAACTTCTTATTGGCTTCCCCTATAAATATTACATAATACTTATTAATTTTTAATATAGCAAAACAATACTTAAATAAATAACCTAACCAAGAGCATGGCAGCACATGTCTAAAGAGGGTTCCGTAGCTCGAAATAGGTTTTCTTTGAATTACTTCAAAAGTTATTGTCCGATTTCGCTCAAAATAATTTTCCTAAAGAGTTTTTAGTATGATCTATAACCATGGAAACTTACAAGTTTCGATCTCCTATAGTTTAGAAATGCCATGGGGGGGGGGGGACGACGACTTATAAACCACTTTGTAAGTCGATTACTCGAAAATGTTTTTTTTTTTTTGTAAAAAAATAATTTACGAAACCTTGCCTTTATTTTAAAAGACCTGGGAAAATAAACCTGGGACTTGAAGAAATAAAGTACACACGATGGGGTCGAATTTTTCATCCCCACTTCACATGTATGGAGAGCCCCTAAAATGTAAAATGATTATTATTTAATGATGCCGGAACCGAGATCTATACACAATCTTACACTTTACCAAATTTCATTAATTTATATTAATAATTACAAAAGATAGAAGCGCGGGAAGACGGACGGACAGAGCGAAACTATAAGGGTTTCTTGATTATTACGGAACCCTTAAAAGTGCCTTGAAAGTCCTGTTTCAGTATGACCTTTCATGAGGAATCACATTTATATATATTTTAATAGAACAGATATATACAAAAATATAATTATATATTAATACTACACTACTACATAAAATACCTATAGCACATAGTTAATATTACACCCGACTTAAACCCGACTTCCAAAGTCCACAAAAAGTATGAAATAAATCTTATTTTCTAAATAATTCCCCTTTTAAATCGGCTAAAATTTTAACTATTTCTCTACTCAGTCTTCTTAATTTCGAAGTTAGTATTCGTTTTTAAAAGGAGAATTATTTAGAAAATAAGTTTTATTTCATACTTTTTTGTGCATTACTTAGGGAGTCGGATTTAATTTTTTGTTTATCCTTACTAATATTATAAATGTGAAAGCGTGGATGTTTGTTACTCTTACACGCAAAAACTACTGAACGGATTTCGATGAAATTCGGTATGGTAGTAGTTTAGACTCTGGATTAAAACATAGGCTACTTTTTATCCCGAAAAAGTAGTGTTCCCGAGGGATATTATACATACGCGGGCGCAGCCGCGAGCAACAGCTAGTAAATAATATTTTTTCTCTATTTGGTTAAATTTATTTATTATTTTTATCTAATTTTAATTTATCTATATAACTATGAACATATGATATCGTTGCACAAAACTCTGATGAGTAGTGAGTACCTATATCATCCTATTAATATGTTGGTGTTTTGTGTGAAGATGGTGGTGATGATGATGATGATTACTGTAAGTGGTATGATGGCATATGCTTGCAGTTCTTTATACAAAACCGGAATACCCAAACATGTGTCTATAAGGACTCAGGAATTTTGTTCAGTACTTTTGGATCCAGGGTATACCTTGGTACAAAAGCTTACTTTTTGGTAGCATATGCTTGGAATACTATTTAGAAAAAGTCGAAATCAGTATATATTATATGTCCATATAAATTTCGAGGAGTTCCCTCGATTCCTCATGGACCCCATCATCAGGTCATCAGGAAAACGGGACCAACTCGGGATTATACCCTTTACATAAATATTAGGTCTTTACCTATGAAATTGCCGTTTTGTATAAAAAAATTTAAACGAATTTTTTTCATGTATTTTTTATTTGTATTAATAGAAGTAATCACCCATGCAATCAATGCATCTTTGCCAACGCAGTGGCAGTTTATTGATGCCCTTCTTAAAGAAATCAGCTGGACGGGAGGCAACAAATTCTCCAAAGGCATTTTGTACTGCCTCTCGGGTATTGAATTTTTTTTCCGTCAAGAAGTTATCCAAATTCTGGAAAAAGTAGTAGTCTGTAGGCGAAAGGTTTGGCGAGTAGGGCGGATGACGGAGAGCTTCCAATCCCAGTTCTTGCAACTTAGAGACCGTCTTCTGTGCAGTGTGAGGTCGCGCGTTGTCGTGCAGGAGCAGCGGAGACGAGCGATTGACCAATGCTGGTTGGAGATGTGCCAGCTACTCCATCATTGTGTTCAGTTCTTTACAGTACACATCTGCAGTAATGCTCACCCCGTTTGGTAAGAAGCTGTGATGAATCACACCAGCGTTTTCGTTTAGGGCATTGTTTAGGTGCTGAACCAGGATCCAACCAACTTGCTGAGCGCTTGCGGTTATCAAACAGAATCCATTTTTCATCGCAGGTAACAATGAGGTTCAAAATTGCTTCATTTGTGTGTCTGTTGAGCAGTGTAAGGCACGTCACGACGAGTACTTCGCGCTGGCGATCATTGAGTTCGTAGGGCACCCATTTGTCAAGCTTTTTTACCTTGCCAATTTGACGCAAATGGACCAATATTGTTTTGACGCTAACGTCGAAAGCTGCTGCTAATTCAGCCGTAGATTGTGTATCATCAGCTTCCACAATCGTCTTTAATTCGTCATTGATGACCAAAGTCTTCGAACGACCGCGAGGTTCATTTTTCAGGTCGAAATTTCCAGAATGGAAGCGAGCAAACCAATAACAGGTGGTGCGTTGGTTTGTAGTGTTAGCTCCGTAAACGTCGTTGATGTTGCGTGCCGCTTGTGCCGCGTTGCTGCCACGACGGTACTCATATTCCATAATTACTCGAATTTTTAACGTATCCATGATGACGGAAAAGATTGAAATGCGATGAAAATGTAACACTAATCAATAAACAAATGACTACTTTTGGAAAAAGAATTCCATGTTTTTAAAATAAAATTAATTTTAAATTAGAATTCTTAAGCCAAACAAAAATTATTTTGATTTGAAATGGCCAGTACTGCATCCAGCTTTATTTACTATTTATTTTAAAGACAAACATTTATTAAGACAGCAGTGTCTGCCGGAAGTGGCAGATACGAGTACCAACCACGTATATTACATGAAGTTAGTTCATACTTCACACAACAGTTACCTGCCAGTGGGTTGGTGGTGGGTTTGACAGTGACAGAGACGGGTACAGGCGAGCCCTTCAGCTTCCCGCCGCCACCACCGCTGAGACGCGCTGCCGCCGCCAACGTCTTCCCCCCACCTAAAGAACCACAATATCAATACAAACAAAATATTCAAACATGCGAGTTTTTTTCAATGCTATGCAAGTTTTTATAAATAAGTATTTTCAGAAGTAATATTTGGGCAATAACTGTCAAGATCTACTTAACAAATATAAAGACTGAAACGCTACTTAAATTCAGAGGCACTCAAGTCTCGAGTCACAGACTGAACCCTGGGAGCCCGTAATTAACCCCCGATGTAGACAGAGGTGTGTTAAAAAATTGATGTTCCTGCATATGTGTGTATGCTGGCTGTGACATTGTGCCACCGAAATACATGTCACAACTAATTCTAACCAAGTTTGTTTGGGTGGTGACATTATCAAGATGGTTCTTAGCTATAATTCATCATCATTCACCTACTGCTTGATAATGTCAGTGTTACTTAAATGTTTTTATTTAGCGTTTCAGTAATCTGTCAGTTTAACTCTAGCACTAGGGCTCAACTAAGACACACCTGGTACTTCCAAATTATCAGGATCTTCATCATCATCGAAATCGGAGTCGTCATCAGATGGTGCTGGCGAATTATCCAGATCTCCAAATGCTTGCCGTTTAGACTGAAAACAATGGTTAAATTTAGTACAGTGTAAACTCCATGTAACATCTCTTGATTTAATGACAAGCTCCCTAAAGCATCAAAATCATTTGGCTTTAGTTGGTTTAGCTTGTTTTCAATACAATTATACACTATATATTTATTACACCCACTATTGATAACAACAACAATTAAATAATAAAAAGTTTTTTTTTTAATTGCCAAATGAGTAAAAAAGAGTAAAAACTGCACAGCTGTGTACATTCTTTTGTAGCTTTATTATCCTAGTCCATAATAAACTGTCGGCATCATGACGTAGACTGTTGTTAGTAGGAGTCATGGATTATCTATATGTTATCATATTCTTAGTTGCTCACAAACTTTCACCCACTATCGATAACAACAAGATTAAATAATAAAAAGTTCTTTTTTAATTGCCAAATGAGTAAAAAAATAAAAACTGCACAGCTGTGTACATTCTTTTGTAGCTTTATTATCCTAGTCCATAATAAACTGTCGGCATCATGACGTAGACTGTTGTTAGTAGGAGTCATGGATTATCTATATGTTATCATATTCTTAGTTGCTCACAAACTTTCACCCACTATCGATAACAACAAGAATTAAATAATAAAAAGTTCTTTTTTAATTGCTAAATGAGTAAAAAAGTAAAAACTGCACAGCTGTGTACAATCTTTTGTAGCTTTATTATCCTAGTCCATAATAAACTGTCGGCATCATGACGTAGACTGTTGTTAGTAGGAGTCATGGATTATCTATATGTTATCATATTCTTAGTTGCTCACAAACTTTCACTCACTATCGATAACAACAAGAATTAAATAATAAAAAGTTCTTTCTTAATTGCCAAATGAGTAAAAAAGTAAAAACTGCACAGCTGTGTACATTCTTTTGTAGCTTTATTATCCTAGTCCATAATAAACTGTCGGCATCATGACGTAGACTGTTGTTAGTAGGAGTCATGGATTATCTATATGTTATCATATTCTTAGTTGCTCACAAACTTTCACCCACTATCGATAACAACAAGAATTAAATAATAAAAAGTTCTTTTTTAATTGCCAAATGAGTAAAAAAGTAAAAACTGCACAGCTGTGTACATTCTTTTGTAGCTTTATTATCCTAGTCCATAATAAACTGTCGGCATCATGACGTAGACTGTTGTTAGTAGGAGTCATGGATTATCTATATGTTATCATATTCTTAGTTGCTCACAAACTTTCACTCACTATCGATAACAACAAGAATTAAATAATAAAAAGTTCTTTCTTAATTGCCAAATGAGTAAAAAAGTAAAAACTGCACAGCTGTGTACATTCTTTTGTAGCTTTATTATCCTAGTCCATAATAAACTGTCGGCATCATGACGTAGACTGTTGTTAGTAGGAGTCATGGATTATCTATATGTTATCATATTCTTAGTTGCTCACAAACTTTCACCCACTATCGATAACAACAAGAATTAAATAATAAAAAGTTCTTTTTTAATTGCCAAATGAGTAAAAAAGTAAAAACTGCACAGCTGTGTACATTCTTTTGTAGCTTTATTATCCTAGTCCATAATAAACTGTCGGCATCATGACATAGACTGTTGTTAGTAGTAGTCATGGATTATCTATATGTTATCATATTCTTAGTTGCTCACAAACTTTCACTCACTATCGATAACAACAAGAATTAAATAATAAAAAGTTCTTTTTTAATTGCCAAATGAGTAAAAAAGTAAAAACTGCACAGCTGTGTACATTCTTTTGTAGCTTTATTATCCTAGTCCATAATAAACTGTCGCCATCATGTAGACTGTTGTTAGTAGGAGTCATGGATTATCTATACGTTATCATATTCTTAGTTGCTCACAAACTTTCAAACTGTAAACATTTATAGTCATAGAAATAGTCAGTAAGAAAATCACAGTGTATTGACGAAAAAGTTTTACTGATACCGATTTCTCTTCTCTCAATTTAACGACAACTCTCTGTAACGTCAAAATATACACAGTCCCTTGAGTGCCGATATATAGAGTTTACACTGTAATTAAGAAAATAGTTCTTGAGTTTTATTGTATTGGTTATACAAATCAGAAAGCATTAATTATGCTTTTAGCATTCACTTACACATTTGTTGTGCAACTGTTAAGTACTGCACAGCAGGCCTGCTAATAAAACTTAAAACAGTGAAAAGCATTTGTACCTCCCGACAAAAACAGAGGTGTGTTATAAGATTGACGTGTCTGTGTGTGTGAACCGATTTTGTTCTATATTTGGAAGCTGCCATGATTGAGTGTTCTTGGCTATATCATGGCTATATCTTGGCTATTCATCATCATCATCTTCTACACTACTTGACATCTCAGGGTTACCTAAAATGTTTAATTTTGTTTATATGTTATCTGTTCCAGTTGTCTGTTATTCAATTTAAAGTTAACCTATCCTGATATGACAATATTTAGTTTAGCAACACTAACTAAACCTTTATGTCAAACTAATATAGTCTTCAACCATATTCACAAAATACTTGTCTAAACAACACTGTGAAGTAAGATATTTCTTAGAGCATTCTTTGTGGTGAACCGCCAACTGGGTACATAAGTGTAATCATTTGAAATTCCTTATCATTGTATTGTGTATGTAATTGTTGTTTGTTTTTATGTGGTGAAATCACTCATTAGCCCTTGAGGAATTGGTATTCCTCAAGGGCCAATGAGTGATTTCACCACTTTGCACTGGTGTGCAGCAGGCTTGCTTGCAGCGTATAGCTGAGCTAGGGTCAATTTGTGGCATCACACAACATACCTAGTATGTATCAAAATGTACCTAATTTAAGCTTATTCTGAATTTCATTTTGATGTGTGTTGTGTGATGATAAAATAAACGTATTCTATTCTATTCTAAATGTGTGCTCAGACACTTAAGTATTGGTGGTAAATATAATGTGTGGTTTGTGAATATGGGCATTTTTTTCTAGTCTTTACAACATGCATTTCACACTGGTTTTCTGTGAGGCCATGCTATTTATCCAGTTGAGCCCATTTGTGCTTCAGGATGGCTGTCCCGGGTAAAAAAAAGGACATTAACAAAGAAAGAATAAGACTAATCTCAAATGGCTCTATATTGGCAATAATAATAATTGAATTGGCAATTTTACAAATACTCATTTTACATAACCGATAGCAG
This sequence comes from Phengaris arion, assembly GCA_963565745.1. Lineage (NCBI taxonomy): Eukaryota > Metazoa > Arthropoda > Insecta > Lepidoptera > Lycaenidae > Phengaris > Phengaris arion. Next base: position 28,605,563 of record OY751433.1, read on the forward strand.
AGTTTTACAACACTATTTTATTAGTTTAGTTATCAAAAGCAACGTTTATAATGAAATTTACGACTTGAAATTCTATAGCCGCATTACACATTACTGACCACGAAATTTAGGATTTTATCGAGTACCAAATCTCGTAGAGTTATCCGTAATACATATGAAACTAAAGCTGTTTACCATACAAACATATATCAATTGCGAACAAATGCCAATTACACGATGGGGTCGATCTATCGTGGACCGTGGTGCGTAAGACTAATGTGCCATGAACTAGGTTTAAGTGCAGTTATAGAGACGTATCTGACGCTAGACCTAGAACCTTCTAAGAAAATCAATACTGCCACACCCTACTTGCATAATTACATCCAAAGATTCACCACTATAATGCAAAATTTTCGATAAAACAATGAAATGATTTCACATGTGAAACAGACATCACTGTATGACAGTTTTTTTTTGGTTATAAAATTTGAAAACAAAGAAAAAATAAGCAAAAAATAAATCAATTCTTATCAAATAACGTACACTGTACGTGCATTACCACGTTTATTGTAATAACATTTCTTTCATATTTTTTAAAGACTAATAAAAAACATTTTTTCCGAAGTAAAGTTCGTAAAAAAGTATCAAAACAAAAAACTATCATTACCATTTTTAATGCCAATTCTTCGTGTGATTGCAGCGAAATCTTGTTTTTTCTTTAGTTTAAATAAAACATACACAGTAATACCATTAAGACATCACAAGAAATAATTTACTGCAAAATCTTATACAACACCACTTTTTAAACATAAACGTCGTGACGGCACGACGGTCAATGCTTCCGCCATGTTAAATCAAATTGAAAGAAAAGAAATCGTAATGTTACGTTCGGATACACGCAATTAAAATTTAAGTTAAATGAAATTTAAAATCTAGTAATGTCAATTTTAGTTTAAATTTGAGTTGAAGAGAATATTTCTAGTATTCCAATAACATTAATTGATAAATATCAAATAATACAAAAGATTTATCAGTTGGCTATAGTTTTTTAAGAACTTCTACATCTAAGATCTACATCTATTTTTATCTAATTAAAAATATTATGCCGTCACTTCGTATCAGCACAGACAGCAGCAATCAATAGTAATAAATAAAAAAAAAATTATTTGAACTTAATCTAAAAACAAATACATATGTACAGAAAATAATTTTAAAAAAGTCCAAATTGGCGGCCTTAGGCTTGAACTATATATACTTCCGGAATCCGGAACACCGGTGAAGATTCAGAGCACTGAAAATATAACTCTGTAATATTACAATAGAGCAGTAATCGAAAAGTCGAGTGTCAAACTGTCATATATTAGCTTGACGTTTGACTCGACACTCATTTGTACAATTTTTCAAATCAAATCAAATCAAAAATTTTTTATTCAAAATTGGTATTTTTAAATACTCTTTTTGAACGTCGTTACTACGTGATGCCTACCACCGGTTCGGGAACTAACCCAGCGAGAAGAGCCGGCAAGAAACTCGTCTGGGGCCATCTTTTACCAAAAAGATAGAAAAATATTCTTTTAAAATCAAAATTATTACAATGTTTGCTTATGTCTATGTAACAAATAATAACATAAGATAAGGAGCCACCTTATTCCCAAGGTGTGCCGTCTTGAATGAAGTCATTAATTTTATAATACGCTTTGGCACACAAACGTTCTTTAACTACTTTTTTAAACTTATTAATGGGAAGGTTTTGAACCTTTTCTGGGATTATATTGTATAAGCGTATACATTGGCCTTTAAAGGATTTACTAACTTTGCTTAGTCTAAACACTGGCATATCTAACTTGTTCTTATTCCTAGTGTTTACACAATGATTATCACATTTCTTTTTGAAGTTGTTTAGATTCTTTCTTACGTATAACACATTTTCCAAAATGTATTGAGATGCGACGGTCAGAACTTTTATTTCTTTAAACTTTTCCCTTAGACATTCAAAAGTCGACATCTTATAAATAGAACGTATAGCACGTTTCTGCAGCACAAATATTGTATTAATGTCCGCAGCGTTTCCCCACAAGAGGATGCCGTACGACATTATGCTATGAAAATAGCTAAAGTAAACTAATCGCGCGGTCTCTATGTCGGTAATTTCTCAAATTTTTTTAACAGCGTATGCTGCAGAACTCAGCTTATCTGCCAATTTAGCAATATGTGGTCCCCACTGTAACTTACTATCCAATGTTATACCTAGAAAAACAGTGGTGTCTACTAATTTCATTTTCTCATTATTTAATAGTATATTGGTTTGTGCCTGCGTAACATTTGGCAAGCTGAACTTTAAACATTTTGTTTTATTAGAATTCAACAGTAAATTATTAGCATTAAACCAATGTACTATTTTTGAGAGAGCACTATTTACCTCGTCATTGTTAGATTGTCGTCGCTTCACATTAAAAATTAGTGAAGTATCATCAGCAAAAAGTACTATCTCATGCTTATCATTAACTAGATAAGGTAGATCATTTATATAGATGAGAAATAGAAAAGGGCCCAAAATAGACCCCTGTGGTACTCCTAGTTTAATTTTAGTACCATTAGACCTTTTGGAATTAACTTCTACAGTCTGTGTTCTATTTATTAGATAAGAGCTTAGAAGCTTTAGAGCCGTGCCCCTTACACCATAATGGTATAATTTCCTGAACAGCGTATCATGCTCCACACAGTCAAATGCTTTGGATTTGGAATCACAGAATATACCAAGTGCATCCTGTGACCTCTCCCAAGCTCCAAATATACTGCACAGAAGACTAATGCCTGCATCTGTTGTGGACCGACCTTTAGTAAAACCAAACTGATTACTATGTAACAAATTATTCGAGTTGAAGTGAAAAATTAATTGATTTAGAATAATTTTCTCAAAAATTTTACTTAAAGTCGGTAATATGGATATTGGTCTATAGTTAGCTGGGTCTGCTTTATTCCCAGCTTTAAAGAGAGGCATCAGCTTGCTGTGCTTCATCAAGTCAGGGAACACGCCACTTTTAATACAATTATTAAAAACTAATGCTAGGTGAGGGGCAATGATGTCAATTACTGGGTTTATAACTTTTGTGGACATACCCCAGAGATCAGTTGTACTTTTAATATTAAGTAATTTAAATGCCTTGATAATGTCTCTAGAGTCTATTTCTTTGAAAATAAAATTTACATCACATTCCCTCACATTATCTCTAAGTAATTTTTCGGCAACTGTAGGTGATGAATTTAAGTTTTTTGTAGTTGAGATCGGAATGTCTGAAAAAAACTTCTCAAATACTGTCGCAACTTCAATGTCAGAACTAACTTTTTATCATTAATATAAAGTTCAAATTTAGAGTTGCGACTGGCGACTCTTCCAGTCTCATCTGCAATTATTTTCCATGTGGTTTTCACTTTGTTTTTAGAGTTCTTAATTTTTTCTTTGATGTTTAGAACCTTCGCTGCTTGACATACCTTCTTGAAGACTTTTTAACTCTATAAATTAAGTCCAGAGTTGTATTTTCAGTGCTTTTAATTTTCTCCGGTGTTCCGGATTCCGGGACATAATATAGTCCCAGCCTTATTAATATCAGTAAAGTATTTTCTAAAAAATAAATACTACAGAAGCGAATATCGTTAGTTGTACAAAATTACAGACCGTTCACTAATTTTATTTTATATATAGCTTTAAAGACATTTTGATAACATGGACGAAAATAATTAAATAATTTAATTATATCGTCCAATTAGTTAAATAAAATATAAACTTCTTAAAATTGTTAAACTACATTATATATATATATATATATATATATATATATATATATATATATATATATATATATATATATATATATATATATATATATATATATATATATATATATATATATATATATATATATATATATATATATATATATATATATATATATATATATATATATATTTATTTATTTATTTATTTATTTATTTATTTATTTTGGTTAGGAATTCCAATTTCAAATTTATACCGCTATTTACTCATGCATTTGTGTTTCGAAAACAGTAATTCATTTGTTTTTTTCTCTTTTGCTATTTTCTTTGCGTCACTCTGTTTGCAAAATAGAGTGACGCTCAATAGTGTTAGCTGCAGGCTGCGGTGTTAGTGATAAATCTGTTTTAATCCACTTGAAGCAAAATGGAAAGGTGAAAAAGCTTGAAAGGTGGGTACCTCATGAATTTAGTGCAGCAAACCGACAAACGCGTGTCGACTGCTGCGTTACATTACTCAACCGGCACAATAATTAAGGGATTTTAAATCGAATGAACCTGTGATGAAAAGTGGATACTGTAGGATAATCGGAAACACTCATCGCAAAGGCTGAACCCTGGCGAACCAGCCAAAGCCTGCTCCAAGCGAAAATTTACTAAAAAAGGTTACTTGTGAGCGTTTGGTGGACTAGTGCCGGTGTCGTTCACTACAGCTTTCTTAAATCTGGCCAGACGATTTCGGCAGATGTCTATTGCCAGCAAATGATGGAAAAGCTAGCTGCTTAACAACCGAGGTTAGTCATACGCTCTAGGCCACTGCTGCTTCTGGACAACGCTAGACCATACAAGTTGCTACCGCCATACATTTTGTAATGACAAATGTATGGCGGGTGCAACGCGTGACGTCACATCTGCTCTCTTTCATATTGTATATTTAAATTGTTTGTATCTTCGTTATTTTTCAAGATATACGAAATTAATATATAATAATATAATATCTATGGACGCTTCACACCACGTCAATCTGGTCCCGTGGTAAGTTCTCGAAGAACTTGTGTTACGGGTACCAGACAACGGAAATATATTTAATACTTTTTATACTATACATATTTTTAATTAGATTTTATTATAATATACACATAGTTAATACACATTCATGACCCAGGAACACGAAAAAACTTTTTGTTCCTTCGGCGGGATTCAAACCCGCGACCCCCGGCTTGAGCAAATTTTCTTCGTGTGTGCCATCCTATATTACTTTGCGGAATTTGTACCCCAATATCAATACTATCAAAGCGCAATAATACAAATGTGTTTTTGAATACCAAGTTTCGATTCCTGCTTACTAATGACATTAATGAAAAAAAAACTAAATATGCAGTTATAACTTAATAATAGTAGGCATTCACGTCATTAATGTCTAGATAAATCTTACATAAAATGCTTGTTAACCTACCGATTACACAAAAATTGTAAGCGTGTCGTTAAGGGTAAATAACTGTGAACGAATATAATTTATACGCATTTTGTACCTTCTGTGTCGTCAAATGTTCTATGGCAGAAATACCAAACAAGAATGTACGCGCTTATTTAATAATAGGTACGCTTAGTTGGTAGTGACAAACACTAGTCATCTTTTTTTGCTATTGAACTAACCATGCCAAAGAGTTACAAATATCCATCCACCCATCACAAACTTTCATATAATAAAGGTTTTTTGTTATTTACATTATTAACTAATTTGTGTTAATAATAATATCTGCTTAATAATTTACGTAGTAACTAATTTTAGTTACTACGTAAATTATTAAGATTTTGTAGGCTATTTCATGAGTCTGTTATGTAGTAACTATTTATTTATACTGTGTGGTTTTAGTATATTGAATTTTAAATAAGGTATCACTACAATTAAGGAAATCTAATAGGAGCCATATTCCTAAGTACTATAATCCTGCTATCCTACTACTATTATAAATGTGAAAGTTTGTGAGGATGGATGTTTATTACTCTTTAAATTTGGTACGGCAGTAGTTTAGGCTCTGGATTAAAATTCTGGCTACATTTTATCCCAAAAAATTAGTGTTCCCGTTGAATAGGTACTAAATTTACACGGGCGGTGCCGCGGGCAAAAGCTAATATTAAAATAAGCATTCTTTGCTCAATTCTTCAGGTATTGTATGAAAAGAGACATAAGAAAACAAAATGTTTATTTGCTAAAAGGGATTTAATGGTGTTTTATTATTTAATATAAAAACTACGCAGAGCCTGCCATGCGGGGAACTTAAATTGCCAGTGTCAAGTTAAAAAGGTGGGATATAGAATTTTCGTTTCAATTTTCAACACCGTATTCCTAAATCGTCAAGTTTAAAGCTAGTCAAAATTTAAATAAATAGTCAGTGCAGTCAACGAGTCAAGTCAGTCGATTCAGTATAGTAGTAGAAGCTTTACTGAAAGTTCCTAGGGAGTTTTGTAGCATGTATAGCTGTTTTTTAAAGTTGTACCACTTGCTCACACTTGTACACGTTAACTAATATATAATTGTTAATATTCTACCAATATTACACATTAAGAACCGAAATAACAGTAATTTATGAAACCATACAAAAACCACAACGTCACTAATTGAATTCCCCGGCAAAACATCTACCTAAAAGTTGTTAAATAAGTAATAAATATCCTTGATTTTATTTTGTTTTATATCATAGTATTAAATTTTTTATGATTATGATAATATTATGTTTATGATATATTTTTATGATAAATATTTTAATATATTATATTATATGAAAATATGATATATTATTAAAATAAATCAGGTTAGCTTTAGAATAGGGGAAATATATATCCTGGAGGGGAGGGAATAGATATATCTTGAATTTATATATTTTGATGGGTGAGTATTGAGAAAATACCCGGCGTGAAATAACGTTTGTGTAGTTTTGGGTTATATTAGGTTAGAACTTTTTTATCAAGTTCGAAACGTTTTCGGAGCACGGTCTCTACAAGAACCCGGCGTGAAATAACGTTTGTGCAATTTTGGGTTAGGTTAGAACTTTTTTTTCTCGATCAAAACGTCTTCGTAGTGGTAACCCGGCCTCACAAAAACCCGGCATGAAATAACATTTGTGTAGTTTTGGGTTAGGTTAGGGACATTAAAAACAATTGACATTAATAATTTGCGCTTAGGTACCTACTGAGTCCGTACGCACTGACGGATACAGTGCGACGAAGCGTCTAAACGCTATTCCACCTTCCTAAATAGCTACCTAATTAGGATGCTAAGCGATTTAGTCAGTCAGAAGCCACACTTCTTCCGATTTAGAAGGCTAATTAGGATGCAAACTTCCTAAATGCTATTTCACTTGAATAAATTTAGTTAACTTAATCATTTAGAAGGTCTAAATTTAGTTAAGTGGAATAAGTGCTGTAGAGGAAAGAAGACAACTTGTCCCTGAAAATTTGTAGAATTTATAATTTATTTTTCAGCCACCAGGCGCGCTACCGTCAGTAAGTAGTATAATTCTCTTCGCGGCATTGGTGGCGCGCTTTTCAGAAGTAGTACTTATCATCTAGGGGCGCGCTTTTATTGAGTCAACTTAGCGTCTCAGTAGTAAATAGTAATACTTCTCAGTGGTAGTACATAGTATCATCTATGGTAATACTTATCATCTACGATAGCGATCGCAGCGACTCACTTATTTTCTTTTTTGTTCATATTTCTGGGACACTTTTTTCTACGGCGATCGGTCTCTTTTCCTCTAACCTCTATGGAAAACTGAGACCTGAGTAGGTACTGACACGACCAGTAATATTACTTATCATCTATGGTATTACTTATCATCTATGCACGACGCCATATTGTTTTAAATTTATAGAATGTGTTTTCTAGAGGTTTTCTGAATAATTTTGAATAAGACGTATTGAATAGCCTCTAAATTCTGAGAAGTTTTCATAAATATAAAAAAAAGATAGAATTAAACATGAACTATACCATGTTAATATCGTAATTGTTGTTAAGTGAAAAACATAATATCAAAAACTGCAATCACATCGATTAATCACATAATATGGATTCTCTGGTTGGCTACGGAAGCGATGATGAAGTCGAGTCCGATCGCTATGGTCAACAACCGGTAAGCTGTTAGCTTTTTTATCACTACTATCCTTTATACTAGACTTAGCGTAGTTTAAAAAATTGTGTGCTTTCCATTCCTTGTTGTGCCAAGCGAGCAGCAATAGGCTCGTCTATTACGTGTAAAGTTGTTATTTATTTATGTCATTGGGAATTAGGGAGTTTGTGACTTGTTCGTTACTTGTTAATACTGTAAAGTATGTAAGGATCACAACTTGGGTTAACCTAATCTGCTATATCAAAGTTTAATAATAATTGTCACGAATATGTTACATGTTTGTAAGTTCAAACTATCCAAAACAATCCCAGGGCGTAAATAATCATTTTGTTTAAAATGTGTAATTTAAGAAATGGATATTAATCTGCTTTCTCTGCTTGACAATAGACTGATATTTTAGGTGGGAGGTGCAGGGATGCGACGCAGAGAAGATGACACCAACTACGACAGCGTCAACATGGATATGAGTGAGGTGGGTACTCAGCAACTATTTCTCCTTACTAAATAACAAGCTAGAGCTTTTCATCAGTTCAAATATCAGGCAGTCATCACACTTGTTGAGTAATTCAATATAGTATATCCTACTTATAGGGAATTTAATTATAAGAAAAAAATAATTATATACGATTATAGTTAAACAACACTGAATAACAACTGCCTTCTAAATTTTCAAATCTATACTTCTCTATACTCGGAATTATAATTCGATTCCACATTTGACATTAGCTACTGTCATTTTGTAAAATAATGATACCACATATAATAGTGTAGTGATGAACACAAAAATTGATAAACAATCGCGATTTATGTTTATGTAATCATAATATTGGTGTGTCAATTAAAGACTAAATTATTGATTTTTATTAAAATAAATACATAATTATTCATAATAATTATTTATTAATTAGTAACCACTGCTTTATTTTATAAAAAGTTGATATTTTTGTTTTTTATATTAAAAACAAAACTTATAATAAAAGAGCCTAGATAGATAGTTTTCTGTATTGGCAACCCGCTCGTGCAGCTATCGCCATTTTGTTTATCTTGTCTTTTGGCTTCATTCTCCCAGTCTGACTGCACAAATATCTTGTTTCATTGCGAATCGATATTTTGTTATTTTGTTGGGTTTTTGTTAAAGTTTTGTTAAAGTTTTGTTACGTTGTGTTTGTTGTTACGTTTATAGGTTTTTGTGAACTTTGAGTGAATCTATTTGTTTTGGTTTTCCATCAAAATGGATCCTCAGCCAAGTACATCACAAAAAGACGTGGATGTTTTCTTGTCGCCAAGAAAAAAACGTCCACGAAAAGCTTTCACGGTTACTGAAAAAGTAATGATCCGCAACGCTACAAGTACGTGAAAAATGAAACATCTGCGCAATTGGAGGCCTTTGAAGTTGTGGAAGAAAATAAATGTATGAGCAAAGTTGCTGACATATTGGGAATAACCTCACGCTCTGTTTGTAACGTTTTGAAGGAAGTAAATAAAGGTGCGTTGCCAACGCCTCCTAAAAAAACTGGACCAAAGCGAAGATTCAAAGATAAAATTGATGAATTTACATTCTCCGCAATACGAAGAATTGTTCATCAGTTCTTTTACCGAATATCGCCAAGTTTTAGCGGCCTTAACTATCTTTTCTCAAAGCATTTCGCGCCTTTTTCGTACCCCCACATTTTTTTTTTGTAAAGCTACGAGTCTGAATTGTTGTCGCAGAGAAGTCGTTAGCGGCACAAGCTATTGTTTTAATATTTCATAAAAATTGAGTGCATAGCTTAGGAGATATTAAGCGGCAAAAAACGCGATTTTGAAAGATATAGAAATGGAGCATACTTCTAGCTGACATAGAAAATTCAAATTTGCTGTCAGGTATAATATTAGCTACATATGAAAGGAAAATATAGAAAAAGTAAAAACTCTGGAAAAAAATAATGATTTTAGAATTATTATTTTTACGAAATCACAGGAACAAAATGTATAAATACAAGTTCACTGATAACTTTGTAATCCTTATTTATATATCAAATATCATTAATTGAGAAGTGGTAGGTTATTTTAGGTTACAGTAGATGCATTGGGATGAATGGGCCCACTCGACCGGATATATAAGACGGCCTCATAGAAAACCGATGGGAAAAAGCACTTGCATTGTGTCTCACTGCATGAGGAAGATACCGGTGTTCCACTACCTTCCTCATGCAAAGCTCGCAAACGCACTCTCAGATCCTTAATAAAATTAATCGTCATAACTAAATCCGTTCAGAAATATTTAATTTCCTGATATACTTAGTTTCTATTAAAGTAGTAGTTGTTTAGATATACTACTATAAACGAGAGGAATCGATCCGGAAATATTCCATTTCCGTATCGAATAATTTCGCAACGTCACTATTTAGTACTTGTCATAACGTTGCAACACTGAAATTGTCAAATCTGGAATCGAATTAAAATTCCGAGTATAGTACATAAATAAAATCAAAAAAGTTTCTTAAATAAAAAATATAAAAGAGTCCTTCAACGATGATATTAACACTTTTGTTATTTTATATGTTGTCCATTTGTAAATTGACACAATACAAAAGTCAAAAGACACGTCCGTGGTGGCCACAAGATGCACTGCCGGGTTCCGCACTCCTGACCCATGTGAGTACATAGACTTAAGTCCCGCAACTGTCAAATGGTAATATCAAAATATATGGTTTTCAATGTAAAATAAAATCAATCTAAAAGATACATTAACAAGATTGTCACAAGTGTTTATAAAACACAATTTGTTTATTTTACTAAACATTTATATACTTAATAAAAATAAACTCAAATTGTTCTAGGTAGTTATATACTATGTTATAAAAATGTTATCGTAAAACTCATGGAGAATAAAGTAAAGGAGTACCATCTTTCTAGGGGAGAAAAGCTAAGTGTCAGACAAAATTTATATTTAATAATAGTTCCAAAACTGGCCGTAGTGGCGCAAATTTTGCCGCTTTACACCCTTGCGGCAGTAGTGCCGCCCCCTATTTAACGCTTTTTTTACATACACTTTTTCATGTATGGAGAAGGTACGAGGGCGGCACTGAAAATTTCGGGAATCAAGGAAGTGACACAACATTACTATTTAAAAATGTATTTATTGCTTTTCGAAGTATTCTCCGCGAAATTTGACACATTTTTCCATGGAACCAATCATTGAAACAACCATTCCATTCGGAAGTTGGGGTCTCCAAAATGGCCGTTTTGTAGTTGTCCACAGCTTCTTCAGGTGATGAAAATCTCTGACCACGCAATTTATTCTTTATTTTAGGGAAAGTATAGAAATCATTAGGGCTTAGGTCGGGGCTGTACGGCGGATGGTCTAATAATTCTATGATTTCTTGCTCTAAAAACTCTTGTTCTGTGCGCGGTGTGAGAACTCGCATTGTCGTGATGGAGGATGATGCGGCGGTTGCAGTTCTCTTTACGGAGTTCAGAAACCACCTGTGGCAAACAAATGTTAGCATACCATTCTGCATTAACCGTTCTTTGTCCCTCAAGAGGAATAGTCGCAACATGGCCGGTTTTGGAGACAAACGTGGCCACCATTTTTTTTTCAACACTCCGTGAACGAACAATTTTTGTTGGCTTTAACTCATTTTCGAACACCCAAACTCGTGACTGTTTTTTTGTTTCGGGTTGGTACGCGTATATCCAGGATTCGTCACCTGATACGATGTTGTATACAGCATTTGAGGATCCTGCGTGGAATCTTTCGAGAGTTCTGACGCACCAAGTAACGCGAGCCGCTTTTTGCTCTTCACAGAGCAAATGCGGTATCCATCGGGAAAACAACTTTTTTACACCTAATTGTTCATGCAAGATTATTTGTATTTGCCTCATGCCAATGTCTAAAGTTGCCTGAATTTCGCGGTATGTCACATGTCGATCTTCCTCAATCAGCTTACGCACAGCATCAACGTTTTCTTGGGTGACTGCAGTTTTTGGACGACCTCGACGGGGATCATCACTGAGCTTGACACGTTGAAATTCAGCAAACCAGCAATAAATTGTGGTTGTGGGCTTCATCACCAAATGCAGAAATCATCCGGTCAACACACTGTTTTTGTGTTAAACCACTTCGAAAGTCATAATAAATCATCGCTCTAGAATTTTCTCGAGTCAATTCCATTTTCTCAACGACTAAACAAGTTTGACAAGACCTTGTGTGACAAGACCGAGAATCTTTTTTAAAATAAATAAACGGTATTCGATTTTTAAAACCACGGAGTTTTAAATTAAAAAGATTTTAATATGACAGGAACAGTGGAAATATTCCATTCCCGATACTTTTAGTGCAGCCCTCGTACTCCTCTACCGTAGTCTCCATGGTAAAACTTAATTTTGTAAGAAAGACGTTTAACACAGCTTGGATTGGATAAATGATAGTAATATGTGATGGTGCGGCGTGGCACATTGTACCTATGTCCAACACCTACCGTTACTATATCTTCCGACTTCTATGTTACTTACAACAGGTGTTGGGGGCACTTCTGCGTGTACAGTGCGCTGTGCGAACATTGTATAATGCAGGTTTTATTCACCCAGGGTTTTAGAAATATTGTATTTCAAATGTATTTTTTTTATAGTTGTTGCTATTTTATAAAACTTTCTCAAACAAAATAGTACAAAATTATAGGCTGATGTCATTGATCACATCAATAATAATTTCTTCATTTTATTTTAATTTTTTTAATTAAATTTATTTTGTATTGAATGTACAATGGAATCAACAAACTATATATTATAGTGTATAGTGTATAGTGTATACCCAATTGAACTACACTTCCTGGCAGGGAATGTCATACATTATTCACTAGAATGTTGACTAATGAAAAAAAATATATAGGAGGAGTTTTTGTTGTAAAAATGTACAATTCTTTTACTACTAGCTGTTTCCCGCGGCTCCGCCCGTGTAAATATCCTATCGAGTATCCCGCGGGAATACTGTATCCTTTCCAGGATAAAAAGTAGCCTATGTTTTAATCCAGAGCCTAAACTACTACCATACCAAATTTCATCAAAATCCGTTCAGTAGTTTTTGCATGAAAGAGTAACAAACATCCATACATCCTCAATAACTTTCACATTTATAATATTAGCAGGATTGGACTAAAAAAACTAAGTGGTACTTAATTATCCAATATAACCTGTAACATTATGAATGTTCACCTCTCCTAGCACGATACAGTTGGACATGAATCATGTGGTCGGTGTTGGTCCGCAGGACTCGCAGGCGGAGTCCGAGCCCGAGCTGCCCCCGGCTGACGGCGGGCCCTCGCCCCAGCACGACAGGCATCACTCACGTCAGTATTATATCTTATGTAGTGTTACACTCGCATTTACTGCTTTGGCTTCTTAGCTTCTAGAATTTTTTTTTTTTTTTTTAAATAGGACCGGTTTAAAATATTTTTTAAATCGGTCCAGTAGTTTTGGCGTGATTCGGGAACAAACATACAAAAATACAAATCTTTCCTCTTTATTATATTAGAATAGATAATTATATCAAAAATGGGAAAATTTACTTATTTTTAAACAAAAAATGATTCATCGAAAAATCCACCGACCACCATATCCACACATCAACCCATCCATCCTCACAAACTTTTACATTTATAATAGTATTAGGATACATAGCAAGACTTTATCGCTAGTACAATTTTTAGTAAAATATAATATTTGGAACCACTTATGCCCAGTTTTTATGTGAGTTTGTCGGTATTTTATTTATTCATTAGAGCTATTGGTTCGATAACTTGCTACCGAACGATCAAGTGACAATATACAGGATGTTTGGAAGATGGGTGCAAAGCTTTAACGCCTTGTTAGTATAGACCATTTACAACCGTATTTGACCATTATTAGCGTTCGTGATGTAAGATTTTATTTTTTATCGAATTTTTACATTTTTTGTTGCAGAAACCCCAAATTCCGCAATCAATTGCAAATAATGGCCAATCTGGAAGATAATCGAATTATTTTTTATTGTATTTGAATTAATTAATGTGTAAACAACCAAATAAGACTTGATGTACACATCTGTATCATGAGATAAAGGACATCATTCATTTTGGACCAAAAAATGAAAGTGCCGGCCAGAAAAAAAACGATACTACGATATTCGGATAGAATACACAATTTCTATCATTTTTTACTATGACGTCCAATCTGTGCGCACAACGGTTACGTCGTAATAACATAAAAAATAAAATATTTTTTTATTAATTCTTTGTTGTTAAAAAAAGATTGGAGTGACATTATAATATAAAAAAATATTATATTAAAACTTATTTAGGTACATAATCGCAAAATACTCAAGGTCAAAACCTAGTGGTCAAGATATAAAATCGTACTATTTAACACATTCATATCTATTCTTTATAATAAAGAATGTTGTCTGTTTAGAGTCAAACATTACAGGTTACTTTCTCTCAAAACTTCAAATGGAATTCCGAGAACTAATGAAAAGGGTTAAGGGACGGCTACCTGGGTGCGTGAGCGCATTGTTATTGGTTGCCGACCGCCCGCCCGCGCTACGCCAGCGGCCAGCCAGCGGCCAGCCAGTCAGTTATCCATGCAACTTTGGTTACATCGGACGGCTATCGTGACAATAATATCTTGTTCTTAGAGCGATATAATATCAAGTGTATTTAGCGAAGCTTAATATCTGACATTATGAACGTACAATTGTGTATTTCGTGTCGTGTGCCTATTGGTGATCGCCGAAGTTATAGTTGGACATCCCGTGAATCACAACACATCGAAATCGCACAGTTTGTTATTGAAGATCTACTGGGTCATCAGGTGAGGATTATATTATCGCTATAACGAACGAATATGCCTAAGATTTTTACTACGAACAAACATCATAACTCTTATGTACATAATGTTATAACATAAGCCGCATTTGCTGCTGTGTTTTTTAACAAACACAAGTTTTCAAATAAAGAGGGCCCCCCGCCCTCCGCAGATATATTATTTTTTTTATTTAATGATATATTACTAAGCTAATAAACTTTTTTTTTTCAGAATGAACCTACAGATGTTATATGCCGACCTTGTTGGCAAAGGGCCGAGCGGCAATATCTCCGACGTCAACGTGAAGTGCAGGAAGAACCTGACAACGAAGAACCTGATGTTGCAGACGAAGAAGTTGACGCTGTGCCTCATTCTACAGTTTTACCTGGATTTGTACGAACTAGTAATACGGCAAACTCTTGTGTATTTCAACACTGTGTAGACTCAACAAGACACAGAATACCAGAAAACATTATTCTACGTGTTCTTTGCCGATACAGTGTATTCATATCAGAAAACAGTCGTGTTTGCAGCGAACACCTCGAGCAAAATGAATGGCCTTTACTTGCTATGCAAGACAATTTAATTCAAGATTTTAATTCTGCACAGATCGTTAGTGCGCTAAGGTTGTTAATAAACCACATTAAAACAGAAGTTTTAGATTTTGAGCATTATGAATTGATCAATAACAAAGAGTTCCACGATTGGACTGGTCTTACTGCTGAACAATTCTCTGATTTATTGGCCAACACTCCGAGCTTAAATCAAAGAAGAAACAAAAAAACAATTTTAGCAGCTTTACTTGCAAAGATCCGAACTGGAGACTCAAATGCTAGGCTCGCAACGATATTTAAAACGAGCGAATCCACATTTGCGCGAATGCTTGAGACTGGCCGAGAAGCACTTTTGCGAGACTTTGTTCCAATGCATTTGGGGTTTGACCATATGACTCGGGAAGATGTCACACGTAGGAATCTTCTTATCCCAAAAAGTCTTTTTGGAAATATTGAAAGTCCTCCCGAAGAAAGAAAAGCTATTACAATTGTGGACGGCACATACATCTACATCCAAAAAAGCTCAAACTACTTTTTTCAACGAAAATCTTATAGTAGTCACAAGTTCCGGAACTTAGTAAAACCATTTTTATTTGTCTGCTGCGACGGTCACATAATAGAAGTTTCAGGTCCACACGCTCTGCTACTTCTTCAGATGCGCAGATAATGCAGAATATTGCTGAAAATGAAAGTGATCATGGCGATGGATTATTCCAATGGTTCTACCAAAGCGGGGACGTATTTATTTTGGACCGTGGGTTCAGAGATGCAGTTCCCATTCTTGAAGGAAATGGTTACACTGTGAAAATGCCGGAGACAAAGCATCCTGGAGCGACGCAACTAACCACGGAACAAGCAAACAAGTCACGCCTTGTTACTATTTGCCGTTGGGTTGTGGAAGTAGTAAATGGCCGATTTAAACGAGATTTCCGCCTGTTGAGAAACGTTCATATTAATATAACATTGCACTATATGTTTGAATATTTTAGAATCGCAGCAGCATTAATAAATGCTTATCACGTGTTGATAGTAGATAATGTCCATGCTTCTGATTTTTTACAAATAATCCGGGAAAGGATAAACATGCCCAATACACTGGCAGATCTTGTCGCCAGACGTAACTTGAACAGAATGAGAGCACAGTTCCAGCCCATGTCTGCAGATATGGCTGAGTTTAATGGCTTTCCTACGCTGACCGAAGAAGAATTAATATTATTTAGCCTCGGTATATATCAGCTGAAACAAGCGAGAAGTTACTATGGAGAGCATGTTCAACCAGATGGAGTTTTTAGCATTGAGCTAAGTGGTGGAATTCCTCTAGAGCTTGTAAGGGAATTGGAGGGAGAGGACTTGTGGTTGATTCGAGGGCGAATACAATCCCGACACATCCGATCTAAAACATACTATGTGTATATTGCTCTGGATAGAACAGCAACCGGGCGTCGAGCAATAAAACATTACTATTGCACATGCCATATAGGAATGAGAACCACCGGATGTTGCTCCCATACTATGTGCATAGTCTGGTACATGGGTTATGCTAGACATGACCCTTACCTCAGCCCACCCGCAATAAGTTTAGATGACGTATTTGTAAGACTAGAAAATGTTTAATTGTACGTCATTAACTTATTATTGGTATTAGCCTTTATTCAGAAGAACAATACATTTATTTTATATACATTACAAAATATTCAAATCAATAATTGATTTTTCCGTTGCGCGGTCTCTGCTTCTGAGTGCCTCTTGGCAATGGCCTCCCCCAACAGCTTCCACTCACATCTCTGACATGCCACTCCACATACACTAGTCCACATTTTGCCAGCCATTTGTACCATTTCATCTTCCCATCTTTTTAGAGATCTGCCCTCTTTTCTTTTAGCCCTTCTGGGATACAAAGATGTTATTATTTTTGTCCATTTGTCTGGCCCTCTCAAAATCAAAACATGTCCGGGCCGGACATGTTTTGATTGTTTGTTGTTTCATTTCAATTTTTTAGTTTTATATGTTACATCAGTTACACGTGTCATTTTTCTCAACTCCTTGTTTTCTATTTTGTCTATCCTTTTCTTTCCGAACATACTCCTCTCCATAGCCTTCGGCCCAACTTCCAGCATACTTGTATGAGCTTTTGTTAGTGCCCAAGTTTGGCACCCTTATGTTAGAATGGGTGGAATCCATGTATTAAATAGTTTTCTTTTGGTGCTCATGTTTATACTTATGCATTTTACTATTTCTTTAAAGGACCAGAATCTTTTCCAGGCATTGCCAATTTTTTTTTTGTATATCTTTGGTTGTTGTATCATATATATTAGTTATAACCACTGATTCTAAGCAGGAATCTTGCGGTTAATATTGTCTATTTCTCCCAGCACCATCACACCTTGCCAGAGTTGCCAGAGCGTTTTTTTCTTAGTAATGTTGTCATTACCTTGTAATATCGATCAAACAAAACAAATGCTGTTTAGTCTATTTATATTTCTTCTTCTTATATATAAAAATGCATTTTCAAATGTGTTAGTCGCGCTAAAAAAGGAAAACGGCTGAACTGATTGGGCTGATTTTAGTTTTAAAATATTCGTAGAAGTCCAGGGAAGGTTCTAAAGTGACACGAAGTTCACCGGGACAGTTAGTCTTCTTCTTATATATAAAAATGGATTTTCAAATGTGTTAGTCGCGCTAAAACTCGAAAACGGCTGAACTAGTTGGGCTGATTTTAGTCTCAAAATATTCGTAGAAGTCCAGGGAAGGTTTTAAAGTGACACGAAGTTCACCGGGACAGCTAGTACTTGATACATATTTTTTATTTTTATTTTATGACTAAATATTTTTTTCCAATACTATTTATCAACCTTACCACTGTGTTTTACTATCAAGTATTATATCATAACGTAAGATATCCATGCTTTTAATAGTGACACTCCAACCTTTTTATCACAAAAGGATTATTTTTAAATTATTTTATTACGACGTAACCATTGGGCGCACAGATTGGACGTCATAGTAAAAAATGTTAGGAATTGTGTATTCTATTCGAATATATATTTTTTTCTTTCTGGCCGGCATTTTCATTTTTTGGTCCAAAAATGTATGAAACGTGAATGATGTCCTTTGTGACAGGGGTTTGAAGTTAATAATTTTTGTGAATTTCGGAAATCTAATTGATTATGATGAATGACCAAAAATAAAAAAAACGGTAACTGTTTTTTTTTTCAAACATTTTGGAAAACATACCTAGCTATTACTCTTTCGATTGAGGTTTGAGGTTGAGAAGTTGATCAACTACAAAGATCGCTCACCAATTACTGAAATTATGACCTACAAAGCAAAACTAGGCAGAAAATTAAAAAGTTTAGGCCAGTAGATTAAACGACATTTGCACTTTTAATAAATACTTTTTGTGTTGAAAATGATAACAAAGATCAATTTTGAGTATTATCTTGCACATTTTAAATTAAATTTAGGGAGAGATTTCTAACAAAGGCTGACTTGCGATGCAAGGCAATAAAAATGACCTTCCGGGTAGCGGGCCGGAGTAATTGGCAGAACTCTAATCGGGCCGCATGTCTCACCGGACCATTTGAATGGAAATAACTATTTAGAGTTTTTAGATAATGATCTTCCGACACTAATAGAGGAATCTGACGCACCAATATTCGAAACTGACCGAGAAATAATCTTCCAGCAAGACGGCTGCCCAGCACATTGGACGGTAACTGTACGGGAGCACTTAAATAACGCTTTCCCTAACAGTTGGATTGGCAGAGATGATGATGATGCGGGATGCGGGATGCGGGATGCTTGGCCCGCTCGATCACCCGTCCTCACTCCGCTTGACTTTTTTGTGTGGGGTAGAGTCAAGGAACTTGTGTATACAAATGAGGAAATAAGCACGAAAGAAGAATTAATCCAGAGGATTAACTCGGCCTTTGAAACAATGAAGCTGGAGATGATGCTAAAAATAATCACAACAGAGGTGAGAAGAAGGGCTCGTGTCTGTATAAGGAATCGCGGCGGACATTTTGAACACGAAAAATAAATGATAATTAAAAAATATTTTTTTATTATTTCTTTAAGTTAGTCCCTCAATTTACTTTGTAAGTCATAATTTCAAAAATTGGTAAGCTGTCTTTGTAGTTGATACCTCAAAAGAAAGAATAATAACCACGAATGTTTTTCAAAATGTTGGAACAAAAAAACAGTTCACGTTTTTTTTTATTTGTGGCCTCAAAAAATTTGATTTCCGAAATCTACAAAAAGTTATTAACTTCAAACCCCTGTTACAAATTTATCTCATCATACAGATGTGTACATCAAGTCTTATTTGGTTGTTTACACATTACTTAATTCAAAGACAATAAAAAATAATTGGATTATCTTCCAGATTGGCCATTATTTACAATTAATTGCGAAATTTTGGGTTTTTTCAACAAAAATTTTAAAAATTCGTTAAAAATAAAATCGTACGTTACGAACGCTAAGAATGGTCAAATACGGTTCTAAATGGTCTATACTAACAAGGCGTTAAGGCTTTGCACCCATCTTCCAAACACCTGTATAAATCTGACTAACACCAATGAGGTCCTTTTATCGATTGTCGCTGCCACAGAAAGGAATTAAAATACCTTACAGAAAATGATTGTTTTTATTACATGAAATAGTTTTAAAACTTCATTTCTCATTTTTTTCAATTTTTATATTTATTAGTCTGTGGTAATGGTACCAAATCGAAGTAATAAGCAAAATTAAAAACCCTTCGCCTGCGTAGAAGAGTGTTCGTGGCAAAATTCTCTAGCAAATATACCTGCAATATAGTAATAGCTCAGAGTAAAAATATATACCTTAACCTATCCTTAAAAGATAGGCATATCTATGCCATCGCGGACTTTTTTGTAAGCCTATAGAATAGAAACAATCCCACCATACATTGTTTTGTCATTTATCTCCAACGGGTTAGGTTAGGCAGCGTTTTAGATAAATGTTCCCAGACGGCTTGATTTTTTCCGACACCTTCAACAATTATCGTCATAAATCAAACAATTTCCACAAAACCTTAACAAATTATAATCGACTTAAACCTTCCTAAGGAACCACTCGGTCTGTAAATGTAAACGGCGTGAAAATCCTTTCAGTAGTTTTTGAGATTATCGTGAACATACAGACACAGACTCGGCGGGCCACTTAAGTATCCTATGTCCGTCTCCTGGTTCTAAGCTACCTTACTCCCTACCAATTTTCAGCCAAATCGGTTCAGCCGTTCTTGAGTTATAAATAGTATAACTAACACGTCTTTCTTTTATACAAGGTGTCTCGAAAGAAATTTTATATTTATTTAGGTTACTGCGTGAACGCAACGTAACCGAGGGGCGCGGGGGTTATGTCAATCGGTAGCCTGGCTCTTGGGAATTCAGTCGCTATGGAGCGTTTCTCGGGAGCAGACCGCGCGTTGTGTTTACAAAAACGGTGATTCGGCGACTGTAGCGCGTAGAAAATTCTGCAGTATTCGAGGTTTTCGCCACTTAAATGATGAGCCAAGCATTCCTCTCATTCGAAATTGGGTTAAAAAATTTGAAGAGACTGGTACAACGCTAGATAAATCAAAATCTGGGCGACCTAGGTCATCAAGAACGGTAGAAATCGTGGAGAGTGTTAATCAGTCTGTTCGTGACGATCCGAACCTTTTCAATTCGGAAGCGCGCAAGTGCTTTAAATGTGCATAGATCATCATTACATCGCATTATGCACAAATACCTAAAGCTGCACCCCTATAAAATTCAATTGGTGCAAGAATGAAATGTTGGGGAACATGCCAGTCAGAGGATTAATTTCGTAAATCAGGTGATTGAGCGATTTTCAACGTATACCAACATTTTGTTTTCGGATGAATCTCATTTTCATCATAATGGCCACGTAAATAAGCAGAACTGCCGTTACTGGAGTGAAACGAATCCGAAAAGCAAACATCAGAAATCCCTACATTCGCCTAAAGTGACCGTATGAGCTGCGATGTCGGCGCGAGGAATTATCGGCCCTTACTTTTTTGAAGACGAAAGGGGGCGTGCAGTTACTGTGAATTCAGAGCGTTATGTGGAGATGTTAGACAACTTCTTGGTACCTGAACTGCACAACTTTCCTGGCTATAACCAAAGAACATGGTTCCAACAGGACGGAGCAACTTCACACACGTCCAATATGTCTCTGCCACGTGTTCGTGAAATATTCTCAGGCAAATTGATCTCCCGGAGAGGTGATATAAATTGGTCTCCACGCAGTCCAGATTTAACCCCTATATACTTTTTCCTATAGGGTTATCTTAAATCTAAAGTTAACGCCAATAAACCGACTTCACTGGCGCATTTGAAAGAAAATATCCGTCACGAAATGGCAGCCATCCCCGAGTCCACCTGCCGAGCCGTCATAAGTCATTTTACTGTTCGATTAAATGAGTGCCGAAAACGCGAGGGTCTACATTTAGACGATATTATTTTTAAGAAATAAATCCCCAAAAAGTGTATTTTAATAATTAATAAACATTTTTTCTATATACGGCATTCTTTTTTTTTATCGATCCACTAAATATAAAATTTCTTTTGAGACACCTTGTATATATAGATTAATTTTAAACTGTATGGTTTAAAGGGCTACTACCTATAATGTGTAAAAATGCTTAGAGTGTGTAACGTATTTAATTTCATAAGAATCATACTGTATCCGTTTAAATAGCTTCTGAAAATACCATACATAATAAAAAGTATGAACTGGGCACGGGCAGCTAGTTTTATTAAGTAAACCACTATGTCCTGCATTTTAAATCTGTAATATCTTCGAAAATATTCATGTTCGAAAATATAACAATGTATTTAAGGTACTTAATTGGATAAGGATTAATGCTGTATTGCTTAAAATCGCTTCGTAAATAGGCCATTTTTTGTCGTAAAAAGTAAAGGATAAAAAATGGTTATTGTGGGTTATCCCTAAGAGACAGACATATACCATCGCGGACTTTTTTGTAGACTTTTTTAAGGTGTACAATACTGTAGTACATTATTTTGATCATCTCGTTAGGGTTCAGCCAGCGTTTGCAATGTAAGCTCAAAAATGTGTTTATTTACATCATTAGAACCTCTAAAATTATCAGTGTTTCTTTACTAAATTATGCGTGTTATATACATATAAACCTTCCTCGTGAATCTATAGTAGTTTTAAATATCTAAGCATACATAGGACAGGCAGAAAAAGCGACTTTGTTTTATACTGTGTAGCGATACAATCGGCTTCGGCTCGACCGAGCATAGCACCTCTCTCAGTAGGAGATCTCCCTTTGAGGCTCCTCCACTATTCTCACAATCAAAATTGAAATTTCTGGTATAAATAGATGAAAACTGACTGTGATTACAAACGACTAGGTGTTGCCCGAGTCTTCGTCCGCGTAACAAGAAACCGTACCCGCGACCGTACATTTTGCTGCGATCCATGCCTCCGCCTCCTCACAAACTTTCTCATTCATAATAGTAGTAGGATTGCTCTCAGTTCTCTGTGTTTAGGCTCAAACTTAATTTAGAACTGAAGTTCAAGGAAATAGAAAAACAGAGCTTAAATTATAAATGAAACTGTTTAATGTATTTTTTTAATACATTTTTATTAAAAAACATGCATTTTTTTAGCTTTAACGTTAACATCCTTGAAGGTTCAAACGATTTCGAACTGTGCCAACAGGTGCAACATAAGTGTGACGGGCGTAAATAAAATCACTTATTCCACTGTTACACTTTTATTCGTCAGACAGAGTGTCCGCCTTACAACAATTTTGAAGAAGTAATAATGGCGGCTACAGAGAGTCCTGCCCTTTTATATTACTTGAAGGTCGTTAGAGCTAGTCAAAATAAACACTTTATATCCGGTATTACAATTAAATATAAATTAACTAAATAGATTTCAATTAAATATAATTCTTATTTTACCAGTTACTAATATTAATTATTATGTGTTTAATTACATTTGATTATTTATATTTAATATAAAATGCATGACTAAATTCTGACGTGACGTCATTAGTCATAACCATCATGTTTACAATAATATAATTTATAATAATGAGTTGATTAATAATTTATTAAATATGAAACCAAATTGATATTCATAATAAACACAGTAAATGTAAAATATTATACGGATCCGGATGTAGCATCACTGTCGAGACTGAAGTCTGCTAGTGGTTGCTAACATAAGCCTCGTCAAATATATTGATTAAATGTTGCAGACGACGGCGGCGAAAGTGACCGGTCGCGCGACCGCGATGGCGACTGGCCGCGCGACAGCGACCGACCACGCGATCGTAATGGCGACCGCGACTGGCGACGTGATGCCTCTCGTCGCGACGACCGCCCGCACAGGTACACTACCGGCCGTGTTGCTAGTAAATAAATATATTTTGTTCAGATCGGAAAATATACTAAACGCCGCAGACCAAATAACAAAATGAAGACAGAGTTCTGCAAACCACACAGTTTCGCTTAGACTGTCCGTCCGTTTGTCTGTCTGTCTGTCTGTCCACCCTTCTAACTTATGTACTTATGAATAACAATAGATTAAATTTGGTACGATGAAAGGTAAGGTCTTTTTAATAAATTCAAGGTTTTAAACATTACTTTTTACAAAGTCAACCATTTTCGAGTTATCGGTATGCAAAGTTGTTTACAAGCTGTCGATCTGAACGGAGAATCTGAATGTAAAGAAGTAGAAATATAGTTTATATTAAATATGATATGATCATATCTTATTTACTATTTTAAGACTCTACAACCGAGTTTAATGTTGTTGTTAAACGTCCGACATTAGAAACAGCGACTGTTGCAGATCTGAGCGATCTGAGCGGTCGGAACGACCCGAGCGGCGGGCACACGACGGCCCGCGTCGCGGCCTGCTCGGCGACCGCCCCGGCGACCGCCCCGAGCGACTAGACAGCAAGGTACGCAAATCACAATATACATAATATTATCATTAATATGTACGCATGTATAAAGTGCATGTTCCATACAACGTCGGTCGCTGTCATGGAAATACTGTGAAACGCGATGGACACTAAGAAAGTACATAGTTGAGACGTGTACATTTATTGAAAAATATGATTGTGAGTGTTGTTTACTGATGAAAGTCCTTCTGTGGTTGCAGTACGGGGAGGCGGCGCGCACGCACGACGCCCGGGACGCGGTGTCGCCCAGGTGCGTATGACTCTAGTCAGAAATGGTCTTTGTTCAGATCAAATTTCATCTAAACGTATACAAAAATATGAAAATCGTCCAAATTAATGTGTCATTGTGTTTCTTTATTGAACGGCAAATAGGGGACCGCGACACTTAAATTGGTAGCATTATAGTGGCCTTTTAGTCTTTTTGTTTGCGTGCAGATCACATAATATACAGAGAGACAGACAGAGTATACGATAAGAAACTAACTTTGGGATCTTATTTGGAAAGCTTAATAAACTACACATAGTGGGCTAAATTCTTATCACTTTTGAGATAATATGTAACTTTCACAGATTCGTGGATCGCGAGCGGGGCGACCGGCGCGAGAGAGACAGAGAGCGGGAGAGGGAGCGGGAGCGCGGCAGAGACCGCGACAGTCGCGCGCGCCGCTCTGAGGATAGGAGGTCGGTGCTCACTCAACTCACATTTAGGATCTGCCCGCAGTGCTGTTTGTCATGGCGCGTATATAATACCTATTATATTATGTATATACAAACAACACGTTTTACCAAATTCGTTTTATAGATAAACTAAAATATCTTAGCGCCTTCGCCCTAGTACTCATGAGATTTGACAACTCTACACGATTTCAACATAGTTTTCCACGATGTACTTATCACGGCGCGCGCTCAGGGTCGGCTTAACCAAGACGAGGCCCAAGGCCCGTTTCATCCTCGGTGCCAACCTATCGAAGTAATCTTTATTCCTTTTAATGTGCTGGGGTGTAATAAAGGTTTATTAGTTGATAGGATGACCTGACTAGATTAATTACTTAATATATTGGGGAGACTCCCGAAAATATAAAATTGTTAGGACGAAGTTGCTTGGGTTAAGTTATTTGTCAACCACTTTGTCGGCGACGCCATTTATTTTGTCAGCAAACGCGCAAGTAACTAACACTGCAAGATGATATACTGTCGAGTAAGAATATTGACACGTCGTCAACAAACGTCCTCCTGCGCCTCTCCTCTGTCCGGATTACAGCGTGCACTGAAGTAACGCGGGTCCGGGTTAGAGAGGCTCTACTGTATATATAATCGGTTTCTCAAAAATGGCTGCAAGTATTACCATGAATTTAGTATGCAGGGAGTTTTGGAGGAGAAAAATTGA
Source organism: Phengaris arion (assembly GCA_963565745.1). Lineage (NCBI taxonomy): Eukaryota > Metazoa > Arthropoda > Insecta > Lepidoptera > Lycaenidae > Phengaris > Phengaris arion. The sequence goes on from OY751433.1 coordinate 28,631,177, forward strand.
TCTAGCTAGGTCTAGGCTAGTGGGTATGTTTTTTCTCTAGTCGTGCTGTTGCATTAATTTCGACTCTGTTGTGTCAGTCCGATTGCCAAATTTTTGCTTTCTTTGAAAATTTGGAATGTGGGGGGTACGAATCCCAGTCAGGTAAATATTTCTGCGATTCTTTTTATATTTTATTTATTTATCAGATCTCCGAGCAAACTCGTTGCCCAGGTACAAAATACGACAGCCGACAACTTCATTTAAATACCGATTGTCAATTCTCTTCAGGAAAAGACGAATAGAGCTCGCATGAGCTTCTTGAGCTTTACGCGGTTCGTCTCGGCAATGCTAGCGAATCGGCCGTAAATGGACAGATTTTTCATATTGTATAGCGTATCATAGGTATGCTCCTCATAAAACAGTTTACATTCTATACTAACGAAGCAAGTTTTTAACTCGGGTTTTGATGAATGTTGACTCATTTTTTTACGACCTCCACGACCAAGTGGTTGAGCGTTTCGGTTTTTCAACTCGACCGCCGTCAAATATTACTCAGATTCAATTACAATGAACAAAAATTCTTTTTGCTCGGTTATTAAGTGACATAATATACAAAGCGTTATCTGTTCTATTGGGTCGGGTCCAAAATCCTAATGTACGTGTAGGATGTTCAGCGCATGTTCGGCAGGGAGTGTTAAGTGTGGTCACGTGCCACAGGTCCGGGCGCGACCGGCGCGAGGACAGGTCGCGGTCGCGCGGCGCCGCGCACCCGCCGCCGGCCGCCGAGCGCCGCTCCCCCGGCGGCGACTACCGCCCCTCCTACAAGGTCAACAGGAAGCTGGAGGTCATGGAGAAGATGGGTGAGCGATGAGTCTGATTATGTTAGCTGTCAATTTTCCAAATTAAATAAAATACACTCTTGACTCCACATAGGTTTCGCTCTTGTTCAACTGTGCTCGTGGATTGGTATAATAAATAAATATATATAAAAAAATATTAAAAATATAATAATATAGAATAGAGTATGTAGCTAATTACGTTACGTTTTTCGAGAGTATGTATGTATGTTAATTATTTTGCACACCATAACTACCTAAACGCCAAATGTATTTTAACTCGAGGGGTTAGATTTGTCTCGATTTGGAGAATATATTGTTGGTATATACATCAAATATACACAGTTCTGTCTGTCACCAGGCTGTACACACATACTTGTGCCCGGTATTAGGGCCAATAAATATATAGACAATGATCCGGTGCCTTTCGTGCGCGAGTCCGATTCGCACTTGGTAAAGTTAGTTTACTATGTTGTCGTCTCGTATCCGCAGGTCTGCAGATCAAGACGCCGGACGGGTCGATGGCGACGGCGCGGGAGCTGCGCGCGGCGGCGGGCGGCGCGGGGGCGGGTGCGGCGGGCGGCGGGGCGCTGGGCGCGAGCGGCGCGCGCGTGCTGCAGCAGGTGCAGCGCCGCAAGCTGCTGTGGGCGCACAAGGGCGGCGCCGACGAGGCCTCCAAGTGGTCGGGCACGAAGTTCGCGCAGGACTCCGACGGCCGCCAGGTCTCCAAGTTCATGCGCCTCATGGGCATCAAGGACCCCGGTGAGTCTACGGGATAGAACATTATACATTATAATAGGGTTGTTTTTTAAAATATACATTCGTTTATACATAGCTAGACTTCATGGTGATAAACAAATGTAGGAATAGTGGTGGTAGGCCCAAAGGGATTAAGGATTGTGCCGCTATTTGTCCGCCACACAATCAAAACAGCATTTTTGTAAATCTTCAAAAATAACAAAGATACAATCGATTTAAATCAAGAGTGAAATATATCAACATGACGTCACCGACCGTGCCATGTAGCTGCCAGCCATACATTTGTCATGAGCGGTAACCGCGAAACTTAGTGACGTAGCAAATCGTTTTGCGAGAAAGATATGAGGAATATTTATTATTTTGCTCAATTTTTACCCAACTTCAACGAAACCAAAAGGAAGGGTAATGATTTTGGTAGTGGTTTGGTAGTAGGTGTATGTATGTATATTCCACCGTAGCGCTTAAACTACTGGTCTACTACAGTAATAGTAAATGATGAGTCAATAGATTCCGATTAATATCCCGCGTAACAGGCTTAATCTATGTTGTCGGGCTTTTTATTAATCGCGTCAACTTGTAATAGACTATTTCTTTTACATTTATGTAGCTTTGTTCCATAACTTTTAAATTTAATTTGTAAAAATGTGATATTTGACACTAGAAAACATTCCTATTCTAAGCTGTACTAAGAGGATATAAGAATGACAAACAATCAGAAGGGTTGTCAGATAAGCGATCATCGCCGTCTTACGTTTTTACATCTTAAGTTTTATCGTAACGATTTTTCGAACTGTGTAGTGTGCGGAGTGCGAGTTTTTGTCACTGCTGATAATTTACATAGTATGAGATGTATGACATGAAACGAATTAATAGTAATTAATAATCAAATGATTTATTGATCCCTTGCGCTCACAAACCGCCGATGCGTAAAATGTACTTTAGTGTAAGAAGTGCATCGTACAGTAACTTACATTATACAAATATGCTGCGGCACGGTATGAAGTGTGTGTCGTGTTGCAGCGGCGCTGGAGACGGGCTCGGCGGGCGAGGGCGCGGCGGAGGCGGCGGCGGACCCCAACAGGAAGCAGGAGGAGCTGTTCCAGGCGATGCAGGCGCAGTACGACGTGGCGCGCGCCACCACGCACACCATGCGCGGCGTCGGCCTCGGCTTCACGCGCAACCACTTCTAAAACGCGTTGTGAACAGGCTTGCAGGAAAATATACAATTCATTTTGTACTGTATCAACACTGCGAGAAGCTGGAATGAGATTGGTTGAATATCGAAGATTTTACACAAATATTTCAATGTTTGGGTATTTTCCGCAATATGGCGAGGTTTCCTTTGTTCCTGGTCAGGCTATAGTCGCACACAGGAATATATACTTAGCGGAAGAGTTCGATTGAAATTTGCCTACGATTCGAGTTTGCCTACGAAATAATAGAAAAAGTGACGTGTAGATTTTTTTTAGTCATTTTGTCATTTTGTCTATTCCTCCGTGAACAAATTTGTATGGCGCTTCAACTCCTAATAAATAGTTTACTTAAAATGTAGGCTATATTATAACATCACGTTTTGAACATTCTGTTCCATGCGAAGGAAGTCTCGCGAACCAGCGTGTGTTAATACTATCCTAGAGACGACAGACGACAGACGGAAACGCATAGGCGCTAGCTAGCTATGGGCTATGGGCTTGTACACAAAACCGCGATGCGGCATCTGACCAATATGATAACATAATACAGATGAGAATATATCGCTGTGTGACGTCATTTTTGCGAAGCGACGCGACGTCGCGTCGTGGTTTTGTTTACCCTAAAGTGCGCACATAATGCGACTGAAATATATTTGTTTAATTCAAGTGAGTAGTAGTTATTAAGGATTATACTTAAGAGTGTGATATAGTTTTGTTATGTACTTTCTGTTATAAGTTGTAAGAGTAGTGGGCATTGTTTTATGTATATAATATTTTCCTCTTAGTAAGTAAGTTTATGTGAAGTATTTCACGCCAACAGTGTCGACAATGATCACTACTGTTAATAATATTATAATATAGATATGTACCTAAATGAGTATTTTATTTCTTTAAATATCCCACACTATTTATATAATAAAATCTTCAAAATTCCGTTGGGTGACGATTTATTCCTACTTGACCCCCGTTGACCTCAGGATTAACTGACGCTTACACGAGGACGTAATAGGCAAGGAAAGGCGGTGGAATTTAGGATTTACGGCTGAGCTGTTCATCATTATGTCCGTGATGCGGTGGGAATCGAGAGAGAGTGAAAAATAGAACTTTCACACACACAACTCAAGCGCGCGAAAATGCCGATTTTAAATCGCCCAAAAATTATTGTGATTTTAAAACATTTTTTCCAGCCCAATGGATAATATTTTGGATGTGTTATATATATATGGTAATGTTATAACCAGTAGAAACATTTACGCCGCTGTTGAATGTTCCTGCTATTGCCTGAAATTTCCTAGGGAGTTCTGGAAAAAACAAAAAATATCACGCTTTTTAAAGTAGTGCCAATTGCCCACATTTGTGCACGTTAACAAATATTTAATGGTTAATATTCTACCAATATTACTCATTAGGAACCAATTAAATAACATAATTTTATGGAGGACACAAAATCACAACGTCACTCTTCCACATATCCTCCAAAAGTCCCAGCTGCCAGTTGGTCATTGTCGTGGCCGTTGGTGGCGTCTTTGTCTTCTTCCTGTTTACTTTAGTTAGGTGCCTCTTTAATTTGGTAGGTACCTACTTTGGATGTTATTTTGGCTGTAATTTTAAAACGACGCGACGTACGAATGACGAATTTATTACAATGTAAATAATTAACATCATAAATTAATAGAAACTTCGACAGAAACAATGAACAAATCAGTTTATAAAGTATTGAATACATTTCCGTTATAACCGAATAACCGCATATTCTGTATTTGTGTAAAAAATACTAGTATACTAAATTGACCTTCGATTTGGTTTCGAGTATTTGTAACTTTTATTTACAAATGGCAAGTACTTAAATAGTTCTTCAAGATTAAATGGGCGCTGTCATGTCTTTAACGTTACGTTTTCGCCGCTGTTAAATGTTCTTGCTAAGCCCACTGTAAAGCGTTTACCACTATAATGAATCGACTGACTTGACTCATTGAGTGCACTGACGATTTTTTTAGACTTAAGATTTGACGATAATGAAAAACGGTGTTATAATTTAAATTTCCCGCCTTCTCAACATGACACTGGCAGTGGTTTTAATGCCGTAGTAGGTACCGCCATATTTTTATTAACAAAAAAATTGTTGAGTTTTGCCGGGGAGTTCAATGGGTGACGTTGTGGATTTTGTATAATTTTATACATTTGTGTTATTTCGGTTCTTAATGTGTAATATTGGTAGAATATTAACCATTAAATATTCATTAACGTGCACAAGAGTGGGCAAGTGGTACAACTTCTAAAAACGTGCTATTTTGTGTTCCGCCAAAACAACTCCCTAGGAACTTTCAGTAAAGCTTCTACTACTTTACTTAATCGACTGACATGACTCATGCACTGCACTGGCTATTTATTTAGACTTTGACTAGACTTTAAACTTGACGATTTAGGAATACGGTGTTGAAAATTGAAACGAAAGTTCTATTTCCGCCTTTTTAACTTGACACTGGCAAATGGTTATAAGCCGATGCCATATAAAAAAACCGTCATGCTGTCAAAAAAAAGAAGGAGGAAGAGTTCATAAGTTTTATTATTTCCACAGAAAATCTGTGACAAAAATAACGAAATATACGCATTTGTTAATGTTTATTGCTAATAATTAACATTTATTTTATGTTATAATGTCCAGTGAAATGATTAAACAAGAAGGGATAGGTGAAACTTGTTGTATTTGTACGGGAGGCGGCGATCTTTTCACTCCCGAGGAGCACGACGCCGGAGCACCGCCGCTGCAGGTCCCTCTGAGGACGATGCTGCTGCAGATCAACAATAATAAGGTTCACATTTAACTTTATTTAAATTTATACTCTTTACAAAATGCTATATTTTCCATGTTTTATTGCTATTTATATTTTATATTCGCCATATTGTATTGTAATTTATTTATATTTAATAATCAAATTCAAAATATATCAATAAACACTAGGTGCTTCCTGAAGGTAAACTATGTGTTGGGTGCATTCGGCGAGCAATAGAATCGTACGAATTCAGCGTCGCTTTGGGCCAAACGAATCCACCTTTAAGTGACAAAATAAGAGCCTTACGAAGAAAACTGCATGAGCTAACGCAAAAGATAGACGTATTTATTGTGGTCGGTGGACCAGGATCTAACACAGGAGGGTCCTACAGCGAGGATGATATTATAGTGGTCAACAAAGATGCTCTGGCAGCCGCTACTGCTGCCGACAATGAAGACATGGAACGTGCCAGAAATGCTCGTGGAGACACCGTCTTCCAATGTTCAGTCTGTCCACTCTCATTCATGGTATTACAATCTTCTTTTTTTTTAACATTTGTTATGTGTGTATTACGTAAGTCATTTATTCATTAAAGAATCTGCTTTTTAACTGAAGAGCTAGTAGTTCACACTTCAGTGAGAGCTGTCTCATCTATTTTCTATAGAAATATGAAATACTTAAGTTTCTAGAGAGAATTAGATTTTAATTAAATTAAGGTTGTAAATCCCTATAGTTTTGGCTTGTACCTTTCATGCCTAATTCAAAAATTTAGCTGTAGTTTAAATTGGCATGGGAATAAATATTTCAGTTGGCTAGTGAGTACCGAGAACATCTTACAATCCACCCCGAGGGAGCTCGGCACTCGTGCTGGACGTGCGGAGCCCAGTTTGCCAGCAAGGACTCCCTGCAGGATCACTTTATCACACACACTACACCACAGGACCTCACCTGCCAGCTTTGCAATATTGAGTTCCAGGTTTGTTTAGTTTTAATTAAACTATATAAAGCGATTAATGGTATTGTAGCTTATCATCATAATCATCATTGTCAGCCCATCGTCTTCCACTGCTGGACATAAGTCTTTCTCATTTCGCTCCACCATACCCGGTCCTCTGCCTGCCGCATCCAACCGCTTCCCGCCACTCTCTTTAGATCGTTGGTCCACCACGCGGGAGGTCGTCCTATGGGGCGGGTTGTTCACGGTCTCCACTCCAAAACCTTTCTGCCCCATCGGCTATCGGCTGCTCGACAAATATGCCCCGCCCATTGCCACTTCAGTTTGCTTATCCTGAGGGCTATGTCGCTGACCTTTGTTATTCGTCGGATTTCCTGATTCCGGATTCTATCCTTCAAAGAGACTCCGAGCATAGCCCTCTCCATAGCTCGCTGAGCGACCTGGAACTTGTGGACGAGGCCTTTTGTGACGTGGACACGTACACGGACGTAGGGACCGGAAGGACGCACTGGTCGAAGACTTTCGATTTGAGGCACTGGGGCAGTGGCGACTTAAAGATCTGGCGAAGCTTTCCGAATGCTGCCCAGCCCAACTGTATTCGGTCAGCTTCATTGTCGAAGTTGTTCCTACCCAGTTGGACAATCTGTCCCAGGTATGTGTATTCCTGAACAACTCTGATGCTAACATTTTCGACAGTGACTGGCATTGGGTCTACGAATGAATTGAACATGACTTTTTTCTGATCCAAGTGTTCATTTCCAGACCCACCCATCTGGAAGAAACACTTAGGCTTTGCAGAATCTTCGTCAAGTCCTCCAGCGATTCAGGCATAATGACTAGGTCGTCTGCGAATCGAAGGTGTGAGATGTATTCGCCGTTTATATTGATGCCTCCTCTGTTTCCAGTCCAGTGTTTTGAAGACGTTCTCCAGTGCGTTGGTGAATAGTTTCGGAGAAATAACGTCTCCCTGTCTCACTCCATGCTGTAATGTGATTGGTCTTGTCTGGATATCTTGGATTTGGGATCTCCAGTCTCTGTCGCATGAGATCTACTGTTTCTGCTGAGATCTTGGACACTTTACTCCCACGTTTCCATTGGCAAAATGCTTCTCCCACCCCTCGGACAATAGTCGTGAATTTATTGACACATTGATCAACGTCCTCCATTGTTTCCAGCAGGCTGAACCGATTCTCTACTTCCAGCTGGAATTTTCGTGATCACGCAGCGATATGGTGCAGTGACGGTCAGAGCGCAGACTTCATCAGACGATTTCTCTCAGTACGGAAGTTTATATTCAGAGTGCCACGTACAGTCGGTGATCACTACCAGTATTAAACCTGTTGAACACTGTGACATATTTGAATATATACCTCCTATTCGTGTTGATGAAGTCAATCTCATTCTTGGTCACACACACGGGGCTCCGCCAGGTCCATTTTCTTTGAGGCTTCTTCTGAAAGAATAAGTTCATCAGAAAAAACCTCTGGGCTTCGAGAAAATTGACCAGCATCTGTCCCCTTTGGTTTCTGCTACCAATACCGTGCGAACCGATCACCGATTCATAGCGTTTTTGTAATCCCACTTTGGCGTTGAAGTCCCCCGTAACAACAGTGAAGTGAGTCTTGGTGGTGTTATGAATGGCCTTGGCTATATCTTCATAGACGGCCTCGACTTCATCGCCAGAGAATGCCGACGTGGGAGCATAAACCTGGACTACCTTTATAGAAAATCTCTTGGTAAGTATGAGAACGAGGTATGCTACCCGCGTAGTCACTGCTGATTTCCATCACAATGTTATAGAGAACTTTGTTGATCAATATGCCAACCCCGCCGTCCTATCGCCCTCCCGATAGCAGAGTAGGTGACCAGATTTCAGGGTTATCATGTCCTCCCCCTGTCTTCGGACTTCAGACAACCCTATGATATGCCAGTTAATGTGACCTAACTCGAGCTCACCAATATGGACGTCTTCCCTCAGCGAACGAGCTTTATATGTAGCCAAATGTAATTGTTATTGGTGGTGGCCGTAACCCTCCCGGGGATTCTTCGCACCCTCCACCCCGCCGTGACCGCGACCGCCACCACGATGCCGGGAATAGCGGGGCCATCGGGAACTGAGGGCCGTTGTATTATGGTGCGTCTTATTTTTCTTATTGGTAAGAATTGTCCTTAGTCGTCGCGCCGGACAAGGGCGTATTGGCGAGGGTTTCAATAGTAACAGAGTTTTCCTTCTCTGTGTTCTGGTGATCTTGCACGCATATTTGTACCTTAGTCGCCTCGTACGACGCCTCGGTGAGAATGAGGGAGGTCCTATTCTACTCTGCCGGGGACCACACGGCTCGTGTAGGTTATGTTGTAATATTATTTGTAATAATGTTTTGTAGTAGTGTTTTTGATTATTAAGTATTTAGTACATTGAAATTAAATATAATGTTACAGAGCGCGGCGGCGCTGCGGCGTCACAGCGGCGCGTGCGCGGCGCGCTGCCCCGGCTGCGGTGCGGCGGCGGCGGGGCGCGCAGCGCTGGTGAAGCACGTACGGGCTGCGCACGCGCATCGCCCGCCGTACGTGTGCGCCGAGTGCTTCCGTTCCGCGCCGTCGGCCGAGGCGCTGGCGGCGCACGCGCTAGCGCACCGCCGCGCCGAGCGGTTCGTGTGCGGCTACGACGCGTGCGTGCTGCGGTTCGCGGCGCGCGCCGACCTGCTGCGCCACATCCGTGCCGCGCACGCAGCGTCCGCGCCTCTCCCGCCCGCCACGCCCGCCGCCGCCCCTCCCGCCCCTGTCGCTTGCGAGTTCTGCGACCGCACGTACGTATAAACATCATTTGTACAATAGTCTATTATACTCAGTTTAAATTCAATTTAATAAAAAAAGACATGAACAGAGTACATGTGGCAGAAGTAAAACTTCATTAATCTTTCAAAATCCAAAATGCTCTCTTCGTACCTAAAGAACATAACTTACACTGTACACAAAAATACCATTTTACATCTAGCACCACTTGTGTATGAGCCGTACACTTACATTGCATACATCCAAAATCGTGTGGTGACGTTATGCGACCTTAAAATTTCACTCTCAACGCCCGCTAAAGCAATTTCACTACAACAATAATAATAGCTCTCCACATCGATTTTGGTGACGGTCGCCGGTTTCATTTAAACCAGACCAGCTGCAGGATTATTTTACAGTGTCCAAGTGTCACACAACTTCCTTCCCACTCTTCCTTCACTCTCGTAACCTGGTGGAATAGATGACCGACACGACTGGCGAGAGTTCTGCAGGATCGACTTTTTACAAGTCCATCCAACGCATGGATCATCTTTCTTGTCAGACAATCAGGTAAAGGTGTTGTTTCAACGCGGGGATCGAACCCACGACATCCGAAGTCGAGAGCCAAGCTCTAAGACACTGGACCACTGCGGCGTCGTCGACCTACTCACTACGAACTAAACCATAATGTGTCATTGGAAAGGTCATTTCTTGTACATTATTTCCTTCACTGACCACATACTTATTATGTGTAAATAATGGGTTTTTGTGTAACATGTTAAAGCAAAAAAAGTCAAGCTAACTTTACATTATCATAATATGTACTTAATAAGTATAGTATAACTTTGTGAGGATGGATGGATGTTTGTTCATTTACACGCAAAAACTACTGAACGGATTTTGATGAGATTTGGTAAAAAGGAAAGTTGGAGGAAAAGTAGTTTCAGCTCTTGATTAAAACATAGGCTACTTTTATAAGTGCAGTGTTCCCTTGGGATACTGTACGCGGGCGAGCGCAGACGCGGGCAACAGCTAGTGACATATAATTTGTGTTGAGAAGGTAGACCATCCTCCTTTGGTCTGGTAGTAGTAGGCTCTGGATGAACACACAGGAAAAAATTTACTGTGGCAAAATGTACGCTACCCGCGATAATTGTTTTTGCGCGCACAAAGTAGCGGGTAACTTCTAGTATGACATAATGAAATTCTTGTGTTGCAGGTTCGCGACCGTCGCTGCGATGAAGCGACACGCTCGGGTTCATCTGAAAATGGAACCGGTGAGTATCCAGAGTGCTTGTAGGTAAAAGAGCTTATAACATATTATTATACCATAACCGCACCATAGCCTTCTCGTGGGCAGGAGGAAGACGGCGAGTACCTCTCGGCGGGGGGCGCTGCGGGGGCGGCGAGCGCCGGGGAGGGGGCGGAGGAGGAGGTGGAGTACCTGGAGATGGAGGTGCTGGACGGCGACGTCAGCTGAGCGCCGCTTGCGTGCCCGATGAACTTAGTACTATCAGGGAATCTAATTCATGAGCAGCAGCAGAGTGTTCTCAAAATATATTAGTATCACAATGAGGACATACAGTCACAATATAATTGTCAATGGCACGTCAGTTTGATATTATTATTAAAATTACAAAATTAGAAACATTGTTATAAGCTGATCCGAATGCATGTGTTGTAGCTTTAAGTTTTATATATTTATTACTTCTTTCTATGGATCTCTAGGTTTATGTTTCATAATAATGTATTACTTTATAAAAGTATTCTGTATTAAATAACTGTTTGTTCCTAAAAAAAATAATAATATACAAATAAATGATGACAAAACGGCCAAACTGCTTCAGTATTATTCCCCGATAGTACATAATATTGAAATATAATAATTATAGATCATAATTTGTATGCAGTTTTTTTATTTTTTTTATAACAATAACACTACAATTAATGAATTTTACAAGTTTCACTAATGAAACAATAAACTCAAGCAATTCACTAACAAAAAAAAAACTGATGTCAACATTAATTCACTCTGCAACGAAATCAAGGTGCCAATATCCCCAGACCTAGGCACGCCTCTGTAATACTGTTGTTAGTAAAAGTCTGCCACATGTGTAACGTTTTATCGTAGCGATTAAATGGTGCAAACCGAGTGGTGCATCTATTGTTTGTATGTCAACGATGAACAAATTTGCATCGATTTGTCATATGTCATACACACGATCGATATGTACTGTTTAATCGTTACGATAAAACGGTGCATATCGATCGCGGTAACAGGGGTAACTCAGTCTTGTGGCGGGGGTTGCTGCCGGCAGATGATGGCGACGCGGCGTCTCCGCGGCAGCTTCTGTCCGCGCCACACGCTGGCCGCACCCCCCAGCACCGCATGGCTGAAGTCGTACCGAGCCACGCCGCTGCAATGTATGATAGTAAAATTATGGTATAAGTTTGGGACGACAGAAATGCTTCGCGTTAGCGGTGCGTCGACTCGCTGTTGCTGAGCGTTTGGCATAAAAATATCTAAAGTATGCCACACTGTGTGCTGCGTTTACGCTTTCGTTAGAGTTGCTAGCCATGCGTAAACTTTTGCCTGCTATAGTGCTACCAATTCAAATGTCACTTGAGTATTAACTGCGCAATAAAGAAATAGATGAATCACATAATATGGCCTAATTTAAGCGTTTTGTTTACAAAAAGATTAATTAATGATTTATCTGAACCGAGTATATGGATATAGTGGTAGAACATAAACTGAGTGGCATTTCCATTATAATAATAATAATAACAACCCCCACATCGATTTCTGTGACGGTGGCCGGATTCATCGAAACCAGGCCAGTTACGCAGGATTAATTTTATAGTGACCCAAGTATGTGCGCAGCACGCAAGAGCACTCTCTCTTCCTCTACTCTCATAACCCAGTGGGACGGATAACCAACACGACTGGCGAGAGATGAGGCTTTTGGGCATGTAGTGGGCATCCCATGGATCTTCTTTCTTGTCAGACAATCAGGTGATCAACCTGCATTGTCCTAACCAAACTTGGAAACAACATTTTTTGTTGTTCCAATGCGGGAATCGAACCTACGACCTCCGAGTCAAGAGCCAAGCTCTAACCACTAGATCAAAGAGGCTGTAACAGTCCACTATTAGTAGACGAGTATACCTCATGATGTAGAGCGCGCGGCGCTGCAGCAGCGCGTCGAGCGCGAGGTGCGGGCGGGTGGCGTGCGTCAGGCGCATGACGGCGGCAGACAGCAGGCACAGGCCGGCGATAGTGTCGCCGCAGAAGCGCACGGCGTCTACGTGCGGGCGGATGTGGCCGGCCGCCGCCAGGTCCAGCACGTGCGCCGCCGGCAGCAGCCGTGCGTCCGCCGAGAACGCGTGTCGAACGCGCTGTAGCGCCGCCCCCGCCGCGCCCGACCACTGTGCGCGCTCCGTCTCGCGGTAACCCTCGATCGCCTGCCGCAACAAAATACCAGTTTAACTGTCATGTTTTGAGCTAAAATATATTATAAGATAACTTTCTACATAATTATACAAATATATCAATGGTGGTACATTTACTTAATATGTTATTTTTATATTTATATAAAATTATGTAAGTAATTTCATTTAATAAATGAAAAACTCGTATTTATAATTTTTTATAAAAAAATGTAATGTGTTTACATTATTTAATAACACTGCATTCTCTGTGATTTACATTCTTCCTATTCTATGCATGTTAATCTGTATTAGTAAATGAAGGCTATTTGATTTGGTCTTTTTCATAATAATATCTTTAGGAAACTACAATTTAAATAATCCTTGCTTCTGAGCTCTGACAAGAGAATGTAACCTTACATTATCCCAATGATCGAACTCGTATCTCATACGCTTCAGCTGCGGCTCCACCTCTGCCAGCAGAGCGGCCTCTTCGGCCTCGCTGACGAAGTCCGGGATGACTCTCATGTGCTGCAGCACTTGATGCCTCAGCTCAACCTCCTCGACTGGCTTCCAGGACGGCAACACTTCAATCAGACTTGGATCTCCTTCTACATAAACAGAAGTGTAGTATTCTATATAAATACATAGAATGGTAACAACGGAACTAATATAATAATTTCTTATCCCATATTTATACGTACCCAATTTTGTTACCTCTGAAACTTTACTGTTAGATACATTTGTGTTATAAAGTTTTACTCCACAGTTTGAAATAATACTCATTTCCTTAAATTTACAACGTTTAAAATTTTTTAAACTAGTCACATAACGCATATTGCTAAGTGATTTACTTATACAACAAATGATTCACTTTAAAAGAAATTCAATTCAGTAATGAGAAAATAATAAACTGTATTTTGAGGTTAGAAAAATAATAACAAATATTTTGGGACCATTGTCAAAATTGACAACCATCAGCTGATATATTTTTTTATTGATGGCGTTACAGATTAACACAATTTGCCAGTGTCATGTTCAAAATTCTCATTTAAGTTTTCAACACCGTATTTCAATCTTCAAGTCTTAAGTCTAGTCAAGGTCCAAATAAAGGCTATATAATATCCCACATTTGTCCTAATAATTGGTTTATGGTAATTTTACCGCTTAAAGGTCTTTATTAACGAAGTAATTTTGCAAGCTTTCAAAATAATAACATCCGTAGTTTTCGAGATAAAAATAATAATAAAATTTTGAAAATTGTATAAAAATTCGGCCATGTTGAGGTTTCTGTGACATTTGACATTTCTTTTTCATAGCTTTGTGTCAAAAAACGGTGCAGAGTTCTTTTTAACGTAGAAGTTGTAACACGGCCTCACAAAAACCTGGCGCGAAATAACGTTCTCACAACTCTCCCCAACTACGGAATTATAAAAATGGGTTAGGTTAGGTTAGAACATTTTTATTGCATTTAAAAGGAGGAGTTTAAATGTGAAAAAAAAGAGGCCGATATAGTATTACTTTTCATAGATCAATTGAAATGATAAGGTTTCCTTATAGTTACTACGGAATTCTAAAAATGGGTTAGATTAAGTTAAAACATTTTATTACATTCAAAACGTCTTTAAATATGAAAAAACAGAGGGCGGTAAATTATTACTTTTCATAGATCAATTGAAATGATAAGGGTTCTAGTTACTACGGAATTTTAAAAATAGTAGATATTATTACTCCCAACCATCTCACTATATTTAGCTCCCCAAATTACTAACAAGGGTCGAACAACAAGGTTTGTCATTACAAAATGTATGGCGGTAGCAACTATACCGTACCGTACCAAATCCGTTTGCGAGAAAGAGATGGGCAATATTTTTATTTGCTTACAATTTTTAATCGCGTCAATCTAAATACCTATTTCTTTTAGATGTATGTATCTTTATTCAACAATTTTAAAATTAAATTTATAAAAATGTGATAATCCACACTAGGCATCATCCATTATTGTGACATTGTTGTTTTTGTATTTTTAAATAATTTTGTGATATTTCGGTTCTTAATGTGTAATATGTGGGGTGAACCCTCCCTTACCACTGCCCCCATCAGGAGACCCCCGCGCCCCGGTTACAGAGATACTAATTGTTAAAGTTTTGATGTTATGTAGTTGTTTATTTGATAATTTCGACCCTTGTTAGTAATTTGGGGAGCTAAATATAGTGAGATGGTTGGGAGTAAGGTTTCAACAGCTCAATACAACATTCTATGATTTTCCACTCTTCTGGTAAAATATGGTCAATCTCGCTGTCATTTATGTAAAGGCTTAAGTCATCTTTTGCTTTCAAAAAGCGCTCTAACATATAAAAAGTACTATTCCATCGCATGACACAATCTTGAAAAACTTATATGTCTACGTAGTACCTTACATACGTAGTATTACGTACCCAAGTAAACAATACAGTTACAATTATTGCTTTCCTATTGGCACAGATTATATAATAGTACAAGGTACAGAAGTCTCTCTGTTTTGATCTTCACAAATGCCGCCTTTTTATGTGCCTATATAATTATTATTAACAAACGGACCGCACGCGAGCAGCTGAAATTGAGCTCTCTGGCGCCGCACGAAGGTCGACATTATTCCACACCTTGTCAGATATTCCGAAAATAGGGTTGTCACTTGTCAATAGTTTTTATTAAATATCTTAGATTATACTATCAGATTTATACTAGACGACGATATAATATATAATAATGATATAATACATATTATATAGATACCATACAACATACCGACCGAACATAAATACCACGCAAGGTATACAAGCGGAAACTGTTATACCTATGTACCTATTAGGTAAATGAATACCGAACATATAAATCAGTTTACACAGACACGACACGTGATTCTCTTTTGATGTAGGTATGGATTATATGTATGTATATGCAGCTACCTACCACCTATTTTAAATAAGCATATAATATAAAACTTTTGTATGTATATTTAATAATTATTGTTATAGATTTAGGTACCATGACAGTAGATATAAATGAGTAATGATTATCGTACCATTCGCTATCTTTCTCACTTGCCGGAACCGAGAAAAACTGACAATTGTTTTTTTTTTCATTGTTCCGACAATTGGCTGCAATGCAGTATTTTTTTGGATACATATTTTTGCCAATTAAAATATGACACGCGTTTGCGACGTAAAGTGAGTCATACTGCGTAAGAGGCGCGCGCGTGCGCCACGGCCGGTCAGTGCGTGGCAAGTGGCAACCACTGAATCGCCCCAACGTTGGGGAGTCTCGGTATGTACTTGTAGCTCGGCGGCGGAACGGCGTAGTGACACCCCCCTGCTATTGGTCAATCAGCACGTGCGGTCCTCGATATTCGACACGCGCCACTCGCCGGGCCCGCTAGAAAGGGTTCTTTCTCGTCTCGACCCTGCATCCGCATCAGCTCCGCGTCGATTTATACGGATGCAGTTGCGGATGTCTAAATCGATGCGGATGTTCCGCTTATGCGGATGCGGATGCCAATATTCGCAACATCCCTGGTCTGCATAACAATATCCGCACCCGCAATAATCGCATATCCTGTGGAATAGTGTATTTAACGTTTCACGTACTTAAACTACTCATCCGATCATCATAAATTTGACACAGGTCTATATACCCTAGGCTAATTTTTATCGCGGGAAAATGCAATCTCACCAAAAACATATTCATGGAGTTTTGCCGGGGAGTTCAATGGGTGACGTTGTGAATTTGTAATATTTCATAAATTTGTGTTATCTCGGTTCTTAATGTGTAATATTGGTAGAATATTAAGCATTAAATATTCGTTAACGTGCACAAGTGTGGGCAAGTGGTACAACTTCTACAAACGTGCTATTTTGAGTTTCCCTCCAAAACTCCCTAGAAACTTTCAGTACAGCTTCTACCACTTTACTGACTTGACTCATGGACTGCACTGACTATGTATTTGGACTTTGACTAGACTTTAGACTTGACGATATAGGAATACAGTGTTGAAAATTGAAACGAAAGTTCTATTTCCCGCCTTTTTAACTTAACACTGGCAAATGGCTTATATCGGCATAATCCATTTGCCAGCTATATATATAATAAAAAAAAGGATCGTGTGGTTTTATGAAACCACGGTAAAAGTGAAACTTAATAACAAAATAGCGTGGAGCACTGGCACAAATGAGTACTAGTCTATACACTACACGGTCAGCTGATGCGAACTATAGGCGTCGCCATATTGGCCTCGGCTGCTCTGACGAGCGCCTTTCACTTTATCCCTACTCCGCGGCCGACCGTCAGGCGACATGCAACACACAGACGAAAAAGTTTGAGACGATATAATAAAAGTTTCACTTTAAAAAATATGATACAGATATTTATTTTTGATCAAAACAGTTGTACTCTTCAGTAGTACTACTTATCATCTATGGTTGTACTTTTCAGTAGTAGTATTGGCTTAAAGGTCTTGTTACCAGGCCATTAAATCTTAAAAAAAAAAAAACAGTAGTAGTATTGGCTTAAAGGTCTTGTTACCAGGCCATTAAATCTTCAAAAAAAATAATCAGTAGTACTCTTCAGTGGAGTACTACTTATCATCTATGGTAATTAGTAGTAGTGGTAGTACTTATCACTGTCCTAAAGGTTGTAAACACCGGGTCCTAAAATCCCAAAAAAAAATAAAAAATAGTACTTATCATCTATGAGTACTACTACTGAAAGTTGTACCTAATATTTATTCTGTATTCCTACTACGAATACCATAAAAAAGATAATAGAAATTGAATTTAAACCATATTTAGTTTTGTAGCAATACAAGTCTTTGTAGAGTTAGTGTTTTGGCAGTAATAAATCACTTGGGAGCAGTATGGAGCTGAACGACCTGCCAGATGAGGTGTTGCTGCAGGTATTAGGTCTGCTGCCGCCGCTGCAGCTGGGCGATAGCGCGGCGCGCGTGTGCCGGCGCTGGCGGGCGCTGGTTGGGACGCGCGTGCTGGTGCTGCGCAGTGCGGGCCAGCTGCAGCAGATGCCAGTGGGGCTAGTGGCGCTGCTGGCCGTGCGCCGCGTGCCCGCTCTGTGCGGCGTTTCGGCGCTGCTGACTCGTGCCGCCGCCTGCGCCCGCCTCAAACACCTCACACTGCATTGTGAACTGCCGTTAGGTTAGATACAGTAAGCAAATTTTGGTTTATTTAACTAATTGTTGTCCATGACTTTGTTTGAACTGTAAAATATGGTAGTTCAGTTATAAAATGACGTACCTATAGCATACTAAACATTCCAAAAATAATTTTAGTACAACATTTCAGACAGCTATCTTCAAATCAAAAAAACATTGCTCTTTGTTTTATTATTTTAGTAGTAGTGCAGACTGCATAGTATACAACTATAGAACCTAGGAATAAGTGAAACAACTTAGTTATTATCTTAATTAAGTTTTGTATTGTTTTCAATTTTCAGATGAAAAAGATTACACAGTTTTGGCAACTTTTGAACATTTGCAACATTTGGATGTATTCTCAAAGAAGAGAGTGTTGCACAAACACACCCCTCTACCCTCCTCGGTTTTGACTTTGGTAGTGAATGACAATATGGCAAATGGATTTCTGTGCTCACTGTGCCAGGAGATCAAAATAAGAGGTTTTCATATGTACGGACGATCATTGTACTACTCTCCGCGGGAGATGGTGAGGCTTATAGCGGTGCACTCGACACACCTGACCGAGCTAACGCTGAGATGCACGGAGATGACGGACATCAGGTAATGCTTCTATTCACTTGTGAAGATTCCATACAAACACTTTGGTCCATTAATTTAAAGAGTAACAATTAACATAGTATATTTCTTACTTTATATGATACGATCTTGTATATATATTATAATCAGTATCTCGGCAATAGCTACAAGTATTACCATGAAATTTAGTATGCCTTCTAATTCCTTAGAAATTGCATTTTTAAGCAATATATGTTTTTTTCTTTTGTCATGCCACAATATATCAATAATTTCGACTCTCTTACGTCACTCTCATTGGCAGCTTAGTATGCGTACATACATATAATTTTTGAATTGTTTGGAAATTACGAATGTGGTGGGTTCGACTCCCAAAAAGTTTAATTGTTAAAATAAAAAAAAATTATACTGTGAGACATGGTCCCTTCCAGGTACAAGGTGTTGGGCGAGTGTGGCACGCTGCGGACTCTGCGGCTGTACTCCTGCTGGCTGCTAACCTCACGAGGGGTGCTACACCTCGCACTGCCTAATCTGCGCTGCCTACATCTTACCGGAGCCCGCATGGTCTGTGTAATATGTTCAACACCATTCTACCAATAAAAGTCCAATAAAGCAAACTCTTTCCTATATTTAACAATGCCGAAGTATGACACGACTAATGTACGCAATGGTCTCAGGTGAGATCACGGGCGCTGGCGGCGCTGCTGGCAGCGCTGCCGGCCGAGCTGGAGGAGCTGAACGTGAGCTGCGGCTGGTTCGGCGCGGAGCACGAGGATGCGGCGGCGCGGCTGACTAGGCTGCGCGCGCTGGAGGCGTGGCGCTGCAGCGCGGACGGTGCGGCGCTGCTGCGGCTGGCGCTGCGGTTGCCTCGCCTGCTCTGCTTGGACACGGACGCGCGGCTGACGGCGGCGCAGCTGGCGCTGCTGCTGGCGCACGGCGCGCTGGTCGAATTGCGCTGCGGTGTGCCGGCGGGTTGGCGCGGCGGCGGGCACGTGCGCGTGCGCGTGGCGGGCGAACAGCCGGCCTGCGTGCGCGGGGACGGTGACGGGCCCAGCGCCGACCTGTTCTACCACTGGGCGGACCCCTGATGACGTGCTACTGCGTGGACTAGTGTAAGTTATAATATTATCATCGTTTTTAGTATGTGGAAGTCTGTTATTATATTATTATATCTAAATAAAAGCTTATTTAATGAAATTAAAGTGATATATAATAGCTACTTTGAGTACTTTATTCGTAGTTTCACGAAGTAGAGATATTTGTAAACATTTTTTGTAATAAACTGTTTTCACCTAAATAAATAAATAAAAATAAAAGAGAAAAAGTCTCTGAATGGGTTTTAGGGGTTTTATATGCTTATTTTATTTAAATATGCTATTAATCTGGTTGTCGACAAGTAATAATTAGAAAAATGAGAAGTAAATAGACAATACAGAACAGTAATTTTTATTATTTACTAAACTATATATTGTTACTAAACTACAGCTGACGTTCTGCCATTAAATTATAATCACTGGCTATCGCTCATTGGTATAAAAATAGTGTAAGACCTATACACACAACAATCGTAGTTTTTATCTTCCTTTTGTGGGAAAGAGCCAGCAAAGCGCTAGTCGGACGCGTGCACGAAGAGTACCGCACTATTATCAGGTGACACTATATTTAGCAGGTACTAATATCGAGCAAAAAGGGGCATAAAATCACGTCAATCTTGTATGACAGTCCTCCATAAATGTTACTTAAATTTTATTTTCATTATTCATTTATAAAAAGAATATAACCAAACCAAAACCAAAATTTTGCCAATTTTTGCGTGAAGATAGAAGCTTGAAATAAGAATATTATTTCAAGCTTCTATCTTCACGCAAAAATCGGCAAAAAAAAAAGTTTGTTGCATGAGTAAAATATCTTTGGTTGTATGGGTTACATAAAAAAACTGTTTTTTTTTTAAATATTTTGTTGATATATCAGCAACAAAAATATCGTCTGTGCAAATTTTAACTGTCTAGCTATCAAGGATCATAATCTCATGAGGCATAGCCTGGTGACAGACAGACACACAGTACAGTGCAACTAATTTGTTAATGCTCTCGGCAATCATCGTTTTTTCTACGAAAATGACTGAGGTATGGAAAACGACGACTTCCGAAAGATATCAGCAACGTGGTTTTACTGTACAAAGTATCTTTATAGGTATTAGGTATTTTTCTAAATAAGTAATTTTAACTATTGGGTATATGTAAGTTCTATTCGGTTTTTAACAGTATATTGTCATATTATCTCACTTTATGAAGTTTCGAGGTGCTTGAATACTATAATAGAACGTTATATTTGCGAGACTTCGTACTCGCAATAAAAATCGCACGGGAACCGTACTATTTATTTTAGGGAGAAATATTTATCTCGGCAACACGATCTTACTACGCTTTCATTGCACTCCAAAATACAGCTGACATTTTAAAATGTGAATACTAAGGCGGGTCAATAAGTCCGTGACTTTTTGAATTTCTAACCTCCTTACTGAAAAAGCAACACTACTCCTGTCAACAGGCATCTGTCAGTTGACTCCTATCAAAATTTGAACTTGCTGCGTCAGTTAGTTTGTGTTTTACAGCTATCTTTATCAGCCTATCCAGTAACTTAAGGAAACAATGGAAAAAAGTGAATTTCGTGTGCTTATTAAGCATTATTTTTTGCGAAAAAAAACCCTTACCGAGACCAAGGCTAAGCTTGATAAATACTATGGGGACTCTGCACCATCGATTTCAATGGTAAAAAAGTGGTTTACTGAATTTCGTTGTGGCCGTACAAGCACTGAAGATGCCGAACGTCCTGGACGCCCAGTTGAGGTCTCTACACCCGAAACAATCGAAAAAATTCACCATATGGTGTTGGCCGACCGAAGATTGAAAGTGCAAGAGATTGTGGAAGCCATAGGCATCTCGCATGGCTCAGTGGTTTCAATTTTGAATGATCACTTGGGCATGAGAAAGCTTTACGCAAGTCGACCACAAACGCAATCGTGTAACAACTTCACAGGAAGGTTTGGCGTTGTTTAAGCACAATATGGAGGAGTTTTTGCGCCGTTTTGTAACCGTGGACGAAACATGGATCCATCACAACACACCAGAGACCAAACAACAGTCAAAACAGTGGGTTTCTAAGGGTGAATCGGCGCCAAAGAAGGCCAAGGTGGGTTTGTCAGCCAATAAAGTTATGGCGACTGTTTTTTGGGATGCACGTGGGATAATCCACATTGACTATCTTCAAAAGGGAAGAACAATTAATGGGGAATATTATGCCAACTTATTGGACCGCTTCAATGAGGATTTGAAAAAAAACCGACCTCATTTGGCCAAGAAAAAAGTTCTTTTTCACCAAGACAATGCAAGGGTGCACACATGTGCAGTTGCCATGGCAAAAATGCCATCAATTGGGCTATGAATTGCTCCCACATCCACCCTATTCTCCAGATTTGGCTCCGAGTGACTACTTCTTGTTCCCAAACCTGAAAAAATGGCTCGGTGGAAAAAGATTTGACTCCAATGATGAAGTCATCTCGCAAACAAAGGCCTATTTTGAGGACCTCGACAAATCATATTTTTTGGAAGGGATAAAAAAATTGGAGAAGCGTTGGACAAAGTGTATAGAGCTCAAGGGGGACTACGTTGAAAAATAAAATGATTTATTTATCAAAAAATCTGTGTTTTATTCCAAAAGTCACGGACTTATTGACCCGCCCTCGTATTTCAAATCGATATTAGATATGTGTTTGAAGGTTTCCATATAACATGACTTCTAAAGAAATTGGTTTTGACAAAACATTGACAGTACAAAATTTGTGAACACTAACTTGAAACTTTACAAATTTGACCATTTTCGAGTAATCGGCCTCCAAAGTGGTTTGTAAGTTGGTCCCCCAGCAGGCTTAGCATGCGCACCCTAGAAACACCGAAGAATCGACAAAATTACAGATTAAAGAAACATTAATTCCGAGCAAATTAGTTCTTATTGTAAGGCAGCAAGGTCGATGCATCGTCGATATGAGAAACAACATTTCTTTTCTTCTCGAGCAAAATGGTCTCTTTTGACAGCTAAAGTAGAAACATTTCCTCAATTCAATGTCAAATATCCTTACATTAATGTCAACTACTCCACATCTTGGAGCTCCTAGACAACCTAGACAAATAGTTTCTATACATTCAGTCATTTACTTGAAAATTTGATCATTTTAAACTATTTTAAAATATGGCTATTTAGAAATGTTAACTTCTATTGACGACCTTGTTACCATGAATTAAGAACAATTTTGCAACAAACTGTTTTGGATAGAATATTTCTTCTTAAAATTATTTCTTCACATTGCCATGCTGAGCCCGCTGGCGTTTCTAAACTGTAGGTGATAGAAACTTTCCATGCTGATAGATCATGCTAAAAGATTGTTATTGATAGTTACGGAACCCTCCTTAGACATGTCCTGATATGCTTTTGGTTAGGTTTTTATTTGTTAACCAACAGATTTAAGAAAAAATATTACTCTGTTTCAACCGATAGGAACTCCTTTCGATGTAATTTATTATATATATATATATATTTTGTATATGTTTTTTGTACTATTTATGCATGTATATTTTTATTTAATTAATTTATAATCTTAGTTGATGTTAATTTGTTAAGATATTGAAAGCTTACATTTTTTTAGACAGCGTAAAATAAATGTTTAATTGCTAAATTAGCAAAAAACTTTCGCGCTCACTTGCGCTTCAAAACAAGAAACAATTTTCTCTCCAGCCCAGAGATCTCCAAAGAGAGCCATCTCACTGATTTGACCAATACGAATGTAGACAAAATATGTAGACAAAATAGCATCATTCGCATGGCTAAGGCGTGGTGAGCTATTCCCTGAAACATGAATGTGGTCTAGGATCGCAATCGGTTCGGTTCATTATTGCGATCCAAGACCAGGTTATCGACACAAAAAACTACAGGAAACATATCATTCGTACTTCTGGTGTAGGCAGCGACCATTGCCGACATTGCCACGAACAACCCAACACATAACAGGTGCTTGTGCATCCATCACACAAACAGACTACAAACACAGACACGATCAAGTAGCAGCAATCATACACCAGACACTCGCACACAAACACAAACTCATCACAGACAAAACACCATACTACACATACACACCACAAACTTGACTCACCTGACTACAAACTATACTGGGACAGGACAATTGGGACAGACAAGACCGTACACCTTAACAGACCTGACATAACACTTCGCGACAAACGAAATAGAACAGTTTACCTCATTGACATCGCCATACCCAATTCACACAACATCACTTCCACGCATACTAATAAATTGACTAAATACACAGACCTGACAATCGAATTAAAATCACAATGGAAAGTTACCACAGTCATAACCATACCCATCACCATCTCCAGTACTGGGATCATCCCTAAAACACTCCACACTGGCCTCAAAATACTCGACATTCACCCACTCGCATACATAACCCTGCAAAAAGTAGTCATTCTAAATACGTGTCGAATCGTTAGGAAATTGTTGTCTATAAATTAATTTTACAGTTTACCTAAGGTTGCTTGGCCACAAGCCCGCAACTTTAGTAGAATACCCGAAAAGGAGAATCTAAGACATTTAAAGACCTAAATAATAATAATAATTTTGATTTCTCCTCACAACTCAGATTACAATTATACATAATTACAAAAGTCTCTTGCAGTCAAGAGAAATGTGAGGAGCCGGTGTCCATTATAGGGCATACCTGTATTGCTGTTGTTATTGTTGTTATTAAGTTGTTTTAAGCAGAAGGGAGAAGTTATTACCATAAAGAGATGAGGAAAGAATAACAAAATTTGGTCATAGGTCTATTTTTATAATACATTTTTATCAATATATTATTCGAAGCCCTTTAATATTTTTTTTCATTTTTTCTTCTTTATGAATGTGTGACATAATGCGCGCGCGCATGTGTGTATGGGTATATGTGTGCGTTTTAGTGAAGTAAGAACTCTGTAGGACCGTATTCTAAGTTTTGCAACCATTTACTAACCACTTCTTTGTAAGGGGGTAGATTTCAAGACTTTTGTTGATTTTATTGTATAAATGACATCTCCGATAACCTAAGAAGCGTTGTGCAAATACGGTTTTACATTGTGGTTTATCAAAGACTTTACCCTTTCTGCGGCGATTTTCCATTATCTTACACACATGTGTTTATACTTAATTGTATTGGTATTTTCAATTGTGGCACAATCACAGCTGGAGGTAACACAATTGGAGCATTCATAGGATATTATGCTGATATTATGGGATATATTGCATATTATTTTCTTTATTGTTTCTTAAGGAGTAAATTTTACAATTCGTTTTTCTATATTTTAATTAATATACAGGGTGTTTTTAGTCAGTGTCCAAAGTTTCGGGAGTGAATATGCTCTTGAATATAAGCAACTTTTACTATGGGACCAATTTTCCTACTTGAAAAAAAAAATCAGGTGTATCCTACAAAAGGGCTACGGTATAGATAGAATTTTGTAGAAAACAGCTTTTTTTCAAGTAGGAAAGTTGACCCCATGCTAACAGTTACTTATATTCAAGAGTATTTTCACTCCTGAAAGTTTGGACACTGAAAAAACATTCTGTATTATGAAGGAAGGAAGGAAGGAAATAAATAATAAAATCAAAAATTTCGGGCCACATTCTCGTTTGAGAGCTGGATCCACCAAAGCGGTTCAATATGGCAATCTAGTACAAAAATACGCGCGTAGCTTCTGGACGCAATGTATGGGCCTAGCACACGCCTAGCACCTAGCGCTACTAGCACTACTCGGGCGTCGGCATTACGTGCGTATGATTGCGCGGTAAATACGCGTTTAATGAGTGGTAAGTGAGTTTTAGTAGCGTTTGGCGTTTACTAGGAATTTGTATGTGATTTGACCTAGTTGTCGCGTTTACAACTAGGTGGCGCTGATTAAATGCTTGGAGTTGTTCTCATTGCGTAGCAGATGGCGTTAGTCATGCAAGTATTGTTTTAAAACAAGTTGATAATTTTGTTTTAAAATATATTATTGAACATAACGGGCCCCATATACGGTCCGGTTTTCCTTCAGTTCGGCCTGAACGGATGCAAAATCGTATCGTCTGTGTGTTATGTGTGTATGTTTTTGCGAAACTACTAAACTCGCGTCGATTTCTAAAAAAACTAATAAAAGAATACTGAAAACTATCAAAAAAGCAAGTCAACTTAGAAATCCCTAAAGCTCCCAAAAAACACTGCATTTTAGGTTTTGTTATATTAAAATTTTATTATTTATTGAATTATATGAACATTTTTACCGTTAAATTAAAATATACTAGGAAATATTACGTATATAGTAATTAAACGGGTAGTTTTTAGGAAAAACTTTGTACCTAACCTAGGCGATTTTGCATAATATGTATGATTACTGTCTGGCTCTTTCTTACTAAAACATTACTAACAACTTCCTACTAAAGACATTAATTCTGGACTGAACGGATGGACTGAACAGAGCATGTGTGACAAATCGCTTCAGTTCTCGCCAGAACCGCGGCCGTGCGGGCGTGTATCGTGTATCAGCGTGTAAAGTGAGTTTACAATTAATAAACACGACCGTGCACGAGCTCGCGGCTAACCAGAACGAACTGATGCGATTTTTCCGTGTGTGTGCTCAAATCTGTTCGGGCCGAACTGACGTCAGTTCTAACTGAAACGATCCGCCTCTCGTCTGTGGGGGCCTATACGGATACTTCGGGCATATAATGATTCTCTGCTTGTGTAAAGACGTTTAGGCAAAGAATATTTGTAATACTCAAAGTAAAAAATCATCTCATGTATGGGGTTGACTCTCCGCTAAAGGCAAACTAGGCCATGTACAGAAATAATATTTTTTTCGAGTAGGACAATTATTTTTCTGTCTAAACGTCTTCACATAAGCAGTAAATCATGTGTTAAAAATATCCGTAATTGATTTTTCTAGACCTTATATATTACCTTATATTGACTGATGTATGAACGCACAGGCAAAATCTGGCTAGAAATAATTCTAAAAATTCACACGAACTCTAGCACACGTATTTCTCATATTTATTATTTACGCCGATTATCGTACAGGATCCACTTTTCATCACAGGTAATGATTTGATTTAAAATCCCATCATTATTGTGCCGGTTGAGTAATGTAACGCAGCAGTCGACGCGCGATTGCCGGTTTGCTGTACTCAATTCATTAAGTACCCACCTTTCAAGCTTTTTCACCGTCCCAATTTGCTTCAAGTGGATTAAAAGAGTTTTATCACTAACACCGCAGACTGCAGCTAACTCGGACGTGATTTGCGGTGGATCCGCTTCCATAATAGCCTTCAATTCTTCATTATCAACTTTAGTCTCCGGCCGTCCACGGGGCTTGTTCTGCAGGTCGAAATTTCCAGAACGAAAACGTTGGAACCAAAAACGCCGTGTGTTTTCTTTTGCAACACCACCGCCATACACATCATTAATCCTTCGAGCCGGCTCTGCAGCACTGATGCCACGGTGGAACTCGTACTCGAAATTAATACGACATTTCAAGTTTTCCATTTTGTAAACAGAGTGACGCAAAGAAAAAACCGAAATAGGAAAAAACATGAATGCATGAGTAAATGGCGGTACAAATTTGAAATTTATACCGCCAAAGAAGAAAACCAAAGAAGATATATTTGAGATCAAAGTGGCGCCAGTATGACAAAATGCCAATTTCATATGTAAGGACCTAATATTTGCGTGATATTTCGTATGCATTAAGTACGGAAAAAATAATGATTACGTATTTCAGCGTTTTCTAAAATTTTGCCCCTAGCTGGGTAAAATAGGGGATGAACGTTTAAAACCTAATTTCACGCGGGCGAAGCCGCGGGCAATTAATGCTAGTATTAATATAATGGTGTAGTAGATTATCATTAAAGTTTTCCATAAAGCTGTTGAGACTCGAATAAGAAAAATAATATTATATTCTAATATTTAATATTATTTGGGGTTACTAGTTATAGTGAGGTCGTGCAGTCTATGTCAGACGAGGCAGGCAATAAAAAACTCGTAACTTATAAAAAATTTACAATATTACTAGGACTCCATTGACATTTGAATAATTATGAAGAGTGAAAGGCTAACAGGTTTTGGCGGTGCAGTTCTAGACGTTTTTGAGATCTGCCGATGTCATTCGCCTGGAGATAAAGACTGCTATTTGCACTTTACTCCGTTCATATCCAATTTAATCTCAACGTAAACAAAAAACCATAGCCCCCTACGATGCTTATTTATTCCAGTTCTTATGTACAAGGAAATAAATACAACGACACTTATTTGGTCGAATTTAATAATTTTGTTAAACACGTATAAACGTGTAGGTCATCATTATCATACCGACCGCAACAGTCCCGCAGCTGGAGCTCGCGTCTCCATCATGAACGACTGACGACTGAGGGGGGACGGGCGGTCCTGGTCCGACACGCTTGCCTACCGCAGGAACTCGGCAGTTCGGACGGGTAGTCGGAGATTGTTGGTCTTTTTCATAATGTTGCCTTTTACTGTTTGAATATTACTTTTCGGAAACTCCCAAGGCACGTTGATCGGGTCAAAATCGCAAGCAATAATAAAAGCTGTATCATCGTCGAATAAGTCGCAAATAGTACACAACATGTACCTAAGTGGTGGTCTCGCTCGCTAATGATGAGGCATTGTACGCGCGGCACAACAGCCGTGTCATTCAGCTAGCACTGAGCGTGTGCGGGCACCGTCAACAGTACTTAACGTGATTAGGTTCAATTTACATTTGACAGCACTAAATACAGTATACTGATATGTTATTGTGTAGGGTTGTTATGGAGCTTAGCAACCGTAAACGAAACTTAAGTTTCGGATCGTAAACCTTATCGTTAGCTTTTATATCGAATTCGATATAAAAGCATACGATAATTTCGAATGAAGGTGGAGTCTTACACCCGTCTCATTAGTTGTTTCCTTGAGATTTCCTCCACTCGACTCAATCTCAATCCACGAAAATTGTATCATTAGTTCAACAAAATGTCCTCAACTTACGCGAGCCGCGGAATCGACTGTCAAGCTTAAGGTACCTCAGGACGTACCTTCAGGCTCTCTCGAGCGTCTATTTTCGACATTTATATGAATTATTTTTATGAACAGAGTGGAATTATTTGAAGCAAATACGCAATTACAGACGGATACTTATTTAAAAAGAAGCATGGAAGCATGGATGAGTTTCTGGATTACCTTTACGAAACCGTACGTGAAAATATCAGTTGAGTCGAGGCGGATCTGAGGAAACAAATAATGATACGGATGTTAATTATTTTACTGTTAAAAATTTTCGATTGTTCTTATCCGAAATTAGCGGATAATCCGAGATAATTACATATTATCCGTAACTGGTATAATATTATTCTCATATTCGTATCCGTATCCAGATCCGAAGTTTCATACCCATAACATCCCTAATTATTTATTTCATAAGTTTACGTGATTATTGTTAATTGTTTTAAACACTTACGCATTGTGTCCCTGATCCCTAATTATTGATTACTAGCTGGTGCCCGCGGCTCCGCCCGCGTAAACACAGCACCTATCCCACGGGAACACTACATTTTCGGGATAAAAGTAGCCTATGTGTTAATACTTAATCCAGAGCCTAAACTTAAACTACCATACCAAATTTCTTCAAATTCCGTTCAAAAAGTAGTATTTGCGTGAAAGAGTCACAAACATCCATCCGTCCACGTCCGGCACAAACTTTCACATTTATAACATTAGTAGGACTCGTAGAAAAGTCGACACTCGACACGTAGGTCCGTGGTCAAATTAGAGGTCCAGAGTTGGCTGCCGTGACGTCCACAGTCCACATTCTTATCGGGGTACGTTCAGCTCAGACTCCCTAGTCCCGGCATGAACAACCTGCGGCCCGCGGGTCTTAGCCATGCGGCCCTGAACTAATTGAAACCTCGAATCAAATCGGGATTGTTTACAAAATAATACGATCTATCTAAAAATCTCGATATTCGCGGACAAAAGGTAACCGACCCTGTGTCTATTACGATAAGCCCGATATTCGCCTGGCGGCGCGGCCGAGCACTTATGACAATATTTAGCGTAATGTTTGAGAAACATTAATTTTTCGGGTTTTGTGGATGAATTGTGGATTTTTATACATGTGCGGGCCGCACAGACCGTAAGGGTTTTGCTAAAATAAAAAATGACATAATCTTTAAAAGGTTGGTCATGCCTGCTGTCGCGTCACGTATCATCGCGGTGTGAACTGACCCTTACGCCACATAAGTATCATATAATATGCTACTATAATGTGTATTGTGTACAAAGTATGGCCCCGCGCACCACAGCTGTTGCAAGTAAATCTGTCGAAACTTATTGGGGTGCAGACTCGCACAAAGCTCACAATCGACTGTAGCCAATAGCCATGTTATTATACATTTTGTTGTTGCTTTCATCACATAGCACATTACGTATCTCGCTAGTGCTACCGCCCATCGGCCACCGCCTGCCGTCCTTTGTTGGAGTTGCGTCGACCCTCCAATCTTATTGTTCATGTACAAAAGATTGCCCAGACTCTTCAATTACATACTTAAACATCAGTTCGTGTATACCCGGGTGTTTTGGTGTGGTGTGTCAATTCACTAATGCATAGGGTGTGAATTGACACCTAAAAGACGACTTAAAGGATATCTCATCGTCCTTTCGGCCGCATAATGAATCGCATACTAAATTAAGTTGCACTCGGTCACATACTGATTTGTCATTCTCCCAAGCAGAGGCAGTGGCCTGTGATTTAGGGGGCTCCTAATTTTGTGGCGTTTGAGTATTCGGCGATTGGAAGTTACATTTGAGTGCTGTGACCCGCAGGCCCCAGGTGTGTTGCGGGGGGCAGGTGCGCGGCTCGGCGCGCCGGTGACGGCCGCACCGAGTGACTCGACACCGCGCGCAATGCCGCCGCTGGCGCTGGTGTCAGGTGTCCGACACCGACACCGTCGCGCTTCACATGCGCTCAGCGCTGCACCAACACCCGTTTTGTCTATTTAAAACGGGTGTCGGATTTTAGACGACCTAAACAGTAAATAGTATTTACTATTTAGGTCGTCTAGACTCTAGAATCTAGATCTGGGAGCTCGAGGACCTCCAGCAAGATTCAATGAGAATGTCTAAACGATTCAAGTAGGATCCAATTTAGGCCTTATTTAGACACAGCGGAGTTTTAGGCCCGTATTAATAAAGCGTTCTTATCTCTAAGACAATTCTCAAGAAAGTACTTAAGAAGTAGTTTTAATTAATAGACCGTACTTAAGTACAGCTGTAGGTACGGCGTATCAAGTGAGTGCGAACGTATTAATAAACGAGACTCGTTACTCAAGTACGCTGTCATTGCTGTCAAACTGTTACTTGAGACGCGGTTTCGTGGGTACAGTCAAACCTTGACTTGAGAACGGCTTGCTTGGAAATTGGGATATATCCTGGGATTGATTATTGGGATATAGGGATATAGGATAATATATATTATTTGTGGTGTTTTTGGGTGTGTAACAATTATGTAAATTAAAATCTAAATACTTATGATTAATCCGCGCGCTTTTGTGTGAACGTTTCAGTTGTAAATTGTAGTAAATAACGTTGCAGTTGAACCACACGGGTCTTAGGCCCGTATTAATAAACCGTTCTCAAACTCGTTCTCGAGACCTTTCTTGGCTGAGACAGTCTCAAGTAACTATTAGCTTCTCAAGATGGTCTTTAATTCATAGTATGATCTCAAGACCGTGTCAGTTGATAACGTTAAGATCACTTACTTAACTTTTAAGCGTCATCTACACGTCAAAGAACGAATAAAATAACGTTTCGTTTACACTTCTACAAAGAACGGATTTATTGATTATACATTCCATCAATATTTCTTTTTAAAAATGTAATCTTTAATCATATAAATACCAAAAAAAGTTTAGTCTGTATTTTTTATATTGAAAAAATGATATTCATTAATTTTTACGTAGATATTAATATTTATTATGGTCTAGCATAATAATATCCATATTTTTTTAATACTACGTAAAACGGAATGCAGATCATTGCCATTCGAAAAAAGTTCTTCTTCTTCTTATTCTTTAAAGTGGCTCCTTAGTGATTCGCCAATGTGTTGTGTTGACGAGAACTCTGCCTTATGAGTGGGTTTTATGAATAAACAAGGGCACGGTGTACAGGAGGAAGTCTGTTGAATAATCTAAAACCTAGAACAGACACAAACATTTAGGGCCAGTACCACAGGATGTACATAAAGTTTCAGTAAAAGGAGTATTTACAAAACACAGAACAGATTTAAGGTTGATAGGGCGAGGAATTGTAGCATCATATGGGATCATATAATGAAGATTATTTTTTGGGCAGCGAAAAAAGTTCTGCTGTCAAGTGTCAAATCAAGTCAATTAATAAAAATCAAATAGGTAATTCGTTTAATATAAATATATAAATAAAATCGAAAATATTTCTACAAATACTCGACACTGTCAGAATGGTGCAAAACCTTTGCAACCGCGATTACCAAAATAAAAAGAAGAATAAGTATCAATAAGCGTCTTTTTTTATAACTTTTTTTGTGCTGAGTATGTAGTGTAAATTCTGAGTTTGTTTAAGCACGTGAACCGCGCGGTTTCCGCCTTATCTAAACAAGGCCAAAACAAAGAGATCAATAGCAAACATAATGCCATCAATTTAAAGCCACGAATTCACCGCATGATAAAGGAATACAATGAGTTATGACATATTCATTTGTTCGTATTTAATCTTTATGTTAACGTTTTAAAGAAATTTGTCAGATAAATACTATTACTATTTAGAGGGGTCGTCTAAGCAAAATACCTACATTATACATCTGTATTTTCAAAATTATGTTCGAAAATTGTCTATATTTATGTCACGGACCGTATAATTTCTGTCCAGCTTGATTTGACTTGACTTGATTGAGTCCAGATTGTCAAGATGTGAATCTATCCAGTTGCGACGGGGGGATACAAGTGTCAGGGAGCTCAAGGAATACGGAAAAACAATATTATGTTAAATGAGGATTGGTCGTGTATATTGATGCAATGAGCTCATCGACGATAGAGGATTCGCGCGGCGTGACCGGCGTCGCTGATGGCTGGAGAAGTGCGTGACCCGTGCTGTGGGCCAAGGTCGGCCCCGAACATTAAGTATATAGCGAGTCCTGCAAGGTCACGCCAAACTCGAAACGAATACAGCATATCACTATTCTCAATCTCCGGAATGATAGTGCTAGTGAGGACCTATCCTGATATTCCTAAATAAGTCTTTCATCCGGAAAATATTACTTAACAATAATTGGCATTTAAAATTTGGCCTGCTTCACAGTAATATTACGCATATTATGTATGTACATTGTACATTTAATATTTTATTTATTGAAACAACGCTGAAACATTCTGCAGCTGAATACTAATTAATAAAACGAGTCGCGAGCTCGGCTGTTACCAGCTGCTGTGCTGCTACTTTGTGTGCGATTTGCCAACTTTTGGGAGATCGCCAGCAAGTGGGTGCGGTATCTCGCTAGAAGCTGACAAGCCACTACGTTAATAATATCACTCTTAATGCTTGTATGTATCAAACGTTTCAAAATTTTTCACTTTTCATAATTTAAATCTGAACTCGACTAGTGTATATTTTGTTCTGCTGTCATGTTCAAACTCATATCAAATACATTATGCACTCGTGACATGTCACAGGTGGCCACATTTGTGTTTAAATTTAGACTATGATGAAATAAGGAGCCTTGGAAAAATTATAATGGTTTGGTTAATCATCGAATATATATTGTATTAATTAATGAAATAATGCGGGCTTTAGAACAAATATTGCAACATGACCCCGACTCCCCGAGCCGCGGCCGCCAGCGCCCGCCAGCGCCCGCCAGCGCCCGTCATAATATTGACCATAATTATTGCCATCATGACAACGATTAGGTATACTTCCTACAATAAGTTTGGTAAAATCTAGATTGTATATGTAGTTATTTAGAAGTTGCCTTTTTTACCTTATACTAAGGTCAATGCAGATTGTAAATACATATAGCTCGTCCCGCATTGGACGCGCCTGGTCGCGCCAGGCTTCTTTTAGCTGAAGAGGAAGTGATAATACACACCATAAACATACAAAAATAATGTACTATCAGGGAGATTTCCTGAGAAATTATAATAAAAGTCAACCTGCTTATGAATTAGATTCCCTGGTAGTACATGTATCCATCACTTTTCCGTTTAACTGGGCAGTGGGCTCATCAGGCCCGCTGCATCACTAAGCCCCGATTTCACCAAACTTCTTTAAACGCGCATAACGCTAAATCCGGATCCGATCTCTCTCTCTCATTCAATGTTGCAACGGAACACAGATCGAAAACTGTAGCTTGGCCACAGATAAATAAATAGTTACGTGGAATATATATGTGGAATAAATAGTAGTGGGAGTAACATCACTCCCATACAAAAGCAAAAATACCTACGCAAAATTGCCTACAAAATAATATCTGCTTTCGCAGCGAGAAAAAATGTATCGTAAGTACGTGCACAAAGAGTCGAGATTGTGTTGCCGGCCGTGCGACTCACGTTACACGTGAGTCACGCGCGCTATCGCACGAATACGCCAGGGTTGTAAATAATAATAAATAAAAATAAAAATCAATTATTTTGAGACCGTGGTCCATAGAAAAGTACAGTAAGAATAAAAAAAATAGAAACTTAGATTATACAAAAACATAAAAATATATTTAAAAAACAATCATAAACACGGAAACACGGAGTCACTTTGACTCGCAACTACTTGAGCATGTGAAGTTTAATCCATCGCTGGAGCAGTGGCGAGTCTCAGCTGTCCGCTACTGCGCGCACAAGGGTGTTGCGTCTACCGCGCGTGCGCCGCATAATAGAGGCGCAGCGCGCACGCATTATGGCCGCGAACCCCCCCGTGCTCGACTCCGCGAACATGGTAGAAGCGCTGCAGTGGCGCGGCAGTCGCATCACCGCCCTGTATGCGATATTTTGTTGCACGCGTAGGTCGTTGTATGTCCGCTGCGTAAAAATATCCCAGAGCTGCACGTGCAAAAACACTGGCAGTATGATTTGAATAAGGTGATTCGAACTTGCTCAGTGCACCGTGCGAATCTCCTGGCCAACATGTTGCAGCAGACAGTCAACTCTCTACGCTCTCTCTCAATATCAACACTGTCACTACGGTTCTCGGTAACCCAGTGGCCCAGGTATTTAAATTTAGCTACTTTTTTCAAATTTTGACCATTAAACACAAATTCAGGAACACGTGGGTATCTTTTTAGAGAGCCGAAAGTGAATTCATGATGCTTAGGCTTATCAGGCTCAACCACATAAATTCATTCTTCTTGGCATTGTACCTAAGTCCATGGGTGACCGCGTAGGACTAGCATATCTTTAGTAGACTCCCAAGTGAGCCGCTCGAGTGGCCCAAATGCACCATGTCATCTGCATAGCTCTTGTTATTTATACATTTTCCATTGATATGGCATCCGACTTGCGTGCTACTGAGCCCCTATCAGCGCATTGATGTAGAGGTTGAAGAGCGCAGGAGAGGTCAAACCCCCTGCCACACTCCGCACTCTAGCCTGTAATCCTTTGATGAATCTTGTTAGGTACAAGAGTGTAAGTAAGTGAGGGTTATTGTAATTTATTTGTCAATCAAATATGTAATAAAATGGCTTTTACATTTTAAACTTTCATTGAATTCTTGATTATTAAAATTTTATAGTTGAAAATATCTATACCTAAATCGCGTAAATAATTTTTAATAGGTATATAAGAATAAGGAAAAGAGCAAAGCGGAGGAAAATCAATAAATTCTTAATTAAGTAGGTATTGCAATACGGCATTTCCCTCTATTTTTTTATTACATAAATGAATAGTGCTTACTCTGGCTCTGGATACCCTGGATTCAAAAGCACTGAACATAACTCCTCAGTCTTTAAGGATATGCTTTTGGAAATTTCGACATTGTTTAAAGAACTGCAAGCATATGCTATTATGTAACGTACAGTCATCATCATCATCATCATCACCTTATATATACAATACCTAATGGAAGCTTGGCACGTATTCAATTATACATTCGATCGTTTATTTTAAACGTTATTAAAATGTATTAATAATAATTTAACAAATATTACTAAAATGGAAAAAAATTTATTATTTTTAAAACAAAAAATTAAAAGTACTTAGAAAGTAAAAATGCACAAAAATTACATGAAGTACCTATTTAGGCATTTCATAAACATTACAATCTAGCCTCGCTTAGACTAATAAGTAATTTTACGTTAACTTAAATTGCTAAGTAGAGTATCACTAAGATTGCGTCCATCAACACATTTCTTAAAGTCTCTATAAAGGAGAATACACTTGATGATCAGCAAATGTAGATGTTTTCTGTTCACTGCTTATAGCCCATTTACTTTTTTGATGGGAGGTATCTGGGTGATAGGCTTTCGTTGCTTTCCATAAGGAGTATTCAGTTGTAGACTAGTGAGGTATATATTCATGCTGTTATCATTAAACTTTGAATTTCCCGCCTCAGCCTTTTTGTGAGATTGTTGTTTTTTTTTAATTTAGGGCATCTCGTTTGTTGCCACATCCGCCGCGTTTTCCTTTTTTCTGCCATAAGATTTCTTATTTCTATTGGGTAGCAGTTTCCTTTCACTTTCCTATTAATTCTTGGTGTATTATTCCACGCACAGTTTTGGATATTTTTTATGAACTCTCTCACATCCAGATCCAATTGTTCTGGAGTCTTTACGGGAGCCATGAGATCTATTATAGATTCTAATTCGAACTTAAAGCTTTCCCAGTCCGTGTTTTTATTTACTAGCATGTGAGGGCGCTCTTTTACTACTATCTTCTCATTAATTGGTGTCAGTATTATAGGTGAGTGGTCCGAGCTCATATCATATCCCTCCTCAATGTTTAGAAAATATGATGATATATTTTTGAATATGAAGAAATCAATCAAATCTGGGATTTTGTTAGGATCTGTAGGTCAGTATGTAGGTTTTCTTGTTGAATTAACATTACAGTTCATCTTATTTACAGCACTTAAAAGTTCTTTTCCTTTGGTAGTAGTTAGTCTTGATACCCAGTACGTAAGTGGTTTTAGCGTTAAACTCGCCACCGAGTATGAATCTATTGCCAAGATTTTTTAAGAAGATAATATATCCATCTGCTTTTATGGCATACCTTGGTGGACAATATAATATGGCGGCTAGAGTAACCAGATAGGATTTTGTTTTTACACATACAGCCATTGCCCGTGTCCTTTATGATGATAGCACTACCACCTCGATCAGTATTGTCAGGGTGCAAGGCGTGGTAAATTTTGTAGCCCTTTATTTGAACGTGTGATTCTGTTGTGAAATGTGTCTCACATTATACAAAAAATTAAACCGACTTCCATAGTAAAAATGCACAAAATGTATGAAATAAAACTTATTTTCTTAATAATTCCCATTTTAAATTTGGCAAAAATTTTACTATTTCTCTACTTAATCTTCAACATTTTGAAGTCGGTACCAGCCAACTTGAACTTGAACGTGAGTTCTATTTTAAATATTGTTTTATCAGGATGTTGTTCGGGCTGGTACGAGACCGACTTCAAAAAGCCAAATTTAAAAGGCGAATTATTTAGAAAGTAAGTTTTATTTCATACCTTTTTGTGCATTTTTACTTTGGAAGTTGGTTTAATTTTTTGTTTAAAAATAATGTGAGTCCCATGAAAACGCCCCATTTAAATGTCGTAAGCGACGTCACACGCTAGTAAGTTGCTACGAAATGTATGGCCATATGCACAAAATTTCTGATATCTCATAATTTTGCGCGTTTATGTTGATACATACCATAGTAAATCTTTTTGTACTTGATGTAAGTAAACTAATTATGTAGGTTTTATACACTATTGTTTAAAAAAATATTTCGATTTTTTACTTTTATCAAGTTGTAATACCTAATTATTTCTTAATTTATTTAAAAAAACTAAATTGTTACATGTTGTCAAATACCCAATTTTAAAATTTGCAATACTTATTTAAGAACACTCATACCATTTTTTTCTGGCTGGAGGCCTACAAAAAACTACTAATAACTAAATGCCTACTAAAGAGGTCAAAAACTACTACACTGCAGCCATCCACTGGAGAATAATTACGTGACATTTCGAAGCGTAAGCACGGGAAAGTGCGGTCCGAGTGTGAGTATGTGCAAAGGGCCGGCGCAGGCTGCATGCCCGCTCTGGCGGGCATGCAGCGTGCGCCCGGCCCTTTGTCGATTGTCTCGTAAGAGACACGCTGAGCGGCAAATAACGCGTGGCCCTGAGCGTGACAAACGCCTGGCTTGGCGTTGTTTTAATACATTAGTGAAATTAGGGCTAAGCAAAGAGCAGGCTGCACGGTGAGCACTGAGCACGCGTCCGCTGCGTGACCGCGCAGACGGCATACCTGCTCCACGACTGCCCTGTTATAACGACTTATAATTGTTAAAAATAAAAACAACTGTTTTGTGTTTGCACTTTAATTAGTTCTTCGTTTGAAAATATCTTCGCATGCCACAGCAGATCCAAGTAGATCCAATGCCTCAAAAAAAACTGCTGATGAGGACTGATACTGAGAATTGAGAAGAGAGGATACGTTTATTTGCGCTAACATAAAGACTTTGTGATCGCGGCGCGGGCAGCCTCGGGAGTCGGGACTGCTCCAGACTACGGTCAAAAATAAACAAATGTAATGTTTTAAAGATGCATCATTTATGTAAACACGGTAATCGGTATGGGCTCCGGCGGGCGGCGCTCATCACGGGAGACGCCGTGTGAAGGGAGCGCTGGTGCAGCGCGGATGCGCCCGCGCAGCGCCGCTTCCCGCGCAGACGGCGGGCGCGGGGGGCGGTCAAGGCCGCGGGCGCACGCGGCCAATGCGGGGCGCCAGTCCGTACTGCTCCTCTGTGCCGCGCGCCAGTGTCCGCTCAGTGTCAGTGTGTGTGTCCGCCTGCTTTTTGTACAGTTAGCCACCGCGAGGTCATCGACCGCGCGAGTATGAGCGCGCGCCCATCGAGAGTTGCCCCCGTCCAGCTCTGACCGACACACTTCAGGTGAGCACCCCACAGCCAGTGGCACTTCTCTCCGAAATGTCCTGTTACATTTAGAATGTTCGTGGAGCGGCTAGAGTTGTCGGGCAAGACGATTATATTTTTAAACCTTTCTCTCCGTGACATTGTAGTTTGTCGTATTCTCTACCACAATTCGCAAGCTAAATTGCACTTAAGAAACCCTAGGGCTGAGCGCGATGTCGTAAGAAGTGCTCCGTGTGACCTCACTGAAGCAGTCAAACCCGTTTCCCGGGATGTCGCGGGGGTGCGGGACGACCCCCACAGTTCTGCTGTGATAGAGACGAGTGCAAACTGCAAAGTAAAGTCGGTAAACGGGCAAAACATTACGACGGCTGAGCATTTTAAAGGTTGCTCTGAACACGTCTTATGAGAGCATATTTTATGAGCACAAGAGAAAACACTAGATAGGCCTATGTAGGTAATGTTGCCAGTAAATTTGTTCATTCAAAGGGTAGGGAAACAAAATACCTAACGGTTAAAAATTTGCCATCGTTTATTTTTACTTAAATACAAAAATTTACTTACCTGGGTAAATAATAATATTATTATGTCTAAAAAGTACTACAACCAAGCAAAATTACCTGCAGTATTATAATAATGACGCATTATGAATGTAGAAGCTTTTTCGTCAACGTCGCTAAGGCCGCGTAAAAACCTGATCGTGTATGAATAATAACGAGTCTTCTTTGTGAGCCCGAGATTGGCCTTTAATTTGTTAATACCGAGGTAAATAAGATTCTGAAAGAAGTGGGAGGGTAACAGTATTCTCTATCGGATTACACGCGGAGCTCGAGCTGTGTCAGGAAAAGTTATTCGAGCTAGAACATTAGAAGTCAAACGGGTTTGTGAGTAGCATCAAGCATCGCTGATCGCCAGGTATGCTGCAGTATATGCGCAGACTGTACGTGCACTTTGTGTTGTACATAAGTCGGACATAGATATTGTTCAACTTTCCAAATCAATAAACAAACTATGTATGCATGTAATTTTTTTTATAATGATGATAACATAATAACGACAAGGGCCCAAAGGATACAAAGCAAATTCATTATGGTGGACGTGTAGTTTCTCAAATTGTAAAAATCTGCACAGTGCTTTTTTGGCCAAGTCATAAAAATAAATGTGAAACGTCTAATAGTGACAAAATTATAGCTGCCTGCTGCAGAACTGTAGAATATTGCTTAGAAATACGTAATTAGTCATAATGAGCA
This sequence comes from Phengaris arion, assembly GCA_963565745.1. Lineage (NCBI taxonomy): Eukaryota > Metazoa > Arthropoda > Insecta > Lepidoptera > Lycaenidae > Phengaris > Phengaris arion. The sequence goes on from OY751433.1 coordinate 28,671,120, forward strand.
AGTATTGACCGCAAAGGCGGCTCGGGTAAAACGAATAGCAATAAATGTTGTTGTGATGAGTCATTAAATACTAGTGGTGTCTCCAATTCCACTTTCGAACCGTTAATGCACTAGTCCGTCACCAACTCATTACTAAAACGCCCAACTTCATTAGAACCAAACAATTTGTATTTGTATTTGTTTAGTAAAGCAATTTGTGAGTTGAAACTGGTCGGCTAGAAGCTGTGGTACAGTTAGTTCGGAGCAGGTAGCCGACTGCGCCGACTGCCGAGCGCTAGATAGTTCCGGTGCTTTTGCTTGGCACGTCACCGCTTGTGTTTGGACAAAGTATTTACGTTCCACGCCGACCGACTAACTTACAAGTAGATGAGTTCGTCAATGACTAGATATTTACAACGCCGATTGTGTCTTATTTATTTGCTTTATTGCGTTTCTTAGAAAAGTTTATTGCTTATTGTTGCATATTTACTAAATTACTATTATGTAAGTATAATTACGCTACAAGGCGTAAATTATTGTAGGTGCATGTACAATATTGTCCACTTAATATTTGTCTTCAATTTCAGGTCGTGGTAAAAATAAAAATGTTCCTAGAATTCTGTAAACCTCGTTTCTTTTAAGTGTTATTATAAACTTACATTGGCCGCCGCCGTCATCGCGCATTAGCGCAAGATTTATGTCCTCGGCTAATCAGCGCTATAACTGCCTCGTATGGCGTCCTCGCGGAAGGTGAAGGCCCGGTGACGGGGTTCGCGCAGCTGCCCGCAACGCGAACCAGTTCCACCGCCATACCATAATCTGCGACCGCTTCCGACCGCGACGTCAGCTATCTGCATCATCTTTTACAAACTTAAGCATAGTTTTTCAACTAGTCAATCTTGTGACGTATATAGAACAGTTAACTTTATATTATACTCTGTTCAGATCTAATTCAACTAAACGTAAGTAAAAAAATATTAAATTCAATCAAATGTCAATTGATGATACAGGCTTGTTTCGTCAAGTTCCGCCACATGTCATTGAATTTCTTTAATGCACGGTTAAGTAAAGCAAATAAGATTACTACTGTCTGGTCTGTAACAAAAATACGAAATAATCATATTTTAGTTACATCCATGGGTATTGGATCTTAGTCCTTATATTCTTATGCTATTTGAAAGTGAAATTATCTTCGTCCTCATATCTTGTGTTTTATGTCTCGTTCGTGTTATCTCGCGTCCTCGGCAACATTGCCTTTCCAATTTCTAGCGTTATGCAATATATATTTTAGGATTACTGTCATGGCTAGATATATCGTGCAGGCTCAGTATTGGTGAGCAAAGGCTCAGTAGTCAGTATTGGTAATCCGAGCGAGTGAGGGTACAACGTGCGGTTTTGTAACAGTAGGTAGGTCCGCATCACAATAGATGTGAGGAGACTCAATTGGTACAGATGGCATCATGATTGGGCTTGCCGCTTGTGCAACAGGCGCTGGCGCCTTATTTGTACCCATGTTTGGTTTTAGGCCTGGGATGGCGAACCTTTATGTTTAAACGTGCCATCAAAACTTTTCTTTGTGATTTAGAGACGTATTTAAAGATTTGGCGCCCCGGGACATTTAATTATTTTGCCGCCCATTAACCAGTGACGTGACAATGACAGTTTGTTTATTTAACGGGTTAAAATCTAATTACTCTTTAAATCCCTTACATCCACATTCGTAATTACTGAAGTTTTGTAACCAGCTATGAACAAGGAATTTTCTCCTATATGAAAGACTGTATGCTTCGGAAAAATACATAAAAATCAATTGCTAAAACTGAACGTCGATACTAATTATATTCAAATATATTAGAGGGAGTGAGCGAAGCGAGCGAGCAAATTTTTTTTTCTCTTTTGCCTGTTTAAACTTTAAACCCTGAAAGACTGTGTACTTCGGAAAAACACAAGTATATCAATAGCCTAACTGAACGTCAGTACTAAATATTATAATATGTTTTTTTTTCCCATTTAACAGGTTAAATCTGTTCAAATTTTAGACCCTAAAAGACTGTGAGAATAGGATCACTTTGTAATTCAGATTAAAGTAAAAGTGTAATTTCTGATGTTGCTAAATAAATGACAAATGACATATTATGTTAGATTTGTCATGTAATACCTACTTCAAACTTTTTTCGTAGTACATAATTACTAAATTTTGTGATCAGTGACGTGCCCAAAATATTGTGTCATATCACGCATGCCAGTGGCAAAAATTCTTGCCACTATTGACAGTTGACACTAATGACGACCATTTGTAAAGGTGCTGGATTGTACCGTGTGGATAGGGGTATTTATTATCTTGTAGTAAATGGCTCAGAAAATTAATACCTAAACATTGATAACAATTCACAAAATAAATATAATTCACAGATCAATTTCTTTAAAACGGTTAAATATTAAAAATATATTTTATGCAATTTTTTTTATTTTAAAATTATTAAACATGCTGCAATCAGTAAGCCTGATTTTCAAGCGAGCGTAGAGTAGCTATGAGTTGGGACTAGGGGGCCCCAATCCATCGGGGGCCCTGGGCACGTGCCCATTGTGCCCAGTGGTAGAGGGGCCTGAATGTAAACCGTAACCGCTAGATAGTAACCACTCGACTTTGACATTCGCGACATCTGACAGCTTTTTGACACGACAAGGACCGTCTGGCTACCAAGCGCCGCCTGGTGACAGAAAAATAATCGAACATTCTTATTGACCGTTTTTGTGTGCTTGACCCTTAGCGGCAGAAAAATTATCAAACACCCTCATTACCATCACATGGTAACACGCCCTGGCTCAAGTTACTTAGTTCTGCTCGTTTTATTTCATTATCTACAAACTATTTTATCACTCGATAACGCTTATGAGGTGAGTAAAATAACATAAACAACATTATGCCAACAAAAGCTGGTGAAAATTTAGATAACAGTCGCAGTCGCAGTGTACTCTAGTGTACTATTACTGGCTGCGAACTTTCTCCGCTAATTGTTGGCTTACACAAATTTGTTGATTTCACATTAGCTTGTGGTGTTTGCTCTCGAGTACACCTTCTACTAGCAACTTGCAAGCGTGGTATTGTATCTACTAGCAACTTACAAGCGTGGTATTGTATCTACCGCAAATTGTATTTGAAATCATCTGCACTGCAAGGAACGCCTTTAATCCATATGTGCATCGTTCTGTATTTACTACGAAATGCATTTACTTTCAGACCTGTATATAGTACACTGTACAAATATTGTGAGATATTTTGCAGCGATTGCCCGATGCGTGGGTACAACATCAGTGATCGTCAAGACTGACCGATGACGCAACAGATGACACCTTTCGAGTTTCGAATGAAATCTCGTGACGTTCGGCGCGGAGCACAGGGGACACGCACAAATACCAGGCTTGTGCTAGGTTACCTCTGACCTCGGAAGTGGGAACTGAAAATATTATGTAACTCATTGGACAATTCGCTAATTATTATTTAAGCCATTAAAGGCTGGGTCCTTAACGCCCTTAGTACACTGACGTGTTATAATATATCTATCTGCTAAACTTATACTCCTACTTTTTTCTGATTAATTTTGTTTCTGGTTTCAAGACAGACATTAGCATGTCCCTCGGGCATCCCTAAGATTAAATAAAAGGGTTTTGTGTTTGGTTAGCAACGTTGATCGGCTTCTTTGGAGTAACAGTTGTTGGACAATTGCCCTAGAAAAAAAATAAAAACGGGACGGATGAGGCTTTGAACTATTGGTGGACACTAGGCATAGTTCACATCTAGTGCTCCAATGAGACAGAAACTAGACGCTATGAGGCGTGCTGATTAGCATTGCACAATGAGCAATTAAAATGCCTGCGCGAGCGCCGCACCACCGTCGGAGGCCACAGGCTTCACCTCACTGACTTGTTTAAACAAACGCCATGTCTTGACATAGTCATGGTCGAAAATACAAGGTCTGCACTTTATTAATAAATACAGAATCAAATATAAAAATAATAATTAATTTCTTTTCTTATTTTGCCTCAATTAGCTCTAAAATTTTTAACTCTCCTCTGACCTAACTGCTAAGACAATTCGCTTTGATAAGGTGTCAAAGCGAGATATATTTTTTGGATTGGGACACCAAAAGCGATATTGTTTCTTCGAAAGTTTCTTTGACTCCTTAATGTCCATAGCTCTCTCGCGGCAAATTGTGCTAGGGCGGCAGGGACTAATATATGTATGGCTCAAAAGGAATGCAAAATCCAATAAGTCTCATAAGCCTTAGCAAAACTGATAGTTTCAGTTTTATTAGGAAACGTATATCGGAATCACAGTAAGTGTGGACTGCGTGCCGCAGCAAATGTCGCCGTAATTAACGTTTATGTTAACGTTACATAATGAAAAGCAATGACCTTTGCCGGGGGGTCCATTAGCTGTTTATTGCCTAAATTCAGTGCCTACTGGATATTGATGTAAGGCCAGATTTTTGTTTTAGCATGTCACTGAAATAACATATAAAAAATCAGGCAAAATCAAACGTTTCTTGCTATCTATAATATGCCAGGCAGAATTCGGTATTTAAGGTTTTATATTGAGAATGTTAGGGCTGAGTTTTATTTTAGCATGTCACTGATAACATTTCAGGTTTCACAGTTGTTCCAATTCCTAGATACATATACACATAAAAACCGGCCTCAGTTTTTGTCTGACAAAGTGCTGTTCTTCGCTTTTTTATTTGATCTGAGGTTAGGTCGGACTACACTAAATTCAGAGTCTACGTAGGTATGTTCTTTGGTTTTGATACAGACTAGTCACGGTTAATCGCAAGCACCGTGTCGGATTGTATCTCCCCATGGGCCATGAGGTCATTGTTCCCCGGAACTGCACCTCGTACTTATGTCCCCTATTGTGCTCCTGCACAGGTTAAATCGTTCAGTCGACTACGTGCGATGCTCATCCGTCAGCGGTCAGCCACACCTGTGACCTTTTCCTACAGCACACTAAACAAGTGGTAGGTATAGGCTATAATCCTTTTAATTATAAGTCGGGTAGGTCAAAAATGGTTGAATGATATTATGGTGTCTCTATGCACTTTTGACTTTCCCAGTGCAGGCCAGACACCATGAATTATGATCCATTTGGCATCGTCATGCTGATTGGACGATTGGAAGCATGTTGTATAGCCTGCATAATACAGGGAATGGTGCTAAATGAAGTTTCTGCGACGTTCTCCACCATTGTTCTGTGTAACGAATAAACGCACGCGATACTCCGCCCGAGCGGACTGCACTGTTCAGTCCGTTCAAAGTTATTTTACCTCTGACAGAACCTTTGTGCCGACGACATAAGGTTCACTCTCATATAAACTTCGAGGTAAAATAACTCTGAACGGACTGTAAAGTGCAGCCGGTAACACACACATTTACAGCAGCGCCAAGCATTAGTGAAAATTAGAATGTAATTTCTTTGAGCTTGTCCGGACGACGTGTGTGCGCTATCGGCTACGTATGTGTGTTTGTGTTTGTGTGTTCAAATACCATCTGAAGAGCCCATCTGGTGACGCCGCGACGCAACCTGTAGCGGCCACATAGACACTTCTGAACTCTCGGAGTCCAGACATTTTGTCTTCATCTTCATCTCAGATAAAAAAATGCAATCAGAAACAATAGCACACTGTTGCTACAAATTTAAATATCACTTAATTACCGTGCAATAAAGAAACACAAAAATACATTAACTTGGACCAATGATTCTGAATTTTGAATTTGGATCTGGACAATGTATCACATGTTACTTAGTAAAACTCTTTGTCCATCAAATAGTGATCGTTACAATACATATGGCGGGGGGGGGGGGGGGGGGGGGCTTTTGTACAGTACAGTTGCGTCTGCGCCTGAACAATTTGGTAGTTAATGTATTCGATATCGACTTTAGCGCAAATCGCATGGAACGCGCACTTTACATAACATCTAACCTTACCGTACTGCATGAGATTATATAAATGCGTATACGCGTAAGTCACTGTGGTATTTTGTTCTGAGTACATATTATACAGTCTGTTCAGACTTCAGTTACATGTTTAGTTTTTGCCTCTGATCTTAGACCTGGGACTATATTACCGCCATCTCTCCGACCGGAGAAAATTCAGAGCATTGAAAATAGAACTCAGGACCAGTACAGTAGAGCTGAAAATCGGACATACGACTTGACAACCTTCACATTTGACATTGACGTTTGATTCGACACTCGTGTGTCCAGAGTTCTATTTTCAATGCTCTGAATTTTCTCCGGTCGGAGAAATTCCGGTAATATAGTCCCTGTCTAAGCCTCTGACGGGACCTTTATGCCGTTGCATTTAGTTGTAGGACGACATACAGTCAGAAGTTTTCGTATAATATGATGAGGTATTTGTGTGTATGCGTAACAGTGTCGCAAATCTCCTGCAAGCTGCAACAGCTAAGCTTTATTCATGTAAACTTCAAGTTGCACGGCACAAAGTCCAAAAGGGCAACGTTGAGCCTTTGTGCCATGTACACTATAATTGAGCTGCATCCGGGTCAAGGTTATATTTGACAAAAACTCTGCCTACTTGTTAATTTACGGCATCGGACGGTAACGGTGGACGATGTCATAACATTATGAAACAATGGACGGGCGCATCTTGTAATTACACCCTGGTTTACACTGACACTCGAACACTCCACGCTCGAGTATCGACGGCCGCTCGCTCAACTCTGTTCAGACTTCAGGGGGCCTAGCAGGAACATTTGACAGCGGCGTAAACGTAACATTATCGAATGAAACTTGTATGGGCGCTGTCATGATTTTGACAGATTTTCATACAATTCTCATGTTCCCGTTAGGCCCACAGATATTTATTCTAAACGTAAACAAAAAGTCAGTAGAGCCTATAACGCTACCAATTTAAAGTCACATAATTACCGCGCAATACAGAAATACAATGCAATGACACATTTATTTTGTCGAATTTGATCTTTTTGTTTACTTTAAAATGAAATAGGACATCAAAGTACAGTTAGTACTATACTATACTACATATAATATTTACGTGCTGTAAGTTTTTGATTTGGCGTTCGAACTCCAAAGTGAAGTGCGACCGTAGTCCGTAGGGGCTGAACGTTGGTAAGCGGAGGCGGCGCTAAATATTAATAATACGATCTATAATGTTAATTCGTGCCGCGTATACCGTTAAGTGTTGACCGTCAAAATGCACACACAAATCTATAATGATGCTGCTGATTTAAAGGTATTTTTTTAAATCAAAACGATGTCGAAAAATCACAAGTCGCATTGCATCGAGCATCAGAACCGTTTAGTATGAGTCAATTAAACGAGCATAAATTGGTTGGAGGCCAGCAATTGCGTTCCCGCGCTACAATGCGACGTGGGACGAATACCGAGCGCTTAACGGAGGGCGACCACAGTCGGTATCCTCCCGATTTAGTATTAGATTTTCTGTCGCGACCACAAAAAAAACGCTCGTGGAAACGTAGCCGTAGGGCCTGTTTCACAATCGCCTAATAAGTGACGGATAGCTTATTCGGAAGTTTTGTCGCTGCTTGTTTCTACTAAGCGACAGAGACAAAACATGCAAAAAAGCTATCTGACGCTTATCACTTATTAGTAGGTTGTGAAACAGATCCCAAATTATACTAAATAGTACAATTAGTATACTCGCGCTGTAATGCTAGATTTCCGCCCTGGGCAAGCTGTGCGGCATGCGAGCAAATCCTTTTGTTTCCCGGCGCCTCTCTAAAACCCGTGGTTCCTCGCTAACCGAGCTGCTGGCTTAGGCTGGGACTATATGATCCGGAATCCGGAAGGCCGTAGAAAGTTCTGAAGCATGGAAAATAGAACTCTGTGCTAATACGATAGAGTTGTAAATCGAATACATGAGTGTTGAGTCAAATGTCAATGTCATATTATATTATGACAGCTCGACACTCGAAACTTCGATTTTAATTCGAAATGAATTTGAATTCAACTCTATTGTATTAGCGCGAGTTATATTTTCAGTGCTCAGAATTTTCACCGGCGTTCCGGATTCCGGAGCATAATATAGTCCCAGCTGTAGCGTGTGTGGGCGCTATAATTATATGATGCGAGGGTCGCGACCCGCGGCCGCCACGGAACCTCATTAGCGAAGAAAGGAGGTCCCGTCGGCACCGGTGGTGGGGTTGGTGGGAAACAAACGTTTCGGTAGACTCGCTCTGCCATCTCCGTCCTCCGACCTCCGACCGTCGTGACTTGGTCTCGTATCACATCGCACAGGGCTCCATAATATTGTCTCAGCATTTGTAAACTTCATTGAAACATTGGTCCATGTAATATGTTTGCTAATATTAGGTAACACTTACCAAAATCTATACTGTAGTTCCTATTATTTGTAAATATTCGTTATTTATAAAAGCTACACGAAAAAATTTGATCGAGACGTGTTTGGGTCGGCCACAAATATGCGAAGCGCCTGCGCCACGTATTTTAATATTATTCAATAATTACTAATTAGTAATCCATAAAACCGCTTATACGAGTCGCAACAAATTCGGGAGGTGGCACAAATGTCGGCGGTCGGGTGAAGGCTACGCCTACGGTGCGGGCGCGTCGGCGCGGCGCGTGCGCGGCGCCCGTAGAAGAAATATAATATACCAGCTGTTTCCAGCGGCTCCGCCCGAGAATCCCGCGGGAACACTGTACTTTTCCGCGATAAATAGTAGCCTATGTTTTAACCCAGAGCTTAAACTACTACCATTGCAGTGCAAATTTCATCGAAATCCTTTATGTAGTTTTTGCGTGAAAGATTAACAAACATCTATCCATCCTCACCAACTTTCACATTTATAATATTATATACTTAGTAGGATTATTTGAAATCTAATTTTCGTAATTATAAATGTTCAATTTACAATATGGCTTCAGTGGCAGTATATTTAGTCTCACTCGCACGCACTGGATTATATGCGCGTGCAAATGCGACAGCTGCACTCGAGACTCGAGAGTGAAGCCTTGCGAAGCCGAAAATAAATCTCTTAGTAAAAATACTACATATTTTAGCGTCCTTTATTAGTGCTATACTCAATTTTAGAGTACACTTGGCATGTGGCAACCCATATGCGGCAGATTAGCGCGCTACCGACAGCGTGTCCTGCCGCCTGCGATAACGCGCGCCGCACTACATAACAGTCCGCGCGCGCGCCCGAGTCGCCCGCCGCGCAATACGCCCGCGACCGCGACAGACAGACATACAGTGCGTCTGACGATGACCGCGCAGGAGCCCGCCGCGCGCGCCGCCCCGCTCGCCGTGAGTTCTTGTTCATAAGTCATATTAAAGTGCTGCACTCCACACGGTGTGCCAACTGCCAAGGATTAGTTTATTCCGTGTTTAAACCCTAGATTTCAACCCCCGTCTTAACAACGTTACATAGAACGACGCGAGGGTCGAGTATCGAGGCATGGAACACGGAATACTCCCGACTCCCGACTCCCGACTCCCGACTCCCCGACTCCCGTACGCTGGCGCTGACAGTGTTAACGCCATTATACACATACTGTGCAAATATTAAGCCCCGCGATATTTTGCCCCGTGCCGCCCTGCACACTGAAGAAAATGCCGCCCAAACACAGAAATTTTACTTAAAATTATACTTTTTATATCTTATTTTTTTAAATAGAATAACTAATTGCTTGCTCATTGCATGCATTTTATTATATATTATATAATTCGATAATATAAAAAAAAATATTTGTTTTGTTCCAAGAATCCATAGACAAATCATTGATCGAGCGCCCAGCGAAGCCAATCATATATCTTTGTAAGAATCATGAATTTTGCACTAACGATGACTTATGACTGTATTACATTTGTTTGTCCGGCAAACACACCTGACTTTGTAAATTGGTCGATTAAATCTTCACAATCTAAACGTTAAAGTAGACGTACACGTACATATTCTATGCATAGAATGCCAATCTTTTGAGACTATTTGCTGTCATTGTAAAACGTAAGTAGTTTTTAACTCGTTTCAAACAAGAAATAAAAAATTATTAATTAATAGAATTAATTAATTATTATAATGTGCAATTTTGATAATTGTAAAAAAAATATTCTAAAAATATTTTTTTTTACTTTCCAAATTTTGCCGCCCCACAAAATTTGCCGCCCTGGGCACTAGCCCTGACTGCCCCTAGTGTAAATCCACCACTGTTCATAGCAGTTACATTAAATGCATACGTGTGTGTAATAATATTATGTATAATGTCTTGGTGTATAATGTCTTATTATAATGCATAATTTCCGGAAACTAAGTGCACGTAAATTAAAGCAGCTGTAATAACTAAAACAACTAACTAATTATGTCACCGCAGAATCAGGGTTACAATAATAATAATCTGATAGTGATTATCGTCAGAATCTAATCGGTGATGTCACAGCAATGTGTTCAGTGTTTTAACATATAGTGGGTACGTGTAACGTGGAATGGTGGTACGCCGTACGTGTAACGAGCTCCAACGTAATCTAATCATAAACAAATGCCACGTATTGGCACCGATTATTTAAATGACACAAATTTACGGAGAAAATAAAATGACACATCAATTTGGTCGAATTTAACCATTTTTTTGCGTTTCGATTTAATTGGTTCTGCAATAATACAGTTTCGATTCAGCCTCGATATCTTAAAACTGCAAATTGGTATTCTCATAGACGTCAAACCAACTGCAAAACCCGTTTTGATTGCTCCAAACTACATTAATCAGTTCATGATATCATTGCGATTCATTTAGACCATTGGGGCTTAGAAGTCTAACACAGTTTAGTGGACGTAGCTCTGTAGTGTTCAACGGGCGCAGTGCACCGTGGTCATCAATGAGTGCAGTGATGTTAAAATACAGCGATGTAAACAATTCGGTGTTCTCATAGTTCATACCTGTATTTGAATAGTTCATTATAGAATATAACATTTAGATACATTCAAATTAGTAGGCACTTACTATAGATTAGCGTTAAACATTGAACGATAATGCCCATAAAGTGCCCATAAAGTGCCATGAACATTGAACACGCACGCAGAACTGTGACAGAACACACAGCGAAGATACCGCGCCGCGCCGCGCCGTACACCGCTCGCTGTTATAAAATGCAAATATTAGGTTTATTCGCAAATAATTTTGGCTCGAAGTCATTTAGTGGAATCGAGTTAATGTTGACGTCAGGCGCTGAAACATTTCCACATTTTTAATTAGTCATACAATAACAATACAACAATACCTAATGATGATCATTTGGACTCTTACACGGACCACGGTTCGCATATAAATGACCTTCCATACATGTCATACAGCATACTCCTCTGCTTAATACGATAAAACGTAGTGATCGCCTGTGCTGTTGTTTACCATGCCATAGCACTGCTCCAGTTTCATGTGAGTCATATGACGTCTTGATTCTTTCCGCAGTCTGTTTGATACAGCCAGTGTGCAAGCTCAGCAGCGCCACATGCATCTCTACTACCGGTTACGTTACACTTCGGTACCACATTAGGTACCACATTAGGTACCACATTAGGTACCACATTCTCGAAGCCCAATATTATTATCGATTTGTGACGCATTATTTTTCTATTTACTTCGTACGTGATAAATTGGGTATTTGTTCTGCCACATCACACATGCTTATCCCATTATTTATGCAGTTTATAGTAGTAGGTAAATATAATGTTATGTAAATAATAATGAGAGTGGCACGTAAAATTAAAGTAACTTTTCTGTCAGCAGGCGACAATCTGGACCACCAATCTGGCCGCCGTTGGTCGAACAGTAAATTAACAAATTGACACACAAATCAACATTAAATATAGGTGTTATAATTTAAAATTTAAAATACCGACCAAATTCTTTATGCAAGTCTTACGTAAACTGTGTCGCATACGCGGCATAATAAGTAATATTATTATTAATAATATAATAATAATTATAAATGTTTGTTTACCCTACTGCTCTAGTTCCATTAGGTTAAATTGGGCCTGAAGGGAGTATAACAGCAATTTATTAAAGACAAGGCAAAGGTAGCTCCAGATTACAGATGGACTTTAATACATGTTGACTACGGAATATTTTATAGGACGCTATGGAATAGGCTACGAAGAAGAGATCTACTAAGTTTCATTTTTACATATTATTATTACTTAGATAAATAAATATGTGTGATAGGTTGCGGATGGCCAGGGGTCCGCCCGCGTACGATGGACTGAAGTCTGACGTACTTATAATTAAAACGCGAGGGTTCGTTGTTTCAAAATAAACTTTCGACACCATAACAATTAGGTACATATTACTTAACACGCAGATATATATTTACAACAAGAATATAAAGTACTAATTATTGTGTGAATTATGAAATATGATGCGTCCTCTCGTTAAAGCGCATAACTTTAAATATGATTATCTCTAAGCTGACATTTTAGTTCGGCATCAATTAAGATATTATAATTATATAAGTACTAATTTATGAACAAGATTCTAGATGATATTGGCCAGGCCTTAGTGACCGAAGTCCTAACCTAGGTCCATGTTAAAAGTCTAAAACTGGTATTAATTTGCACACCTTGGTACAAAAATTATTTGATGACTCATTCGTTTTCCTACATAGTTTCACGGTCATCTTCAGTAGGTAGCTGAATTGTAGGTCGTAATTATACTGTCTTCACCTTTACAACCAATGGCATACAAAGACAATTTACTTACTAGGGAATAGGAATATTGATATAATCAACAAAACATTCTCGACTTTCGAGGCCTGTATCTACATTTTTGTAACAGCGTAATGCTACTTTTTTTATTTATAATGCTACTCGCTTAACCTATTATTATGTAAAATAAATACCTAATATACCTAATGCGAAAATTATTCATCAAATAAAATTGCCGCGATTAATAGTCAAAATCGAAAGGTCGCAGAGATACACGTGGGCGTCGGTGTCCGCGCGACTCGCGACTCGAGCGACTTAGAGTTGGTGCTTTTTTATTTTCATTTGTGCATTCAGTATCTCCATGTGTCTCTATATCGCACTTACTCATAACGTAAAAGTTGTTTTCGCTCTCGAGTCTGGAGTCCTAAATGTTAATGGAATTCTCAGTATACGAACATTTGGAAGCGAGTGGGTGCAGTCGGCCGGATGTGCGCGCAGCGCTACTTGCGGCAACCGCGGCACGCATCTTCGGGGCCGCGACCGATCAGCGACACGTCTGCTGCGACGATCGCTCCCACCGTTAACAGATTTAACTCACAATTTGATGTAATTGTGTGCAAAATTATGTGCTGTAAAGTTCTTTTTTAGCACTTATCAAGTAATGAACACTACTGCACTTTAAGTTTCGCGTGTGTTTTCGGAGTCGGCTGCATAGATTTAACATTACATAAAATGTCACCGCATATAATTAAGTCTTACGACTTATTATGCTAAAGGTTAACTTGTAAATGCGACTAGATTAATTTGTTTTTTTTTGTGCTTTCAAATATTAAAAATATTGTGTATTAAAATACGAATGTACATTTCGCTTACGATAAAATAAATAAACGCTGCGATAAACTTTTTGCGAAAATAAAAACGCGTTGCATACATAACCGTGACATTTAGGTGTGACTATGCTTTTATGATTGTTTTATTCTATTTGCATATTTTGATTTCTCGACTGTATGTGTATTATAATAATCGATTTTGAAGTGAGCAGAACGTATAATGTCTCAGTGTGTAGAATTAATGTAATCCAGCCTCTGTTCACTTTGTTTTGTTTTAAATAATTAAAACTTTATACATAAAATGTATAAGTACATAAGACGTAAACAGGTACGTCTTACTTACAATTAGGGGTTTTTAGCCTCCTAGAAATGTAACTACAACGTTCACGAAACTAGACTCAATCTACTTGGGGCTACTTTAAGTGGCTGTATTATTTGGGTTTCCGCAAACACACAACGGTCAGTGTCGGTCACATGAGATGCCTGAGATTTACATCTTACTAAAATAAGTTTCACCCACCTACGCCGAGTCGCCGACTGGCGAGTGGCCTCTACTCACTTCTGTGCCCGTGGAGAACCGGGAGTGCCGTCTCCTGTCCGCGTCCCTCGTCTACACGTGGAGAACCGGGAGTGCCGTCTCCTGTCCGCGTCCCTCGTCTACACGTGGAGAACCGGGAGTGCCGTCTCCTGTCCGCGTCCCTCGTCTACACGTGGAGAACCGGGAGTGCCGTCTCCTGTCCGCGTCCCTCGTCTACACGTGGAGAACCGGGAGTGCCGTCTCCTGTCCGCGTCCCTCGTCTACACGTGGAGAACCGGGAGTGCCAGCTCCTGTCCGCGTCCCTCGTCTACACGTGGAGAACCGGGAGTGCCGTCTCCTGTCCGCGTCCCTCGTCTACACGTGGAGAACCGGGAGTGCCGTCTCCTGTCCGCGTCCCTCGTCTACACGTGGAGAACCGGGAGTGCCGTCTCCTGTCCGCGTCCCTCGTCTACACGTGGAGAACCGGGAGTGCCGTCTCCTGTCCGCGTCCCTCGTCTACACGTGGAGAACCGGGAGTGCCAGCTCCTGTCCGCGTCCCTCGTCTACACGTGGAGAACCGGGAGTGCCGTCTCCTGTCCGCGTCCCTCGTCTACACGTGGAGAACCGGGAGTGCCGTCTCCTGTCCGCGTCCCTCGTCTACACGTGGAGAACCGGGAGTGCCGTCTCCTGTCCGCGTCCCTCGTCTACACGTGGAGAACCGGGAGTGCCAGCTCCTGTCCGCGTCCCTCGTCTACACGTGGAGAACCGGGAGTGCCAGCTCCTGTCCGCGTCCCTCGTCTACACGTGGAGAACCGGGAGTGCCGTCTCCTGTCCGCGTCCCTCGTCTACACGTGGAGAACCGGGAGTGCCGTCTCCTGTCCGCGTCCCTCGTCTACACGTGGAGAACCGGGAGTGCCGTCTCCTGTCCGCGTCCCTCGTCTACACGTGGAGAACCGGGAGTGCCAGCTCCTGTCCGCGTCCCTCGTCTACACGTGGAGAACCGGGAGTGCCGTCTCCTGTCCGCGTCCCTCGTCTACACGTGGAGAACCGGGAGTGCCGTCTCCTGTCCGCGTCCCTCGTCTACACGTGGAGAACCGGGAGTGCCGTCTCCTGTCCGCGTCCCTCGTCTACACGTGGAGAACCGGGAGTGCCAGCTCCTGTCCGCGTCCCTCGTCTACACGTGGAGAACCGGGAGTGCCGTCTCCTGTCCGCGTCCCTCTTCTACACGTGGAGAACCGGGAGTGCCGTCTCCTGTCCGCGTCCCTCGTCTACACGTGGAGAACCGGGAGTGCCGTCTCCTGTCCGCGTCCCTCGTCTACACGTGGAGAACCGGGAGTGCCGTCTCCTGTCCGCGTCCCTCTTCTACACGATTCACTCTTTACATTATTTGTGGCTTTACATTAATCTTTTATTCGAGTATTATATTGTATAACATATTATTATGCTAATGTGTATTGTTGAATGAACAGCTGCTACAGATCATTCTTGTAATACAACTTATATTTTTGTGTAGGATTCGTATTAATTACTACAGCTGCTAGCAATGTTTCTATTACTTATGAATAAACGTTTTATTATTATTATGAAAATGAAAAAAAAAATCGGAATAAATTTGAAACAAATATTTTCCGCATTGTCCTACTTGTTGATCTACCACCGCGGCACTGGTTCGGGAACTAGTTGCTAGGACTGCGAGAAGAACCGGCGTAAGCTTGCTCGGGCCACCTTTTAGCAAAAAACAGAAATTTGTTAAAAAAATATCTGTTTACAATGTACTAACTTATTCTTATTACATTAAATCTTGGAACTGTATGCTGTGTGTGCACAATGCGCCGGGACTCGGGAAGGTGGCGCAATAATTGGCAACATTCGGAAACGTCAGTGTTCAGTAATTAATGTTCAAATGTTAATAAAATAACGTCTGTTAACTCACTGTGACACAATACGGCTTGCGGCATCATACATTAAACAATATGCAAGCAAACCTTTGTTCACCAAAATTGAACAAAAACCTGAAACAAAAACTTTTTTTAATCTTAATACCGAATAGAGACCGAATACGCCAATGTTTTTATGTCACCTGACCACAGAGTAGAAAATATATTATATACTTACGTAGGTACAAAGAAATAGCTTTCATAGAACGATCCAAATTTGAAAATTTTGACGTTCACTTCAACGGCCCACAATTTTTCCACACAATCGTGGATACACAGTATGCTTGTAGTAGTGCAATCAAATCGAACGCTAACTATGTAGCTTTTATCTGTTCCTCTTTCTTTAATCTGTGACCTGACTGTGAGCCAAAATCTGTTAATTGACTTACTAAAACTGTCGTCGATCCTTGCTGTGATGTATGTTGAAGTAGAACAGTAGTGACCTCGTTCAGTCGAGGAAGGAGAGTGGCGCCCGCGGCGCACGCACACGCCGCACCGCCCCTGACTAGTTCTGCGCCCTGTTTAATAAAAGTTACAAGTCGTCAAATTTGTAAATAAGTGACAAATTTGTTAACTCGTATGATAAGTGCTGTTTAATAAACCTTACAGATAAGTAAAAATTTTACATATGAAATCATACAGATATTGTAATTACAAGTGCTGTTTAAACGTTTAGATGGGTAGAAAACGCCTGTAGATTTCGACGAAAAATTGTGTCTACTAATTTGTAGTTGTAAGTTACAAATTACATAAAATATAAATTCTTGTTGAAGAAATTTACGTGGGTAGTTTTGATTTTTTTTTTCATTTTGTTATCCATTCATCTGAGAGATCAGAGTTGGCAATGTATAAACTAGGTCATAACTTTATTTTCAATAAAACAATATTCTTTACACATTCAAATTTTTTTATTCAAACAATTGTATTAATGACTACAATACCCCAACACCATCCTGTTTAAATACCTCCTCGTCAATATTATTAGCAACTTCGTCATCACGTTGATTATTTTGTTCTGAGTATAATGCTGCGATCCTAAACATTTTTCAATATTATGCAAAACTATGCTGGATAATATATAATTTTGCTTGCAACAATTGGCTGTACTCTTAAATGATTCAGACATGGAAATTTTCTTTTATTATACCGAATGTATTTTCCACCATTCTACGTGTTGATTTAAAAGCACGTAAATATCTTTCCAGTGTTAACGTTCTGGGTATTTGTATCGGAATTTAAGGTGTCATTAGCCACTTTGTTAGGCCATAGCCACTGTCTCCTAGTATTGTGGCATTAGGTAATGGTCTCCATCCATTTCCCCATTCTCGTGCTAGCGAAGAGCACCTGACTCTAGCATCATAAGCAGAACCAGGCCATCTTGCACTTCCGAAAAATATGTCCAAATTTGGTCCACATACTACTATAACATTAATGGAATGATCTCCGTTCCTGTCATTCATACTCGGATTCATTTTATCGAGGAGCATCCAGTGTGATTAGCGAACCATCTACAAAGCCTGCTATTCTAGGTATATTATATTTCATAAACAGATTGTTTGTGTGTTGAGGGAGATCGAGACAATTAGTTGGCCAGCGGACTTCATCTCCAAATAATTTACTGACCACGATCCTTGACACATATTTAACGCAGTTATGTATCCTTCCTTTAGTTACACCATGTGCATCCTCTATAACATGGTATTGTGTGCTGTAACACTCCGTGTTACAATAGGTACGTTAATTGGCTCGTTACCACACCAGTAAGCAGGCAGACACCCGTCCTCGCCCGTGGCTGTAATGCAACTGTCCGCCCCACTACCCGTGTGCTCGAGACAACGTCATGTTTATTTACTAGATTATAGATCACAAACACTACATCCCTTCCTTAATGTAAATTTATAAATCAAAAAGCTATTGTTTACATAATCACACTACAAAGTTATACAATCAGTTCCTTATTTATTTTTATTAACCTCCTGTTCAGCAGTACCTTGCTCTTCTCCTTGAACTTTCCATTCACCTTCTACTTTTTTCAAGTGAATAACATTACGTCTTAGTTTTTGGCCCGTTTCCTCATTCCTTACTATAACATCTCCACCGTCCGAGTGTTCTACAACGTGCGGTGTCGGTTTAAAAGTAGTAGATAGCTTATTTCCTTTTTCCATATCTTTTATATATACTTTATCTCCTTCCACAAGTATTGAATCCTCGGCGTGTCGTTTTCTGTCGCCATACTCTTTTCCTTTCTGTTTCTCTATTTTATCTTTGTCTCTCACTTCTGAATCATCCATCTTAGTATCATTGTCAAGTAAAGAAGGGATTTTGTCCCTGTTTTGTCTACTGAAGAAGAGTTCTGTAGGCGTCTTTCCTGTTACAGAATGTGGGGTTGAGTTGTACATCATTAAGTACTCCCACACACTCTCCTTTAAATCTTCTTTTTGCATATGGCTGATTTTTAATCTTTTTAAAATGTCCCTATTTTGCCTTTCGACCTCACCATTTTGTTGCGGCCAGTAAGGAATAGTATTGAACAGTTTTATATTGCACTGTTGACAATATGCTTTAAATTCATCGCTAACAAATTGCCGACCATTGTCTGCTGTGATTGATGAAGGATATCCGAGACGACTGAATATTTCTTTTAGCAGCTTAATTATTTGAAAACTCGTGATTGTTTTAGAAAATTTTATTTCTTTGTACCTGCTGTAATAGTCAATGAGTACAAGCAAGTAGTCGTTATTTGGCAGCGGACCTAATAGATCTACTGCAACATCCACCCAAGGAGCAGTGGGAAGATCGCGTCGCTTCATGGGTACCGGGTGGCTGGGTAACCCGACAAGAGTACATCCTTTACACGCTTTTACTCTTAATTCAGCATCCCTGTCAATTCTTGGCCACCAAACTTTAGATCTTAACCGGCTCTTCATTGCCACTATCCCTGGGTGACCTTCGTGTGCAGCATCCAATACACTTTTCCGCAATTCTTTTGGTATTACAATTTTGTTGCCTCTTAGTAATATTTTATCATAAAAACAAAGTTCACTTTCAAAAATTTTATATCCCTTTACCGAATCATCCCAGTCTTTATTGTACATTCCTTTTTTTACATTTTTAATTTCTTCATCTTGTCCTGAGCATTCTGAGAGGACTTCCATGGGAATGGCACAAGGTCTAGACTGTTCTACTATCTGCAGTACGTAATCTTCAATGTTTCCAGGTGGTATATTCTGATATTCACAAAGTCTTGACAGAGGATCCGCAATATTAACTTTACCGGGTCTGTATTTAATATTGTATCGAAATGCCTGTAGCCGTAAAACCCAACGTTCAACGCGCGCACATGGCTTCGACTTCTGACCAAATAAGAACTCTAACGGCTTATGATCTGTAATTAGATCAAATTCTTTGCCAAACAAAAAAATCTTAAAATGCTCTACGGCCCAGACCAGCGCCAGTGCTTCCTTTTCTGTTTGGCTATATTTCCGTTCCAGTTCAGTCAAAGTGCGGTTACCATAAGCAATAATTCTTGATCCTCTGCTATCATTTTGTATCAGCACAGTCCCTAACCCCACAGGACTCGCGTCAGCAATGACCTGTGTTTCATCATTAACGTCATAGTATCCTAATGTTGGTACCTTACTGAGAGCTTGCTTCAGTTTCCGAAATGCTTGGTCCTGTTCATCTTTCCACAAATCTTCTATGCTTGTCTTCTTCCCAGACTTTTTCCTCAATAATTTTTTCAAGGGCTCAGCTGTAGTCGAAAGATTGGGCAACCATTTATTTATGTAGTTGACCAAACCCAGAAAACTTTGGAGTTCTTCCACTGTCTTGGGCTTTCTAAATTCAACAATGCTTGTTACATACTTCTTAAGCGGTTTAACTCCATCTGGTGTCAATTCGTGTCCAAGGAAGCTGATCTTTTGCACCTTGTATACACACTTGCTTTCGTTTAATAAAACATTATTTTCTTTTAAAACTTTCAAAACTTTAGATAACCGTTCATCATGCTGATTTTCGTCTCCTCCATACACTAAAATATCATCAATAAAATTGATGACGCCTGCCAGTCCCGTCAACATTTTTTCAAGTATTTTTTGGAATAATTCTGGCGCGCACGTAATACCAAACATAAGTCGTTTATATCTATACAAGCCCTTTGAAGTTATGAATGTCGTCAGGTGTCTTGAATCAGGGTGAATCTCTACCTGATGAAAAGCATTTTTTATGTCCAGCTTAGAAAAGTATTTAGCTTTTTTTATTTTAGGCAAGAAATTATCCATACAAGGCAATGGATGATTTTCCCTCATGATTGCGGAATTTGCTCGCCTCATATCTACACACAGTCGTATGTCATCATTGTCTTTTAATATGGGTACTACAGGTGAAATCCATCCAGAAGGTCCGTGTACCTCCTCAATGATATCGCTGTCAAGGAGCTCTTTTATTTTCTGTTCGACTTTCTTTTCAATAGGAATTGGGATTCTTCGATACGGTTGTGATACAGGATTACATTTTTCATCGACTGGAATCTCAACCAGGACGTTCTTGAATTTTGGAAAGGGTTTGGGGCATTCCACAATTTCGTTTATTCCAATACCTAATTTAAGGACTCCTAAACGAAGAGCGGTTTCTTTTCCCAATAAATCTCTTGATCCTTTTTGAATTACGTAAACTGTAGTACGTTCTGATTTCTGATTCACTTTGATGTCAGTTTCAAAAGACCCTTTGATATTCAAAGGTGAGTTACTTCCGTATGAATATAAGGTTTTGTTTGATCCCTTCACTTGATTAATACAGAAAACTTTTTTCTTTTTTAAATCTTCCCATGTTTTTTCAGTAATTAAATTTAATTTACATCCAGAATCTATAAGCAAATTCAATTTGACTCCACCCATTTCACATTTAATGGTAGCTTCGTCGTCGTCATTCATGTTAAAAATATAATGATCTCCATCAGAAGAATCTTCATCACCATCAACGTTTATTAAGTTCACTTCATTCCGTTTCTTTTTTATTTTAGAATCATCATTTTGTTTGTTCTCAAGTTTTCGCTTTTGAGGTCTTGTCCTACACATTGTACCAAAATGTCCGAGTTTTCCACAGGCATTACAATTTTTCTTCTTTGCAGAACACTCTTTGTTTGACGCTGTATGCGTATTGTATCCGCATCTACTACATTTACTTGATCCTGACTTATTTGTCGATTCTTCCATTTTGTTATTCTCATTTTTGTATTTCTTATCATCTTTCCTTGAATTATAAATTTTTTGGTGGCTTCTAATTGTGTTAACGTCATTTGACTTGCTTTTTTGTCCATACTCTTCTAGCTGATGGCTCACTATTTCTAGAGTATTCGCTTCAGTTATGATTTTATCTAATGTAACAGTGTCTCCTAAAGTTAATATTTTTTTCCGTAGTTCTGACGAAGAACATTTTTCCACAATCTGATCAATTATATGCTCATCAGGACTGGTGAATTTACATCTTCCAGCTTGGTTTCTCAATTTTACAATAAATTTTTCAAATCTTTCTCCTTCCTCCTGTTTTATTTGTCGAAATAAATGCCTTTCATAGATTTTATTCTGCTTTGGAAGAAAATAGTCATCAAGCTTTTCAATAACTGTTTTGAAAACTTTTGATTCAGTTGAAACGCTTTCTTCATAAGCACCGGGTAGATTGTAAACAATCTCTTGAAGTCCTGGCCCTCCTAAAAGGAGCAATGTTGCTCTCTTTTTTTCTTCTCCTGTAATTCCTGTCGCTTCCAAGTAGATATTGAAGGACCTTTTCCATCGCTCCCATCCTAAAGCAACTGTAGCATTGTCTCCATCGAGATCAAGCTTTTCTGGAGCTGGCAATAAGTTTGTCATTTTTGGAGTGGGTAGATTTGGGGTGACCTGGAATCAAAGTTGACTTGGTAATCTATGTTTGTCCCAACGTCTACTTACGGTCAACTATTATCATTTTGCACGATTTACAATTTAATGTAGATTCGTACTACCAAACACACACAATCACGCACGATTTACAATTATTATAATATGTAGGTTCGTACTACCTAACACACAATCACGCACGATTTACAATTAATGTAGGTTCGTACTACCTAACACACAATCACGTACGATTTACAATTTAATGTAGGTTCGT
Organism: Phengaris arion; assembly: GCA_963565745.1. Lineage (NCBI taxonomy): Eukaryota > Metazoa > Arthropoda > Insecta > Lepidoptera > Lycaenidae > Phengaris > Phengaris arion. Next base: position 28,693,244 of record OY751433.1, read on the forward strand.
ACTACCTAACACACACAATCACGTACGATTTACAATTTAATGTAGGTTCGTACTACCCAACACACAATCACGCACGATTTACAATTTAATGTAGGTTCGTACTACCTAACACACACAGTCACGCACGGTTTACAATTTCATGCAGGCCCGTACTGCCTAATACACAGCTACGTACGATTTACAATTTCATGTAGGTTCGTACTACCTAACGCACATACCTAGTCAAGCACGATTTACATTTTCATTCAGGCCCGTACTGCCTAGTAAATAGTATATCTCATATCTATATTTTGTAATAAGTACAAATGCACTAAACTGTACAAAATTATCAAGTTTAATAAATCACCGGAAGTCATTCCACTAATACAAGTGACATTACTATTCAAATCACAAAATAAATAATTTAAATCCACTTAGGATTCATAATATTAATTGCAACAATCAAAGCAGCGAATAGCTAAAAAGTAATTAAAACTCGATCTTAATGAAAAGTATAAACATTCTAATTCGTTGACAACAATGCAACCGATTATACTTGTTTACCGTTTTGCAACGCGGTGATTCATCGGGAACTAATGTGCCTTTCTTAATAAATAGGCCTACGAAGTGCAGTGATAAACAAAGTTGTAAAGATATTGGTTGATAAAATATGTAACAATATGATAATTATGTTCCATAAGGCATGAATATAGTTACAAATTCAGTTAATGTATTCTTATTATTGCCTTCCGGTAATTTAGCAAACAACAATCACAAATCCAATGCATAAAGAACTATAGTCCAAAAAATTGCTTATTTTACGTATCAACGTACTTATTGAACCTTCCTTTCTCCCTCTTTTTTTTATTTTAAGTCTCGAGGAATTATTTAACGTTTCCATACTATTTCCTGATATAACCTATATGAATAATATTTTCAATATAACACCAACCTTTTATCTCGTCGCCACATGTAACACTCCGTGTTACAATAGGTACGTTAATTGGCTCGTTACCACACCAGTAAGCAGGCAGACACCCGTCCTCGCCCGTGGCTGTAATGCAACTGTCCGCCCCACTACCCGTGTGCTCGAGACAACGTCATGTTTATTTACTAGATTATAGATCACAAACACTACATGTGCCACAGCCCATCCAGTGCAATGGACACAAAATTTGCCGAGTGGGTGTAAGTGTTATATAACTGTTAGTATCGTGTTCGAGATCATGTCCTGTTATTTGGTAACACCAAATATTCGACGGTAGTTTTGCTGACCCGAAATTTTTCGTTGAATGTAAAATCTGTCACATCAAATGTAAAAGGCTTTCACGAAAAACTCTCCATTGCCGTTCACTTATATATTCATCATCACTGCTGTCACTACTTCCACTACTAGTTGTTAGAACCATTTTTGTGTATCAAATAACTTTCTATATTAGGTTGAGGCACTAAATTGTAAATTTATGACCCACGACGAGTCCACCTGTCGGAATTGTAATATAATTTACAAAATATGTAAACTTGTAAATTACAATTAAGTGTTCAATAAAACAGTTTTCCCTACAAATTTATAAATTGTCACCTGTAAAGAGAAAATATTTATTAAACAGAAATATGTAAAATTGTAGGTACAATTTTACAATTTTGAAAATTTTCCATCGGGAAACTTGTAAGTTGTATTACTTATTAAACAGAAACTTGTAAGTTGTATTCTTTATTAAACAGAAACTTGTAAGTTGTATTCTTTATAAAACAGAAACTTGTAAGTTGTATTCTTTATTAAACAGAAACTTGTAAGTTGTATTCTTTATTAAACAGAAACTTGTAAGTTGTATTCTTTATAAAACAGAAACTTGTAAGTTGTATTCTTTATTAAACAGAAACTTGTAAGTTGTATTCTTTATTAAACAGAAACTTGTAAGTTGTATTCTTTATAAAACAGAAACTTGTAAGTTGTATTCTTTATTAAACAGAAACTTGTAAGTTGTATTCTTTATTAAACAGAAACTTGTAAGTTGTATTCTTTATTAAACAGAAACTTGTAAGTTGTATTCTTTATAAAACAGAAACTTGTAAGTTGTATTCTTTATTAAACAGAAACTTGTAAGTTGTATTCTTTATAAAACAGAAACTTGTAAGTTGTATTCTTTATTAAACAGAAACTTGTAAGTTGTATTCTTTATTAAACAGAAACTTGTAAGTTGTATTCTTTATAAAACAGAAACTTGTAAGTTGTATTCTTTATTAAACAGAAACTTGTAAGTTGTATTCTTTATAAAACAGAAACTTGTAAGTTGTATTCTTTATTAAACAGAAACTTGTAAGTTGTATTCTTTATTAAACAGAAACTTGTAAGTTGTATTCTTTATTAAACAGAAACTTGTAAGTTGTATTCTTTATTAAACAGAAACTTGTAGATTTGTAGTCTGTAAACTACAACTACAATTTGTAACATTTATTAAGTCGGTCGTCGGTCGGTCGGTAGTCGGTCGGTCTCATAGGTCAAGCCGGCAGAGATCGCGAGTAGCGTGTGGCGAGATGTCGCGACAGCTACCAACTCTCTAGTGTCTAAATTTTTGTTTCAATCCAAATTAGCCGCGATGTACAGTAGGTACGTGTACCAGTAATTTTTCATGACTAATTTCGTATTGTATGTAAACTTCGTCTCCAGCGTCTGAGGCCTGTTTGTTGTGACTGGTATTGATGTCAGTGCGAACACAAAACAAACAGTGTTGCACCGGCGCATACGGCCAACTTCGGCCGCCGTTCCTGGAACGGACAAGCTTTCTGTCCACCGGCCGGGCCACTTTTTGTGCGACGTTCTGCACTAGGACCGGTCCACCGGACCGATACACTTAAATACCAAACACCTAATACGTATGAGATGCTTGTTTACAATTCGTTTAAGAATAAAGATGGTTAAACCATGGCCTAATGCGTGATACATTGCAGTACACATTACGAGGAGAATCTTTCGTGAAGTGCTGAGGGAGTGCATGAGGCATGACAGGCCGCAGGCGGTGAGGTGCGGGGGTGCTCCGGTGCTGCGGTAAACAGAGCTAGACGGAGTTATCGTTTTAATTGCACGGATCTGAGAGCGGCCCGTGACGCCCGCCCCGGCCGCCGCAGGCCGCATAGCGACAGGACGATTGTATTCAAATTGTAGTGTAGTAACATCGTGTAACACAACGCAATGTTTCGGTGAGCTCATCTTACAACGACTGGGTCAATCGAGGTTTCGTCGATAAAGATTTTACTTTCTTAGAAAACGCGCCTCTTGATAGCTCAAAACAGAAAAAAGAAAGAACGCTTTTAGATAACTTTCGAATTTAGATAAAGTCGTAGGAACTTAGAAGCTCTGGGAGGAGGGGGGGGGGGTGGTGGTTATGATCAGAGATACCGGCCAACAATGGGTCGCGTGGGCCACGCAGCTTTCCACTTATGACTTACGTAATGACACTAACGCGGCGTGCAGCGCCGGTTTCAGGCGTTAGTGTAAAGGTTATTGTTTACGTCATAATGTTAATTAATTTTAATCCTTCATAGGCTATTTTTATCGCAGCAAAATGTACGATGCCCGCAGTTTTTTTTTTGTGCTAGCCAGCCAGCCAGCCGCTGGCAACATCTTGTTAATTCATAATTTAATCATTTGGGATATCGAATAAACCATGTATTGTTTTATGTGTATTGTATGTTATTTTAAGGAAAAACTACCAACAATAGGATACTGGGTAGGCAGAATTATCTCCTAGCGATCTATTTTAGACAACCTTAATTGAATTGTTATCAGTCGCTATCGCGGGAAGCGATAAGGAGTTTTTAGTACAATGTTTTAATGTCGTCGTATGTTAGGTGATAGGCGCACAATACACAGGCTACAATGGCATACATTATTCAGGCTGTTCAAGCTACTAAACATCGAGCTCATTAAGAAGCTGCACCTGCGAAGAGTTGATCGGCACATTATTGTTGTATAGCAAAAATGCTTATCCTAAGTCCTAACATCTCCCTGATGAAGAGAGGTAACATTTTCTTCGGCCCCCCGCTGTGATTGTATAATGAATGATAGCTTTTTTCGTCGTAAGTTAACTTTTGCATCTGGCGAAATTGGCCTGGGTGGCAACCATGGATGCCACAACTGGATGTTTTGTGACACCCTCACCCCCACCACCACCCAGTTACCCTCCCCCTGGTTGTTGTGCTAGTTGAATGCACATACTAAATATTGATACCAAGTTTCGAAGACTAATTTAAACTACAACACTCTCTCACTGCTTCCCTTTCACAGGACGGTCGACCAGCAGTGTTCTTTTCTAGATCTTTAAATGAATCTGAGCAACGTCAATGTTCAGTTGAGAAAGAAGCTTGTGCCATTGTTGAATCCTTACGAAAGTGGGGACATTATTTAACTGGGCGACATTTTCGTCTCGTCACTGATCAGCGACCCGTATCATTTATGTTCGATCAGACACATAAAAGTAAAATAAAACACGAGAAAATAGAAAGGTGGCGTATAGAGCTATCGAATTACAAATACGACATAATTTATCGTCCAGGTAGTTAAAATACTATAGCTGACACTCTATCTTGAGTGTGCTCAAGCATCAATAACAACATACTGTATGAGTTAATACAATGGGACTGGATTAGATCAAAGAACTTACCATAAACATCTGATGATGTTAAGATTATGACTGCGGAATGTCGTATTAGTGCTGAAATTAAACCTTGTTTTGCGAGATTAAATGGAAATCGCATCAAGGCTACTGCACTCTTTAAAATACTCAACGTTGATTTTAAAGGACCTTTACCTACTCACAGTAACAAACGTTTCACTTTTACTATTATTGATGAATACTCAAGATTCCCTTTTGCTTACGCGACGAAAGACATATCTGCCACAACTGTAATAGAGTGTTTTAAGTCATTCAGATAGAGGTGCAGCGTTTATGTCAAAGGAATTGAGAGATTTTAATTTTTATCACGAATGGCGTAGCATGTAGTGGTTCAAATCCATACACACATGCATGAGTAAATAGCGGTATTACCATATATATACATATATTATATATTATATTCCTTGGTTTTGTCTTTTAAATACATATCACCTCGTTGTAACGAGTCACTTCAAGCAAATCATCCATTGCTGATATAATATGTGCCATATGACGAGAAACAAGATCTACGCGATGTCAACATAATACAATATCGGCCGACCCATTCAGAGCCCAAGAGGCGTCCGCGCCAGGCGCACCCGCTTCCGGGCCACGTGTCCGTGTTAATCGATGGTCACAGACAGACAGTCGGGGCATCACAGACGGTGAACATACTATAAATTATCGCTTGCTATACAGTTTGCATGAAACAGACGGAACAGACTATAATATATTGGCATGTATTTAAACTTGCGACAGAACAATCAAATTTTGGGTGTGAAAAAACCGAATTTTGAATACTAAATTACCAGTTGGCGAAAGAATATACATATTTAATATAATATATTTAATAGAATAGGCAATTCAAATGTAGATAATTCAAAAAACATAAAAAGCAGCAAAACGATCGTACATTAAGAAAAAGTAAGGGAGCGTACAAAATTCCCATTTTTATTTTTTCTCGGTTTCGGGGGGGATAATATTATGTAGATTCATTTTGGAATTTAAAAATAGCGGATATTTATTTTTCGTAAAATTGATATGAGTGTCGTTCACCAGGTTTTTGTGGGTGCTATATACGAAAATGACATTCATTTTGAAATTCCAAGATGGCGAACATATATCATTTTATAAAAATGAATATGAGTGTCCTTTTGTAGGTTTCTCGGGGTGCTGATTACAAAAAAGTCAACCATTTTGAATTTCCAAGGTATATAGGTGTTCTTTTCTGGGTTTCTGTAGTCACTGATTACAAAAATTCATTCATTTTGAAATTTCAAAATGGCGTATATTAATTTATTTTTCTTTGATTAATTACTATGACTATAACTAGATTAATGTATTTATTTAAAATTGATACGGGTGTCGTCTTCGTGGTTTTTAGGGGTGCTGAATGCAAAAATGATATTCATTTTGAATTTCAAAGATAGAGGACATTTATTATTAATAAAATGAATCTAGGTGTCCTTTTCTAGGTATAAGGGATGTTAATAATAATTACAAAAAATCATTTATTTTGAAATTTCAAAATGGCGGATATATTACGTATAGTGTTGTCGCAGTAATATGTAAGTGGAAGCTCCGTTGCGTGGGCGAGCGTAACGGTGACCAGTTGTAACACCGTAGCTATGGCCATTGAGTCGCACTCTACACTCTAGAGCCAGTATATGACACAAGTAGCGGCGTAACTTCTGATCGTATCTCAGCAACTTTAACGACCGAGTTGTCAAGACTCAAACGATTCTTCAAAAGGGTCTCCATTCTTCCTTAACCACAGGTTGCCACTGACTGATTATCTGCTTGATAGAATGACAAGGACAAAAACAAATAATGAGCATTGAGAGCCTCTTAACTTAAGGAGCGATTGAGTATTCGCATTTAGTTGGAAGTATATCATAATAATGCGATACATCTACTAATGGTGACCTTCGACGACGCCGATGATTTAACAAGCGGTCTGTTGAGCTGTGTTAATATTAAATAGACACTTGTACAAATTCTGACGTTATTATTGGCTAGTTATTATTTGGGTCGTAAGATCTGCACGTGTGTAAACGACAGACACGCGACATCTGGCGCACCACTCTCACAAGCACAGAATACACTCTGTATTTGTAAATGCATTATATTATACTCTGTTCAGAATTCAGATCCAATTTAATCGAAACATAAAGAAAAAAAATCGGTTGTCTGTAAAGTCGGTTTACTGACGATAGTTGAACGTGACAACGTCATATTTATAGTGCACGCGGAACTAATTGGCCGCGCCTTAGGTAGGCGTGTTGCCGCCGCGAAGTCCGGCGCCGAACTGAGTAATAACATCAAGCGCCCCCGCCTCTCCGTCCCACTGCTCACATACCTAAGGCGCGGCTAGCTGAGGTAACGGCAATGCGTCATATTTAGCGAGGTAACGCTGGTAACAGGTAACGCATGAGTCATGTTTTTTCGTGCGTGCAGCCGTCTCCATCAAATTATAAGACGTTATCACGTGAAAAGATTAAATTCCATTAAATTAATGTGTAATTGTGTTTCTTTATTACAAGGTAAATAAGTGATATTGAAAAGACGTTGTGCGTTTATAACCCGATGTTTAAAAAAGTGTTGAAACAAACTACTATTAGATTGTACAATTTTCATTCACATTTCATTTCCTGTGGTTATTTTAATTCAGATCCATGTCAAGTGGACATGATCAATACATTGTTATTCATATTTTATATGAATTTTTGTTGAAATTAGTTAAAATGTATGAGAATTTACCTCACCTCCTGCAAATATGCGACCTGTGTTGTTGTAATCTACCTTTAATTACGCCTGCAGCCTATTTTTTTCTTTGGTCGCCGTAGCAAATTGTTCCATAGAAAATGCCCAGTGTCGTTTGTTTTATGTTTTCTGTTGCTCTATATGTTTACGGTTACATTCATTTGGATCTGAACGGAAGAGGTATAGTGAGGTAGGGACAAAGAAAATCAGTAAATTCTGTGTATTCAGTGTTAGCTATAAATATCGTGTTCTGTTGGTTTGATTAAATATCAATATTGGATAAATTTATTGGATATTGGATAGTATTAGTGTTATCGCACGAAGTAAGAACCTTCTACATATTTCCAATCAATCGATATGGCTCGCCGTGATTTTGTCACTTCCACTGACCGTAGTACGAGTGACGCAGTCTTCGTGACTATAACATAAGTCACACAGTCGTGTGGTAAGCCACGACAGCCGTTTTAAGCATAATCGCGATTTGTACCTCACCTGCCATCATTTATATTGAAGTACACTAGTACTTTCGCTCTAAGTGTTTTTAAGCTATTAATTATGTTTGCTGCGTATTACGTCATGTAATATGTTTAATGTTGATAAACACAGGAAGTTTTTATCTTAGATGAAAACGAAAACACGTTTTTTATCACCAAGATCCCGAGGCTCTATTACTGTATTTCTATCGTGTCCGTGTTCCTTATGTCTGTCTGTGGCAAAACAGTGTTGATGCTACGGAGTTTTGGCGGGAATCTAAATGTGTGACGTTGTTGTTTTTGTATTTCCTTCATAAGTTTGTGTAATTTCGGTTCTTAATGTTGTAATATTGGTATAATATTAACAATTCAATATTATTTAACGTGCACAAGTGTAGGCACATTACAAATCGTGCTATTTTGTGTTCTCGCCATAACTGCCTAGCAAGTTTCAGTAAAGCGTCCACCACTTTACTGACTCATTGACTGTACTGACGATTATTTGGACTTTAAATTTGAAGATTGATAAAAGCGGCGTCAAAGAATATATTATACAAGAGATACAAGTTACTTGGAAAACTTCTTACAAAAGTAAAGAAATAATAATTAAATATCGGCACGTGCTCGGGTCCGACTCGCACTTGGCCGGTTTTTAATTATATTATTATTATTGCCTAAGCGTTTCTACATAAGCAGTAGATAACATGGGCAAAACATCCGTAGTTTGATTTTGAGCAACTTTATAAATAAAATAATAATTAGATACCTACTATTTTTCATCGTCGCACCAGCAGTCGACATTAGACATAATGGTATTTGAAACTTATACCTTTCCCCGCTCACTCTCCAGAGCGGGATTTATATCTTTAATTCAGTCTGGATTAGCACGAGCACTTCCGCATGTCGCGGTCGGTGACTCAATACTTTGGCTGGCAGGCACTGTCTTCAAGACGTGCGGCATGCGGCAGGACCGTGTGGACGTGTATCGCAAATGAGCAATTCGCAAGACGTCGGGTCATCTGGTGTTTTGCACTGGTTACATGGTATTATGTTAGCGGAATAACTTGCAGTGCTATGCCAGTAGCTTGGGACTAGTATGTACGATAGGGTCACGTTACAAGTTGCAACTGCTGCGGTCGGGTCACATTTACACCACGGCATTCCGTCAGCTGATCGATCACATTTGCGGAAACAGCAGCAGATCGAAGTGACCTGGCATCACACGCGCTAGTTAATGAACGAGAACCAACTGGTGCCACAGACGTAACTGTACCGCGCCCCGCGGCTGCAGCGCGGTTAGACCCCCCCCCCCCCCTCCCCCCTCCGCAGCGCCGCCTGCTCCCACGACCGATGACATTCCGACGGTTTAGAGCTCGTAAGTCGCAGGGCCCGTGACACTGTAGTGCGCACTCATAATATTATGAAGATGTTATGGCGCGGCACAATTTTTATACATATTTTACTTCTTAAATTTCAGATAGGTATTTTATTCTGTAAAATGTGGTTACTGGTCTTTGCCTACTCCTTTTGGGAAATGGACGTGAGCTTGTATACCTATCTATTATTACCTATTATGTATTCGTTGTCGTATCGTATATTTATGTTAACCCTTCGTAACTCATAAGTCACTTACCTGTCGCGTGTGTCCACTGTCCTGTATCGGTCTCGGCAGGACGTCGTCGCTGGCACGCCGCCAGCTGCCCGTGTACTCCCTCCTCCCTCCCCGCGCCGCCTGCGCTATATTTACGCGCCCTCCAGCGAAGGTCTCACGGTGCGGTGACTCAGACGTTTTACACTGTTTGTTTGTTTTGTGTGAAATTTAGAAGCGACGCTTCGGTTATTATAAGTTATAACTTATAGCTATTAACCTTAATATAGAATATTAGCCGTCACAAACAAAATATTATAAGAAGTCTAAGGGCCGTAATCTTGGTCGATTCTTATTTCTAAGTTCGCATTAAAGACATGATTAAGGTGACGTTTCGATTCACAGTCGTAACTTAAGCATAATTGTCTTAAGTATAATCTCAAGTATGGACTTAATCAGGACTTATTCAAATGGTTTTCACAATCGATTCTTAAGCAAATATTTATTAGTTATTTATTCACAGTCATATAAGGCGGTCTTATTTATCCCAATAAGACCGTACTGGTTTCAAAGTGAGCTTACATTTTCAAGTCATCTCCAAAGATGATAAAACTCGACACCTTTTATAGCGATATTTTTTTTTTATTGTGATATAAATGAATTTGTCTTCACATTGCGAAAAACTTTACTTTGTCTCGATAAGAACTAGGATTGCTTCCGATATGAACCCTAATTAAGTACCTTTTATAGATCACAGATGGCGTTACGTAACATTGTTCGCAAACATATTGTTTTTATGTAAAGAAAGGTTGTATAAATTTTGCTCCTTAAGGGGTCTTTCAAACTGTAAGAATATCCAATGCATAAAAATCTTACGCTATTTTTTAACGTTACGGACGTTTTTTGCCGACTGGAGTACCCCTCCGCAACGCCCCTTAGGGAACTTTCGTTCCAAAAATTTGACATCACGTAATAGAACAAAATTTAATAATGCCATGATGTACAATTATTTATTTTTAAATTTCTTAAAGAATTATATTCTTCATTAATTTTTCTCCAAGCTTCGTCTCTATTTTTCAAAGAAGCGCTATCACTTTTTTATTTTCAATAATGTGTTTATACTGTTTTAATATATTTAGAAATAAATGTCGCCCAACCTCGGTGTAATGTTTTCTCGTAGGTGCCATTTAAAACATTATTTTTAAATTAAAAACTGGAGAAGCTCAGCAATGTATATTTCTTATAACATATAGTCATGAATGTCATTTATGCCTCATTATTATACCTGATTGGCTTATTAAACATAAAATAAACGGAATCACCCGAAGATAAAAAGAGAAATGCTCAAGCATTTTCTTCAATAAGAAATTCTCCAGCACCAATTACTTAAAAAAGTTCATCTTAAGACATGATTGTGAATAGATGATGTCTCAAGTTCCAACTCATTCAAACAAGGCGGACTTATTCGAGAAATAATTCTTAAGTCCATTTTGAAGCAACGACCAAGAATTCCGGCCTAAGACTTTTCTTAAGACTTCGAAGATTACTTAAGTTCTAGACTCTAGTCAAAAAAAGGCTAAAACAAAAGTAAATTAATTGCAACATTTAACAAAGCCTCTGGTATCGTCAATCGATAATAGCAATATTGAAACAAGTGGACCATCAAGTACACTTTACTTCCCGATGATAATATGCTATTGTACCGTTGTCGTGTTAGTTGTTATTATTTAATATTTGCAACTTAAAATTTAAGTGCAAATATTTAATGACAGTGCAGGAGTAGCAGATGGTTTTCGAAAACCTATGTTTGCGACAGATTTTCATCGTTCGGCGGGCATCGCCAGCTAAAAAAAAGTTTGGTGTTAAATTGGGGGTTCTTGCCCATGGCCGATCGATTGCGCTAATCCGTTATTCAATATCTCTAACGGTTACAAAAATAAACTTTTGCAATTACTAGGCATGAGCCTAGGCTCTATTCATTACTAATTACGTCATGTAAATATAATACAGATACATTATACAGTATTCTCCACAAACCATGGTATAATCATTTTGTACTCTCGCTATATTATATTACCAGATTTTACAATTTCTCTCTACAAACTTTCGGTGATAACCTCGTAATTCATAATAAGGAGGGCGACCATATTATGAATCAAAGTATTGTCCAATAGGTTTTTAACAATTTGTATGGCAATCCAAATACATAATATGGGAACCTGGTTTATTATCAGTGTCCAAATTGCTCACGATATAGCGTGGAACTGGAGCACGTGTCGGTTAGGTAGGATTCACGTGGTTTCCTAAAAGTAGCACAATTTCCGCAGGACGGTGCAAATCGACCGTGGAAATGTCAATTCGGCCGCGAGTGACTAAAGCAGCGAGCCCCAACTCTTGTATCATTTTCAACACGGGTGACTAGCCGCACGATTTCCGCAGCACGTGCAAATCGACCGTGGAAATGTCAATTCGGCCGCGAGTGACTAAAGCAGCGAGCCCCAACTCTTGTATCATTTTCAACACGGGTGACTAGCCGCACGATTTCCGCAGCACGTGCAAATCGACCGTGGAAATGTCAATTCGGCCGCGAGTGACTAAAGCAGCAAGCCCCAACTCTTGTATCATTTTCAACACGGGTGACTAGCCGCACGATTTCCGCAGCACGTGCAAATCGACCGTGGAAATGTCAATTCGGCCGCGAGTGACTAAAGCAGCGAGCCCCAACTCTTGTATCATTTTCAACACGGGTGACTAGCCGCACGATTTCCGCAGCACGTGCAAATCGACCGTGGAAATGTCAATTCGGCCGCGAGTGACTAAAGCAGCGAGCCCCAACTCTTGTATCATTTTCAACACGGGTGACTAGCCGCACGATTTCCGCAGCACGTGCAAATCGACCGTGGAAATGTCAATTCGGCCGCGAGTGACTAAAGCAGCGAGCCCCAACTCTTGTATCATTTTCAACACGGGTGACTAGCCGCACGATTTCCGCAGCACGTGCAAATCGACCGTGGAAATGTCAATTCGGCCGCGAGTGACTAAAGCAGCGAGCCCCAACTCTTGTATCATTTTCAACACGGGTGACTAGCCGCACGATTTCCGCAGCACGTGCAAATCGACCGTGGAAATGTCAATTCGGCCGCGAGTGACTAAAGCAGCGAGCCCCAACTCTTGTATCATTTTCAACACGGGTGACTAGCCGCACGATTTCCGCAGCACGTGCAAATCGACCGTGGAAATGTCAATTCGGCCGCGAGTGACTAAAGCAGCGAGCCCCAACTCTTGTATCATTTTCAACACGGGTGACTAGCCGCACGATTTCCGCAGCACGTGCAAATCGACCGTGGAAATGTCAATTCGGCCGCGAGTGACTAAAGCAGCGAGCCCCAACTCTTGTATCATTTTCAACACGGGTGACTAGCCGCACGATTTCCGCAGCACGTGCAAATCGACCGTGGAAATGTCAATTCGGCCGCGAGTGACTAAAGCAGCGAGCCCCAACTCTTGTATCATTTTCAACACGGGTGACTAGCCGCACGATTTCCGCAGCACGTGCAAATCGACCGTGGAAATGTCAATTCGGCCGCGAGTGACTAAAGCAGCGAGCCCCAACTCTTGTATCATTTTCAACACGGGTGACTAGCCGCACGATTTCCGCAGCACGTGCAAATCGACCGTGGAAATGTCAATTCGGCCGCGAGTGACTAAAGCAGCGAGCCCCAACTCTTGTATCATTTTCAACACGGGTGACTAGCCGCACGATTTCCGCAGCACGTGCAAATCGACCGTGGAAATGTCAATTCGGCCGCGAGTGACTAAAGCAGCGAGCCCCAACTCTTGTATCATTTTCAACACGGGTGACTAGCCGCACGATTTCCGCAGCACGTGCAAATCGACCGTGGAAATGTCAATTCGGCCGCGAGTGACTAAAGCAGCGAGCCCCAACTCTTGTATCATTTTCAACACGGGTGACTAGCCGCACGATTTCCGCAGCACGTGCAAATCGACCGTGGAAATGTCAATTCGGCCGCGAGTGACTAAAGCAGCGAGCCCCAACTCTTGTATCATTTTCAACACGGGTGACTAGCCGCACGATTTCCGCAGCACGTGCAAATCGACCGTGGAAATGTCAATTCGGCCGCGAGTGACTAAAGCAGCGAGCCCCAACTCTTGTATCATTTTCAACACGGGTGACTAGCCGCACGATTTCCGCAGCACGTGCAAATCGACCGTGGAAATGTCAATTCGGCCGCGAGTGACTAAAGCAGCAAGCCCCAACTCTTGTATCATTTTCAACACGGGTGACTAGCCGCACGATTTCCGCAGCACGTGCAAATCGACCGTGGAAATGTCAATTCGGCCGCGAGTGACTAAAGCAGCAAGCCCCAACTCTTGTATCATTTTCAACACGGGTGACTAGCCGCACGATTTCCGCAGCACGTGCAAATCGACCGTGGAAATGTCAATTCGGCCGCGAGTGACTAAAGCAGCAAGCCCCAACTCTTGTATCATTTTCAACACGGGTGACTAGCCGCACGATTTCCGCAGCACGTGCAAATCGACCGTGGAAATGTCAATTCGGCCGCGAGTGACTAAAGCAGCAAGCCCCAACTCTTGTATCATTTTCAACACGGGTGACTAGCCGCACGATTTCCGCAGCACGTGCAAATCGACCGTGGAAGCGTCACTATATCGTAATAATTGTGTTCTCCGTAAAATAATTTACTAATTTAATATAAAAATAATTGCTTAAGCGTCTTAGTTTCTGTTTAATTCACTTACAAGAGTTTTTAAAAGTGAAGTGAGTAAATAATTTAGTGAAAATCAGCACAAAAACAAAGTGAATTTTAAGAAAATAAGCCCATGACATTTTTCTTTACACATTTTTTTTTGTATAACAAAAATTATCTTGCGCAGTGTGCTTGCATTTCTATCACTTTGCATGTGTGGGATTTACAAAGGAAAATTTTTCAAAATTGTCAAGCTAATATAAAACGATATGGAAGTGTCCGGAATGCAAAATTATTAAAAGAAAGGGTGACAATAGCGACACGCCCGTAAAAACCGCTGAAGACCTGGCCATTGACGATAATACCGTCTTGTCCCCCGTGAAAATCTGAATCTTTCTCGTATCGAGAGCACCATACTGAACAAAATACAAAAAATGCTATCTGATACTCTCGAAACTAAACTGAAGAAGGAATTCCAAGATATACGTTCTGGATTGCAACAAATTCCGGAACTGTGAACAAAACGATCGAGTTCCTCGATGAAATACGACGACGACGATCTCCACAAGTTATTGGAAACCGAGAAGGAGATGGTAGTCCTTCATACTGAAAACACTTCACTCCGCGAAAGCATTCAGGATCTGACATTTAAAGTTAATCAAATGGAATAAAATGCTAGGGAGAGCAACATAGAAGCGTAATGCGTTCCTGAGCTTACTAAAGAAAATTTAACTAGAAATATATTACAACTAGCAAAAGCTATTTATTGTCCATTGGAAGAAAAGTGTGAGGGTCCCAAAAGCTAACTCTACTTCAAAGAGACCGAGATCAGTTATTGTTAAGTGGCGATGGCAGCCACGGACACGCGATACCTTACTGGCAGCGTGTATCTCTTTTAACAAAGCCAATCCTCTGGATAAGTTGAACAGTTCTTATCTTAGGTATTGGTGGGCAGAAGCAACCGATATATGTAATGGAGCATCTCTCATCTTATTCACGAGGCCTCCATGCACAAGCTAGCTCGTTAAAAAAATATCGATTTTGCAAGCGTATGGGTTCGCAACGGACGCATTATGATAAGAAAGGACGAATCTTCTCCCGCGATCTGGATCTAGTTCACAGTATGGTTTCTCCAATATTTACAAAAACACAATAAAATTCTCGAAGTGATATATAGTGGTAATAAAAGTCTCGATTGTTCGTATGACATAATCATCCTATGAGAAACGTGGTGAATTAAAACTATTTATGACAATGAAATACTTAACAATTACTTTCAAATATTTAGAAGGGACCGGTGTACTACCAACAGCTGTAAGGCCGACGGTGGAGGAGTGTTAATTGCTGGAGCTAAAGGCATAGAAACATCTCGGATGAGGTCACTTGAAAGTGATAAGGGGGATCTGTGGGTTAAAGTAACTCCTGAAAAGGGGAATCATGGAAGATCCTTAAATATCTGTGCCATATACTTACCTCCACTGCTAAAAAATCACGATTTTTTAGCTTTACATAACTTAACTCAATACAGTACGATCACGAATTCAGATGCCAATATTCTTGAGTTGGTACTATGGGACAATAATTCAGTTACCACAGAAAGTGCTTCCTCGCCACTTACTAAAGTTTGATTTCACTTGATTGTTGCCATAGTTATCTCAATTAATTTTCCTGTGTATAAATACCTAAAAATGGATAATGTTACTAAATTTAATTTCTATTAGGCTGAATATAATGTAATTAATTAAAAAAAAAAAAACAAGAAATAGACTGAGACTTAGAACTAAATAACCAATCATCAGTGGATGATATGGTAAAATAACTATATGAAATATTACGAAATTTAATAAACGACAATGTAAGTACCTAAAATTCGAGCTGAAAAAAGTGTCGAGCTGTCTTAAATGACATTGACATTTGACTCGACACTTGTGTGTTCGATGTTCAGCTCTATTGTATAAGCGCAGAGTTCTATTTTCAATGCTCTGAATTTTCCCCGGCCATCGGATTCCGGACAATATAGTCCTAGCCTATATTATAGCCTAAATCAAATGATACATTAATTTTAATTAATTTAATCTTCTTGTTTACATTTATATTAAATTGAATCTGAACGGAATATACAGAACGGAGCACCGCGGTGGTGCAGGTGGTGTTACGGTTTCAGTGTGATGCCGACTGCCGACTGCCGATTGCCGAACTCCGAACGAAAGTCGGGCCGCCACTCGCAAAATCCGTCACTTATCATAATGAATTCTGTCCCATGTATATTCAAGCATTTCTACTGTATTCTAATTTTAAACGCCTGTCATAATATTACACAACTGTTTTCGCTTTCGTGGATTTCGACTCGTAATATTCAGAATAATTTACAGCACCCACCACTAACCAATATTATGTCATTACCAGCACCCAGACTCCAGTACTCAACTACGCACAGGTCACTAGAAAATAGAAACAGAAGAGTTTACTCCTGCCAGCTGACTCTTCCGATAACATATTGACATTGACTATTGCGCCGCCTCTCGGTGTTGATCTTTATCCAGAACTCCAATTCTCGTATTAAACTTAGGGCTTTCACAATCGCATAATAAGCGACAAATAGCTTATCCGGAAGTGTTGTCTCTGTCGCTCAGTATAAAGTAAGCAGCGACCAAACTTCCGGATATAATAAGCTATTTGTCACTTATTAGGCAATTGCGAAACAGGTTCGTTCGGCCGCACTAAGAGACATATAATGCCCGTTTTCACCAACAGACTCCTAATTTTAAGTGTCCCTTAGCGGCCATTTAGGGCGCCTCTTAAGAAAAATTGTTTTCACCAACGCTTAGGTGTCACCTAAGACCTTAGGGGGGCCTCTAACTTTAGGGGCCCGATATTTCGCGCCTTAACTGTCACCTAACATTAAATTGTGATTGAAAATACGCGAATCCTTTGAAATGAAAGAAGATCTAAGCCAGTTTTTGGTAACTTTAGAAGCTGTTGAAGTGCTTGAATTATTTTCTAATGACTTGTTACCAAAAAGACCCCGTTTATATCGCCAAAGAGTTGAACATTTTGATAAATATGATGATATCGACTTCTTCATCCGATATAGGTTGACAAAACAGAGGTGATATTTTATTTATAAAAAATTTAACATCTTCTTGAGTATAAAGACAGGTAAGTGTATTATTTATTTAAATTTTACATTTAGGTACTTTTCTCGTACTTACCTACATACTCCTTTACATATAATGAATCATAATTTTCTAATGATACTTGAATATCATGTCGAAATAAAAAGCAGTGATTGTTCTTTTAATATGTACCATTACCTACTTGGACGTCTCTGATACAATTTCATACAAATAGGTATGTCACAAGTAACAGGCAGCGAAACATAGTTAATGGAAAAAAAATTAATTAATCTAATCATAAATGATACAATAATTAACCACAAAAGAATAAACGAACAATTTGGAGGTTGTGAGATAGTAAACGTAGTTGTGAATTGTAATTAAACAACATCAAGTGACTCGTCTGTCACTCATCAGTGAAACTGACATTATTACTTTTTAATTTCATTTTAATTTATTTTTTAAATATGCTGTAAGTCTAATTTAGTTATTAAAATTTCTGAATAATTTATCGAAGCATACAAAAGTACACTAACTTGGATTTATTTATGTTATATTATTTATTTTTGAATTTGAAATTGAATTTACAATGTTACATCTATCGATAAAATATCAATAGTATGAGCGCTATTTAGAAAAAAAAATACTGTCACTTAACTAGGAGTTCCATAGCTAAGTGTTACCCAGCTTGATGAAAATGAAATTTTCATGAAGCTGGTGGTGGTGGCAATGGTGCCGATTTTATGAGACCACCTATCTAAAGGGTCACTTACATAAGAATCGTTTAGGAATCAGTTGGTGAAAACGGGCATTAGCGCTTACTTAAAGAGCTACTTAGTACAGACTTTCACATAAAGTCCAAAGTCCATACAGTTTCTGTCAAAATCTCTACTAAACTTACTCCTTAAGTAAGCATTATGTCTCTTGAGTGAGGCCGTAAGTATCCGACAATTTTGACGCTGCTTACTTGATATCGAGCGACAGAGACAAAACATGCCGTGAAGCTATCTGACTCTTATTAGAATATCAGAAGATAGTGTAACAGGTCCATATTGCTAAATTGTTATTTAATTATAAGTGGATCGTCTTGATAGGTCTTGATATATCATACTGATATTTGGGGTTTGGAAAAAATTAAAACGGGTTTGACGTTTATGAGCATTTTGCTTTTTTAACATAATATATTAATGTAGGACCATGCACGATCCAGCTCGAAATGAATTAAAAAAAAAAACATCACGAATTAATAAGTCTAGAGTGCACCTCAATTAAGAAACGTATAAGAAGCTATACTTTTTGTACATTAGTTCTCCGGAGAATCTCCGTCTACGTCATTAAATATATTAGGAACCTACAGAAAACATCTAATTACTAATGTAAATTAAGCTTTTCTGTATATAATTATAACGCACGCCGCGCGCGGCACGGCATCAGTTAACGTCGAAAATCGTGAGCCTTGATTTCGGTAGTGAATAGTAGGTAATGTTGTTTTTTGTGTAAACCCCGCGTGATGACTTGATGACTCCTTCCGCGCCCCGCGCATCGGCACGACCGCGCGAGGACGAGCCAGATGCTGTGGGGTCGTACGAGCATGAAGTTGATTTGCTGTCGCTGTAGCTTATATAATTAATCAATTCTATTAATACAAAATTATCATATCTAGCAGTGAGTTCTGCTTCTGCGAAAACTATGCTAGGAAATGAAAATTAACAAACACATCAGCTGTAACAGCTCTCTTCTTTAAATAGTAGATATCCCAGCTAAGGTATCTTGTTTTGTGAATCTGCTGAGAACATCGTACTGTACAATGGGAAGTGTTTCGTGCTAATGTGTCGCTAATTGCCTGCTTGTGATGCGGCTGACGGCGCCGGTACAGCGCACGACCCTCTTTAGCATTCAGCCCATCGCCGCCGGCTCGCGGGGAGGAAAACGTCTGGCTGCCTTTGTCCTCTCATTGTTCGCCTTAAACAAATAGAACGAAACATTAACCTTACTAAAGTTAAATGGAGGTCGAGATCGCGGTAATGGACGTAACGAGGAAGAACGCTTCCGAACAGCTCTTTGAATACGTTAAGTTTTTATAGTCGTTTTGTGTCTAATAAGTTTATTTGATACCTAGTTGTATGCGGATACACCCTTTGATGTAGAAAGTACATAATATTATTATATGGCACCTCCGGCGTGCTACTAACGCCTTCAAGCGCTAGGAGCCCTGCAGCTCGCGTGCTGCACCTGGGCGTGGTGGCGCACGCGATTATAGGCTCTATGACCTGGATAATATAGCTCAGAGTAATCCACACGTCCATCGCGTGCGGCTGCAGCCCGTCGACCGTGACCGTTCCGTCCGAGCTGACCGCTGCCGAGGCCGCCCTCCCCCTACCCCTCGCTGCCGCCGCAGCATGTCCTGCGTCGACGTGCAGGAGGGAGCCGGGGCGTCCTCGTTCCGAACACACTTTAAAGTGTACGAATGCGGTTTTGTTCATCAAGCTAACGAGCTTCGGAGCGGGCTCCGGCAATAGGCCGACGAAGCCGTAATTTGAAGCCCAATTCTCGTTAGTTCGCTATTTTTTCGATATTGTAACCTCGTTTGGGTCATCTCGCTGACTCACACGTGTCACGTCTTGCGCGCGTGGGGGACAGTCTGACAATCTAAACGAGATTGAATCGAAAATAATTACGTGAATCCTGTATAATTTCCACTTGATTCGTAGAAGTAATTACAGGGTCTGTCGCTGTCTTGGCTCATAGCTGTTATCGCTATGTTAAGAATGATGTAACTCGTAATTCGTGTTCAAGTGAACTATTAGCATGCAGCACGGTGCCTAGGGGTGGTGCGTCGTACGGGCGTACCATGGGCGTATCGACTAACAAATTACAAAAATCGATGTTTAGGGAGTTTCTTGCAAAATAATCGATGTTTGAGACTTCGATAATTGCATAGCTTAGCATCATTTGTTATACATCATCAAACAAGCGTCACTCGAACTGGCAAGTGGCAAGTGACAGAACGACAGTCCAGACCATTGATAAAATAACTACCTTTCTTATATCATTGGCCCAGACACGCGAGTCAGAAGAACACATAATGTCAGAAGAACAAAACCTAAATAAATCAAAATTATATGCTTTTTGAAACAAATATTAGATAGTATTTAGCAATTAAATTTGACGTCAGTACCATGAAACTCTCCATGTAGGTAAATATTAAATTTAACCTTTGAGTTTACCAGAAAAGTCTTAAAAAGTTCAGTCCATACGTTCGCACTGCATCCATGCATTGTCTCCTCAGGTACTGTGGTGGTTGTGGTGTTGAGGGGGTGGTGGTTTTCTTATTAGCATTACCGTTCTATTGTGATTTGTGACTGTGAGTTGTTCTGACGTGGCGCGTTTGGTTTTTCAGGCGATGCGGGGTTGGTGCGGGCGGGTGGGACGCGCGCGGCTGCGCTGGCTGGCGGCGCTGCTCTGCTGGGGCGCGCTAGCAGCGCTGGCGCTAACCCGGGTACAGCTGGCGCCGGCCCCACGTGCGCGCCCCGCTCCGCCAGCCCGCCTTCTGCTGCTGGCAGAGCCTGCCAGCACGCCGGCACCCGCGCCGCGCCCCGCTACTGACACGCGCGTGCTTAGCGAGGACGAGCTGCGCGCTGACACCGAGCGTCGCCTGCCCTCGCTGCCGCTCGCCTACTGGCACCGCCACAAGGATGACAAGAACAAATTCTACAAGAAGAAGGACTGTGCGCCCTTCCCATCCATATACGACCTCGAGTTCCAAAACACCTACTGGCAGACGATGCGCACCAAGGGCGATGTATTCCACTTTTACGGCGCGTACATGGACGCGCGCAACACCTCGCGCATCGGCCCCGCCGTGCGCGTGCTGGCCGTGCATGACCGTATCAAGCCCACGCTGGCCACGCACTGCCAGCTGTGGTTCGAGGAGCGCGAGGCGCCCGTGGTGGTGCGAAACCTCGAGTACAAGTACGTGTGGAACAGCAAGTGGGGCAACTACCGCGACGGCGTGCTGCAGCCCTACCTGCTGGCGTGCGTGCTGCCCGCCGACGTGCGCCACCTGGTGCCCGCTTCTGTGTCCATTGTGGTGGACCCCTGCGACCGCGCCACCAACAACCTGCGAGTGCACTACGATCGCCCGCAGCCGCCGGCCGTGCAGAAGGAGTTCGCGGTCTGCGTCAAGGGCCTCGACTTTCTACACGAGGACCTGTCCGTGCGCCTCGTGGAGTGGATCGAACTAGTGCGGCTGCTCGGCGCAGACAAAATCTTCTTCTACGAGCTCCAGGTGCATCCGAACATCACGAAGGTGCTGGACTACTACAAGGAGCTGGGCGTGACGGAGGTGACGCCCATCACGCTGCCCGGCGGTCAGCCCAATCTGCCGGGCCTGCAGCACATGTATCTGAAGAAGAAGACCACGCATAAGCGTCAGATGGAGCTCATCCCGTACAACGACTGCCTGTACCGGCACATGTATCAGTACCGCTGGCTGGCGCTGCTGGACATCGACGAGGTGATCGTGCCGTTGGAGGATGGCGACTGGAGCTCGCTGATGCGGCGCGTGCTGCCACTGGCGCGGCCGGCCGAGGGCAAGCCGCCGCGCTCCAGCTACCATGCCTCTAATCTGTATTTTCTGGACTCGTTGCGGCACGAGCACGGCTGGGAGGAGGGCGTGCCACAGTACATGCACATGCTGCAGCACGTGTACCGCACGCGCAACTTCACCAAGCCCGGCCAGTACGTGAAAGCGTTCCACGAGACGGAGCGCGTGCTGGCGCTGCACAACCACTTCCCGCTGGCGTGCCTGGGCGGGCCGTGCTCCTCGTACGCGCTGGAGACGCGGCACGCACGGCTGCAGCACTACCGCGCCGACTGCGTGACGGCGCTAAGCAAGACGTGCGCGGAGCTGCGCGCGCAGCCCGAGCGCGACACAGCGCTGTGGCGCTGGCGCGGGCCGCTGGTGGAGCGCGCCGAGCGGGCGCTCACGGCGCTGGGCTTCCTGCCGCCGCAGAGGTGACCGCGCCGTCCCCTCGCGCCACCTTAGTCTTACTCGCTCCTCCTAGTATTAAACTATTTTAAGTATAAGACTGATGTGTTTTACTAGTTTTCCTATTAATTTACTATTAATTTATTTCTAATAAGAAACTGTGTTTTTTTGCAGATCTAGGAATTTGAAATGTGCTCATTGCCAAATTACCATAACACAATAAATTATAAAAAACAAATTACACACACAGAGTTAATAAAATAATATATATACTCGTACCTACTTATCCAAAGTGGTGATTGGTTGGGACTCCCCACGCCCGGTGCCTCACTAGCATTTCTAAAATTTACGACGTAGAATTGTGCATAGCTATTTATTAATATGAGGTAGAAACATAACTTTCCATGATGATAAGTCATGTCAATACTCTATAGGAAAAATATTTTGAACCAAGTCGAAGATCGAAGAATAACTTTTTAAATAACGTCATGATGAAAATATATGTTTTTCTCGTTTGTACTTGTAGTTACAGTCTAAAGACTACAGAGCCTTTGTAAATATAAATAACACTTAGACATAATATTGTGCTGGTATGCTCTTGGTTTGTTTAATTTTAAATGTTATTCATCATTCAAATACAAAATTATCAACATACGTTAAAAGTTTAAAAAGCTAAAAAAGTAAGTAAATAACATTTTTATCATTCCTTACAAGATACAAAAAAAAATAGTAGTACCTATATTATTTTTCTAATGACAATCAAATTGCGCGATGTACGTGTGTGTCTGTGTGTGTGTGTGTCTAAATCTAGAGTTTCACATCTCGACGATACGCTGCGCCGCATTTTTAAGATAGCTATTCCAAATTGAACTTTATTTATAAAACAAAAAGATACACGTTTCATACTTGACATAAGTCATGCGTCTGCACTGCACATGCGCTGTGTAGCGCGGTGCAACCTGACATTCGAACTCTTACAATGAAACGTTTAACTTGTTTCGTAATTAATAAAGTTCAATTTTGAATAATTATCCTAAATATGCAGCGCTTTGTCGCGTATCGTTTCGTTTCGGTGTGAATTGAACCGTAGGTACTGCAATGTGCAGGCTTGGGGAGTCGTTCGCTTATATAGTTTATCTAACTATTCAATACACTTACATTACAATACACAGGAGGTGATACACACACAACACGTATTTTTGAAAATGAATTTTGCTTTAATATAACCTTAATATTAAAACCTCCTTAATAACTTTTTTTTTAATTCTTACTAATATTTATACCATTTTATTCTTACTAAATAATAATAAATACAAATCTGAGCTATTTTTCTAACTTTTACTTCTTTAGCAAATATACCTACTGCAGTATAGTGATAGCACAGAGTAAAAATACATACTTATAATAAAGTTACACACGTACTTTTTAATTTTGATATATCTTCTAGATAAGGATTAGGTAATATTGTATCCGTCTAAATAGCTTCTGAAAATACCACATTATTTGTGATCATTTTTTTTAACTTGGAAACATACTTACTATGGGTATAGTAAGTATAGGTTTAAGGATAGGTATAGGTAGTGGCGTGCACAGGATTATGACACTGGGTATGCGGCGAAGTACTCGGTCACAAAAACTTTTTCGTTTATAGATTTTTAGCATAGCTACAGCCAAGCGACAGATCTCTAAGTCGAAACCATGCCAACAGAGCAAGTCTTAGATGTACTACTATTCATGTACATCTTCTACGGCAACGCAGACAAAACAGCGATCGATCGTCGCGGCGAAAGAAATTCTAATAAGTAAAATAATAAGCATATTTTAAAATCTTATAACTACTCACCAGTCAGTCAGCTTCAATTTTCACATATTTAAGGTTCCGGTTACTTGAGATTACTATATCCCGATATAAATAAACGCAAGATTTCGGCCACCTAAAATATCTTATCCAAGTGAGTGAGGCCGCGGAATAGAAATTATTTAAATCTGAATATCCCGAATCAGTCCACACTGTACTAGAACTACTTAATAATATGCAAGGAAAACAATATAATTTAATCTTGTGTACACAACCACACAGCCAGTTATACGTTTCATAACTTTTAACATGAAATTTTCGAGTTACATTATTTTTTTGCTGGTTTAATTGTTGTAACTCGGGTACACACCTACCTTTAGACAGAATTTGAATCTTTTCACTGAATGACAATTGTGAGAACTTGTTATTTTTAATTTTTAATAAACACATATTATCAACGCAAACCCTTACAATCAAATAACATTTTAAAAAAATCAACTTAACGCACTAGTAAAAGCAAATCACTACAATTATTATAGAAACTCAGTAAGAAACTGTTAAATGTACACACTTTCAAATGTTAAAATGAAAAATCTTTTAAAAAACTATAAATAAACAGGAGCGATTAAATTGTAAACAATGCTTATCACATGAAATTTGCAATATGGCCCCCGCGTAACACAAAATGTTTCTTCTATTTAAATAAATAAAACCTTACTAAACAAAAATGCATAATGTGCATACCTACATGATTCATTAGATTCACGTCGTGTTATTTTTAGTCGGATTATAGGCAACGAATAATTTCCGACAAGCCAGTTCGGCGGTTTTCGGAAGCGATCAGATAGCCGAACCGAGCTCTCAGCTCGGCTCGGCGAGGTTCGGCCATCGCCTGCCGCATGAGTTACCGCTATATAATCATGTCGATATTCATGGATGTGTGCGTTTGCGAAGTATGAAAATTACACATACATGCGATGATATGTCCTGCAGAACGCAACGGCATGAGATGAGTTGCTATTTATAAAATATTAGGCGTTTTTAAGTTAATATATTTTTTTAATTAATTTATTGACTATTAATTAAAGTCATCTAAAACGTACGAACGTTTTATTAAAATATCTGTGAATGACAAGTAAAGCACTGCATTTCTGCCTACAAGGAGCGCACACCCCTGGGTATAGGTTACCTATCCTTAAAAGATAGACATATCTATGTCATAGCGGATTTTTTTATAGACACCATGGTACCGACTTCAAAAATAAGAAGATTGAGTAGAAATTTTAGCCGAATTTAAAAGGCGAATTAGTTATTTGGAAAAGATGTTTAATTTCATACTTTTTTGTGCATTTTTACTTTGGAAGTCGGTTTTAATTTTTTGGTTAAAAATTAAAAAAAAACATTTTGACATATTTATTATTATTAACACATTTTAAGAAAGTTATTGAGAGTTTTGCCGGGGAGTTCAATGGGTGACGTTGTGGAATTTGTAATATTTCATAAATTTGTGTTATTTCGGTTCTTAATGTGTAATATTGGTAGAATATTAACCATTAAATATTCGTTATCGTGCACAAGTGTGGGAAAGTGGTACAACTTCTACAAACGTGCTATTTCAGTAAAGCTTCTACCAGTTTCCTGAATCGACTGACATGACTCATGGACTGTACTGATTATATATTTGGTCTTTGACTAGACTTTAGACTTGACTGTATAGGAATACGGTGTTGAAAATTGGAACGAAAGTTCTATTTCCCGCCTTTTTAACTTGACACTGGCAAATGGTTATAAGCCGATGCCATATAAAAATAAAAATAAATAAATAAAAAGAAAGTTATTAATACAAAAAAGCTTCCAGTATTCTCACTCTCTCGGCAAAACAAACTCGAGCTTTTTTTGCCGGTTCTCTGAGAGGTCGTGGTATTTCCCCAAATAAGCAGTACCGATCTGTGGACAATCAAACAATCAATCAATCACCAGTGATAATTATGATTGGACACTATATTATTAAATAATTTTTATTATCTATTGTCGGCGGAAAAAATGTAGCAATCAGCATTAAATATAATTAATAGTGATGATGATGATGATTATGAATATAGTTTTGACTATAGCAAAATTTCAAATACATTGATATCGGTGTACTAAACTATGAGGAGTACCTATGTCACCATAATAATATGTTGGTGTATCGTAAGAAGATGCTGGTGATGATGAAGAAGATGATTATTGTAAGTGGCATGTGCTTGCAGTTCTTTTAACAATGCCGGAATTCCTAAACTTGTTTCTTTAAAAACTGAGGACTGTTCAGTGCTTTTGGATCTAGGGTTCACCTTGGTACAAACTTTAACTTACTATAAAAGTCGAAATCACTATAAATTTCCTTATATTTTTGTGGAGTTCTCTCGATTCCTCATGGATGCCATCATCCGGTCTCCACCTTGGTGACTAAGGGACCAATTTCGAATTATGTTCTTTACAACATCAAAATAATGTTCAAAATGCTTCGACAAACGGCAGAGTAATGTTCAAAGATATACATGTCGGTGTAAAAGACTATGAGAAGTACCTAATATCATCATAATCTAATGGTGTATTGGTGTGATGAAGGCGGTGACGATAATGATTACTTTAATTGACATAATGGCATATGCTTGCAGTTCTTTAAACAACGCCGAAATCCCCAAACATGTATCCATAACGACTCGGGAGTTCTGTTCAGTACTTCTGGATCCACGGGGTATACCTAGGTGCAAAATCTTTATTTTTAGTAGCATATGCGTGAACTACTTCAAAAAAAGTTATATCACTATAATATGTGTCCATATAAATTTCGAGAAGTTCCCTCGATTCCTCATGGATCTCATCATCAGGTCACCACTTTGGTGTCAAAAAGACCAATTGGGGATTATAGCCTTTACATCAAAAAAAAGTAATTTGAAAATAGGTCCACAGGCGGCGGAGTACTTAATAATTTAACAAACAAAAAAATAATTATAAACAGCCGAATATATAACCGCCTCCTTTTGTGGAAGTCGGTTAATAAAATTTTAAGTGAAGAGGAGTAACCAAAACGTATTAGCGAAAACCGCATTCAAATCGGTTAAGCCGTTGACGTCCTACACACAAAAACCACTATCGCAGGAACCGTACATTTTCCTCAATAAAAAGCCTATGTGTTAATCCAGAGTAAACTACTACCATACCAAATTTCATCAAAATCCATTCAGTACTTTCTGAAATTAGCGCGTACAAACGTACAGACAAACAGATAAACAGACATACAGACAAACAGACAAACAGACAAAAAAAGTGTGTGTCAGCTCCGACGCACGACTGGAGTTTACTCTAAAAAGTAAAACACGTCCTTCGTGTTTCGAAGTTTCGTTTCAAATCGATTTGAGTTCAAAAATTCGCGCCATGTGAAAAAAAGTGACAGGTGCGCAGAATTGGTTGCGCACGAAAACGTAACGCTGTCATTCGTTCAGTAGACGTTACTGCTCATATTTTTTTCATACCGGGGGCCTTATATGTAAACCGATTCTTAAGGAGTAAACTCCAAAATTCTAAAACTAATTGTTTTGGGTCCTATGTCGTTCATAAAGCCCCCCCCCCCTGTAATAGTTTTTCTTATATATCTTCCATGTACAGACAGCGACCAGTTACGATTTTATTGTAATATATGTCTAGTACTAGTAGTAGTATAGTCTATATATTCTCTCCGTTAAAAAAATACAATCCGTTAAAAAAATACAAGTAAATTTATTTTCCTAATCATTTAATTTCACTTATAATAATAATAATAAAGCATAATAAAGCAGTCATTCTCAATACATGCCGCATCGTCCGAAAAATTTTATTAACACACATTTTACCTGAAGTTTTTTGGCCACAAGCCCGCAACTTCAGTAGACCCCGCAAAGGAGAAAAGATATTTTAAGAAAAACATAATAGTAATAATAAAGCCTTGTTTATTCCCTATGAAAATACAAATACAATAAAATTTATACTTTTACAGTTTCATTTACAAATATCAATATTTAATTAACATTTGATTGTTACATTACCACTAAATTTAATTTATCATTTACTTAGTATTACATTTATCACAATAATTATAACTTAATTTTCCAAATATTTCGATATTGAATATAATTTTATTATTTTACATACATAGAATATTTTATATTTAATTTATCAATGTAATATATTTTTATCAGTATTTGTTGTAAATTTCATTTATGTTATTAAGTACCTCTCTACTGAGTAAAGACCTCCTCCATTACTCTCCACTTATCTCTGTCTGTCGCCTTTTCTGTCCAGTTGTTTCCCGCTATCTTAAAAATTTCGTCTAGCCATCTTTCCATTTGCATTGGTCTGCCTCTTCTTCGCTTGCTTAATGGACTATTCCATGTGGTATTTCTTTTCTCCATCTGTCATCATCCATACGTGAAACATGACCGACCCATTTCCATTTCAGTTTCTTGCAGTGATGCAAAGCGTGACTATGACTATGACTTTTGTTGTATTTCTAATATCTTTATTTGTTTTAGTTTTAATTTAAGAGTGCTCCGTTCCCTATATTTTTGCGTTGTTAGTATCTTATTTCTTGTAAACTTGTTGAATAACCATGATTGTGATGCGTACTGTTATGTCCCGTCCCTGTTAGGGTTGTTGCTGACGTAACGTCGAATCAGCACATCCCGTGTTTAGTCTGGTCTAGACTCTAGCTGTGAGCCTTAGTTGGTCTTCAGTCCTCGGTCGTGACGGTTCTGCCCAAGGGTTAAGTAAGAAAGTAAGTTAAGTAAGTAAGTTAACAAGTAATAAGTTAAGTTAAGTTAAGTTAACCATAAGTTCTTCTTCTGTTCATATACTT
Organism: Phengaris arion; assembly: GCA_963565745.1. NCBI lineage: Eukaryota > Metazoa > Arthropoda > Insecta > Lepidoptera > Lycaenidae > Phengaris > Phengaris arion. The sequence continues at coordinate 28,722,212 of OY751433.1, forward strand.
TTGTAATTTTTCTTAATAAAAGTAGTTGTGGAAATAAACCTTTTTTTTAAAAAGCCTAATCCGAAGGGACCCCTAACATTTTTGGTGGCAGCGGTGGGATCGGATATCCCCAGTGCCGTTTAATTCTGGAAAGTTATCCTAGGAAAGCGGAAAAGTAAAAACTCGTCAAAAAAAAAAAAATCTTAAGTGAAAGTGCAGTGAGGAAACCAACTCATTTCCAATATCCATAAAGTTATTAAGAGCAAAAGCCAAAGTGAAAAGTGAAAATCCCAAGTGAATAGTGTTCAAATCCTAAAAGTTATAACCGTGTGAACGAGTCATCCTATCCGGCCGGGCGCGGGCATGCATCGAGTCGCCGTGCAGCTTATCTTCGCCGCCCACGCGCTGATATCTCTGTGAGTCTTTGGTCACTGTTTACATTTAGTAGCCTTCTAAGGTTACCTAGATTTAGGGTTCGGTACTCCACTAAGATAATCCATATTTGTAATTTAATTTGTTATCATTCTAATTAATAATATTTTTCAATATGTCGAAAAGTGAACTATTAAATCTTAACATTCCTATGTCCGAATTGGAAGCTGGTCCATCTGACACAGCCAAAAACCCTCCTGTTTCTCCCAAAGCAACGACCCGAAAGGGAACCGCTTCGGGTACGAGTGCCATGATGGTCGAACTGGATCTAAATACATTATTTAAATTTATCAAACCATTTGATGGTTACCCGGGAGTGCGTAAATTCATTTATTATAAATTGTAATAACGCCTATGACTTGGCCACTGAGGTACAAAAGCCAACAGCCTCCGTGGTCTAGTGGTTAGAGCTTGGCTCTCGACTCGGAGGTCGTGGGTTCGATTCCCGCATTGGAACAAAAAAATGTTGTTTCCAAGTTTGGTTAGGACAATTCAGGCTGATCACCTGATTGTCTGACAAGAAAGATGATCCATGCGTCGGATGGGCATGTAAAAAGTCGGACCTGCGCCTAATCTCTCGCCAGTCGTGTCGGTTATCCGTCCCACTGGGTTACGAGAGTAAAAGGAGGAGAGAGTGCTCTTGTGTACTGCGCACACACTTGGGCACTATAACATAACTCCTGCGTAGCTGGCCTGGTTTCAATGAAACAGGCCACCGTCACCGAAATCGGTGTGGGAGCTATTACATATTATTACAAAAGCCAATCCTATTTCATTATATCTTTAGCCAGTTGCAAGGTAAAGCCGAAATCGCTTGCGCTATCAAGGAATTCAAAAAGTGGGATCAATTAAAAGAATTCCTGCGAAACCAATTTTGTGAACGTAAGCATTATGCTCACATACTTATGGACTTGCAAGAAAGTAAAATGAAAATGAAATGAAAAGAATGAAAAACGTTACACAATATTCTTTACGCGTAGAAACCTATCATTCACAGCTTCTGACTGAGGTAACCCTGTCTAATTGCACACTAAAAGAAATCCCTGGTCGTTCAGCGGCCATGGAGGATTTAGCGCTTCATCATTTTCTTATTGGTTTACATCCCCGTATCTCAAATATTGTGCGTTGCAGAAATCCGCGAAATTTAAATGACGCTATTAATATTGCGATCTCTGAGGAGCGCATACAACAAAGTCTTTACAAACGACCTCAGTTGGGAGAATCGAAGTTAAATAATAATCAAAGTAACTTTAGACCCAGACCGTTTTTCTCACGATCATATGGACAACCAAGCACGTCACGTAATCAGTCTTCTTATCAGCCGAGATTTAATTCTCCAAATAATAACCCTAATAACAACAATAATAATAATTATTCAGACAGAACCCAATCGATGTTTTGCCGATATTGTAAAACTACGGGCCATGATATTAAAGATTGCGCGAAAAGGGAATAGAATAACAGTCGATTTAATAATAAATCCCGGCAACAACCAAATCGAATGCATTTGGTTATGAATGAACATGATGATCAACATGTTGATGACTCATTCCAATCGGATAATAATAATTTAAACTAAATTCCGTCTCGCTCTCGTGTCGTGCGGGACTAATTAAATCTGAAATCGACACGAAAACTTTCTCTCGCGTTATACGACAGGGTAACCAGCCCCAAAATGGAAACGCTGAAAAATCGTCTCGCGTTATACGACAGGGTAACCAGCCCCAAAATGGAAACGCTAATAATTCTCTCAGCATCATACAACAGGGTAACCAGCCCCAAAACGGAGATGCATCCTTCAGAGTCACGCAGCAGGGTAACCAACCCCAAACCAAAGACTCCCTCGTAGTTGAACCTGAAAAAAAAGAAATTTACGAAATTAATATCGATACAACTAAGCGACGCTTACCTCACATATTAGTAGAATCTTCAGTTTCAGATATCCCTTTATCCTTGTTAGTCGACTCGGGCTCGTCGATCTGTTTAATAAAAGAAACCTGTATATTAAATAGTCAAAAATTAATTAAAGCACCTGTAAAACTTAAAGGCATAGATCCAGGCGACGAACCGACTTCTACGGAAGGTCACTTACAACTTAGGCTAAAATTAAATGACAAAAATCCGTTAGTATTTAAATTTCATGTAATAAAAGAGATTAGCTTACCTTACGATGGTATTATAGGCACAGATTTCTTAACAAAATTCGGCTGCAAAAACGATTACACGAATGATATATTAAAAATAGGAAAATCCGAAATTAAATTTCTTTTCACCGAACCGTTCTTTATTGTTCCACCTCGAAGTGAAGCTGTAATTCAATGTTCAATACAGAAAACTAATTTAAGAGAGGGCGTTATAGTTGATCAACATCTTTCGGAAGATTTACTTATATCTAATAGCATCGTTAAAATCAAAAATAATAATCGCGCTAATTTAACTATTGCCAATACCTCTGAAAATTATGCACATATTAAAGGAGATCTAAAACTCCATGTTGAACCATTAAATTCTCCTCTACATCCCGTAAATACGTGTAGTTTATTTACCTCAGAAAGATCCGAAGCAGTAATAAAAGAACTTCGGACAGAGCATTTAAATGAAGAAGAACTCAATGCTCTTGTTGATCTTTGTAGTCAATACCCGGATATCTTTCATATGCCCAGTGATCAGCTCACACATACGTCTGCAATCGAACATACCATCAGAACAAATAATGAAATTCCAATACACACCAAGTCATATAGGTTTCCCGAATGTCACAAGCAAGAAGTTGAAAAACAAATAAATCAAATGCTTGAACATAACATAATAGAGCCGTCATCCTCTCCTTGGAGCTCACCCATATGGGTAGTTCCCAAAAAAATTGACTCGAACGGACAACGCAAATGGCGAATAGTGATAGATTATAGGAAGCTTAATGACATAAGTGTAGGCGAAACTTATCCGATACCTCAAATTTCCGAAATTCTAGACCAGTTAGGCAAAAGTAAATATTTTACAACACTAGATCTTGCTTCTGGATTCCACCAAATTCGTATTTCAGCTGACGATGCACCCAAAACTGCATTTTCAGTCCCTCAAGGTCACTTTCAATTTAATCGTATGCCATTTGGCCTCAGAAACGCACCAAGTACATTTCAAAAACTAATGAATACTTGCCTGTCAGGACTACAGGGAAGCCGACGTTTTGTGTATTTGGACGATATTGTAATCTATTCCTTTGATCTCGACACACACATAGATAACCTTAAAGCCGTATTTGATAGACTTCGAAAGTTTAATCTTAAATTACAACCGGAAAAATGTCAGTTCCTTCGTAAAGAGGTAGTTTATTTAGGGCACATAATAGGTGAAGATGGCGTAAGGCCAAACCCAGAAAAAACAGAGGCTGTAGCTAAGTTTCCTATACCCAAGTCCCCTAAGGACATTAAATCCTTTCTAGGCCTTGTTTCCTATTATAGAAGATTTATTCCTAATTTCTCTAAAATAGCAAAATCACTTACCAGTTTGTTGAAAAAGGATGTTCCGTTCGTCTGGAAGGAGGAACAGCAACTTGCTTTTGAATCTCTTAAAGAAAATCTTATTAGTGCTCCGGTATTAGCTTATCCTGATTTTAACAAACCTTTCCTCTTAACTTGTGATGCATCCAATTACGCCATTTCTGCAATTTTGTCCCAAGGTCCTATTGGTCAAGATCGTCCCATAGCTTATTCCTCTAGAACTTTAAATAAAGCCGAAACCAATTATTCAGTAACTGAAAAGGAATGTTTAGCGATAGTTTTCGGAACAAAGGTTTTCCGGCCTTACCTGTTTGGTCGACGTTTTACAATAATTACAGACCATAAACCGCTGAATTGGCTGTTCAGCTGTAAAGATCCGGGCTCTAGGTTAATTCGCTGGAGACTAAAACTCGAAGAATTTGATTATGATATTCAATATAAAAAAGGTAAAATAAATACAAATGCCGACGCTCTTTCCCGGTACCCCGTGAACCCAATCCAAGCCGAAAACCCATCTCCTTCAGCATCAGAGCCCCAGGAGGAACAACCGTACTCACCAGATAGAGATCTTTTAGATTTGTTAGTGACACCGCCATCCTTTGATCCCGAGAGAGACCTCTTAGATATCTTGCCCGATCCAATCCCTGTAGAAAATACTGAATCTCCATCGAAACTTTTGAACACTCCTCCTGATCCATTTGATCCACCCGGCCTCGAAGATGCCGTGCCTAATGAGCCTAGCGATCAGCCCATCGCCGAACCAGATTTTGAAGTACCATCCGAGCCAACTCCTTCCACTAGCGCGAATCCAGATGCTCCTGTAGATGATTATCCTACCTTCTTAAAGTCCATGTCGGATAAAAGTCAAACATTTAATACTGTAATCGAAGAATATAACGAGAGTTTATTAAAATGTCCGGCTAAAGTAATTCTTGTACCAACATCTATTGACCTTGATGAATCCAACCTTTATCTTGAAGAAATGCTGAATGATCCTGAAACAAATCAAACAATATTAAATTCTGAAAGAGAGCTTCTTGGTTTCTATAAAATAGAATGTAATAATAAAATATGTTATTTGTTATTTTATAAAATTCATCATTTTGATGAAGCATCCTATCCAGAAATATTTGAAACCTAAAGAGGATTCGTAATGAATTATTAATTTTCGGAAATACCAACGAAATAGGTATATCAGATATGAAAAATCCTTTTGAAAAACACTCATTTATTAAAATACTTAATATTTTAACTTACCTTTTTCATAACACGCAGATTAAAATTAAAATATATCATAATAAAATTATCTTCCCAGTCCCGACTGAAATAAAGAAAATATTACACGATAATCATGATATCCCGATTGCTGGCCATTTAGGTTCTGCTCGTATGTATAATAGGATAAAAGAAATTTATTATTGGAAAGGGATGCGTAGTGACATAGAAACATATGTTAAACAATGTAAATCCTGCCAAGAAAATAAAGCACTCCGACAAATAAATCGCGCTCCCATGCAAATAACTAGTACTTCAACAGAACCTTGTCAACGTGTAGCTCTTGATATTGTCGGGCCACTTCCAGAATCTGGTCCCGGTAAATTAAAATATATATTAACAGTTCAAGATGATCTAACGAAATTCTCTTCAGCATATCCTATTAGGACTACAACCGCGGAGGAAACATGTGAATGTCTCCTTCATTACATCTCAATTTTTGGTATACCTAAAATGATCCTCACAGATCAAGGGACAAATTTTACATCTGGACTATTTAAAGAGACATGCAAATTCTTAAAAATTAAAAATCTTTGGGCTTCACCTTACCATCCACAGACGCAAGGGGCTCTTGAACGAAGCCATTCCACCCTTAAGGAATATTTAAAATCATACATTAATGAGGAACAAACAAACTGGCCCGATATATATATACTGCCATGCTGGCTTATAATACATCCGTCCACTCTACTACGCATTTTACACCATATGAATTAATGTTCGGTAATAAACCATTTATACCAAATTCTATTTATAACGAATCCCCAGGGGCTACATACCCTGAATATGTCCGCATGTTGCAGAATCGTCTCAAGCACTCCCGGAAAAAAGCCGTAGAATTCATCAATAAATCTAAAGGAAGTTCCAAAACATATTATGATACACGGACACGACCAGTCAGCTATCATGCTGGCGAATACGTTTACGTAAAGAATCATTTAAGACTGCGGAAAGCCTTGTCCCCAGTGTGGAAAGGCCCCTATAAAATAATTAAGATCAATGGTAATAATACATTGTCAATATTAATTAATCGACGTCATGTCGTACACCACTATGACCAGGTCAAACCTGCTCAAGTGCAGAGTTCGTAAAATGTTTGCTTTTATACACACCTTACATTTAAATTTTACTTTATTATACTTATACATTATTTAGTAATTACTTTTACTTTACCTTTTTTTTTTCATACTAGTGCACACTAAGTATATAATATTAGTTTTTATAATTTATAATAGCAAGATACTGTTCTATTCTTGCAGAACTCATCAACATGCTGAAAGTCAGCAAAATCATTACGTACAACAATTTAAATCAAGTCCAGGGATCTATTTCGACTATCTTGGCAAGCTCAGCGTTATTAATGGGAAATTAAATATCTTAATGCCAATGGACATATCTCACTTAAGTACACATATTGAAAATATAGACTATGCTATAAAATTAATTAAGGATCTTTGTGAGAAAACGACATTTAGTAATATCGATTGTCACCATCTCCTTGAGCCGCTAGCTGTTAGATATAATGATATGTATAAGGAATTTAGTTCTGTATCCCATTTAGTTACTAGGAAATCAAAGCGTGCTTAGGTGAGTGGAATAGGCTCAATAATAAAACAGGTATTTGGCAATTTAGATGAGAATGATGGTCTTAAATACGATGAAGCTATAAAAGTATGGTTTAATAATCAAAATAAAGTATTGTCTCTCGTCAAAAATAATATTCTACTTACCACATCTACCGTATCGATGTATAACGATACTATACATAAAATTAAAATTAACGAATTAAATTTGAATGATGCTATCGACAACCTCTCTGTTAAAGTACGTAACATATCTATCATCACGGATGAGCTTTGGTCTCAGATCAGTATTAACCAGGTTATTAATAATTTAGAAACTTCAATTTTAACATTATCCTTCCAATTGGAAGACATAACTAATTCTGTTTTATTCAGTAACCAAAATATTTTACACCCTTCTTTAATCACGACACAGCAATTATTCAGAGAACTTGCCGATAACCATCAACATTTACCTCATAATATGACGTATCCAGTGAGCCTCGAAATAGCCTCAATGAGTTCTATGTTAAGTGTATCGAAAATTGATAGTTATTATGTAGATAATAAGATATTCTTTGTTCTCCAAATTCCATTAGTGTTAATTAAGGAATTTATGTTATTTCATAATATTGGATTAACGACACCACATGGCTCTAGCAACCCCAACTCTTTCAGTTTAATAATACCCAATTCAAAATACATAGCAATGACCAAAGACAAATCGCAGTATTGTATCTTGGAAGATGTAAATAGTTGCAAAAATATGTTAAACGAAAACTATGTTTGTGAAATTTCAATAATTTATGTAACAGAAACTAAGTCCACATGTGAAACAGAGTTTATGAGTAAAGTAATTGATAAGGTCCCGGAAAATTGTGAAACTAAACTAATTTTTGGAGAGTTAGATATTTGGAAACCGCTTAAGAATAATAAATGGATTTTTGTACAGTCAGTACCCGGTAAAGTCTCTATAGATTGTAGAAATAGCGAAGCATCCGAAATTAAAATTTTAGGTACTGGCATTATGTCACTTCCTAGTAATTGTATTGGTTATCATAAAAGCAACACTCTCATAACTCAACACGATTTTGTCAACGCTACCATAGAAATTGGAATACCTGATTTTAATCTTATTAATGACAGCTGTTGTAATTTTAAGAAACTAAATTTAAGCGCGAGGAATGTGACCCCTATCAAACTACAAAAATTTGATTTAGATAATATTAAATTTAATCAACAAATTTTTCTTAAAAATCTTGAGGACTCAGAAAATATTCTAGAAAATCCTCATATATTTGAATACGGGACACATTACTCCGTAATAGTTATACTTATAGTGATAGTGATAGTTCTTTATTCCATATTTAGATTTTATAACTGTGTGAAACCCGGCAGCAGAACCTTAAAATTGAATCTAGCAAAAGTTGACTCTAATTCAAAAGTATCTAAAAATATTCAGTGTGACGTAATAGAAATTAAAGACACTGAACAGAATATTGAAGATAATATAGAAATTGAAAACATTAATAATATTCGAAGTAGATTTTAGAAGTTCAGCTGTAACTTCGATGTTTCCCCGAAGTTACATCTTAGGGGGGAGGTGTTATGTCCCATCCCTGTTAGGGTTGTTGCTGACGTAACGTCGAATCAGCACATCCCGTGTTTAGTCTGGTCTAGACTCTAGCTGTGAGCCTTAGTTGGTCTTCAGTCCTCGGTCGTGACGGTTCTGCCCAAGGGTCCCTTCATATACTTTTGTAATTTTTCTTAATAAAAGTAGTTGTGGAAATAAACCTTTTTTTAAAAAAGCCTAATCCGAAGGGACCCCTAACAGTACGATAGTGTTGTTAGAATACAAGAGTCTAGGACTTGTTTCTTTAGTCTCACTGGAAGATTTGATTTAAGGACTTCTTTTAGGCTCCAAAATTTACTCCAGGCCATGTTTATTTGTCTATTTAGTTCATTTCAGTGTCTAGTTTTTTTGAATGATGTTTGTTTACCTAAATTTACATACATTCATGGACATATTCTATTTATGCGTTGTAAACAATTATTGGAACTGTTTTACTATTTGTCATAATTTTGGTTTTACTTGTGTATAACTGTAGACCAATTTCACGGCTGACATTGTTTATTTATCTTATCATCTTTTCAAGTTGTGATGCTGATTCCGCAAAGAGGATTATGTCGTCAGCGAATCTGAGGTTACTCAAATATTTTTCATTTATGAATATACCTTTCATTTTTTATCTTATTCTTCCATTTCAGACTCTTCATAATATTTTGTAGCACCGTTATGAAAATTCTGGGAGATAGCGGGTCCCCTTGCCGGACGCCTAGATATGTCTATTTCAGGACCTAATTATTCAAAAATGACTCTACTTTTAAATTTCATACATCTTGGATGAGTTTAATAGTATCTGAAGGTACATCACAATCTTGTAAGGCTCTCCATATACTACTGTGTGAAATTGGGTTTGTAATTATTAAAGAAAATTCATTGAGCATTTGGCAGATATAACAAATTGTTTAAATAAACTATATAGGAAAAACATTAAATTTGAATGGATGGAACAGTGTGAATACTCATTTGAATTTTTGGAAAAAGCTCTTACTACTACCCATTTTACAATATCCAGATTTTTCGAACGAATTTGTTTTACAATCAGATGCTTCTGGAACATTAATATGAACATTAATATGAAACCAGTGGCTTACGCTAGTAGACCTTTACATAAAGCAGAATCAAACTATCCAACAATTCAGAAAGAACTCCTTGCCATTGTTTGGAGCGTGAAATATTTTCGACCGTATCTATACGGACGAACTTTTACTATAATTACGGATCATAAGCCGTTAATATACCTGTTTGGAATAAAAGATCCATCAAGTAGACTTTAAAAATTTCGGTCAGCATCAGAAGAGTATGCTTTTAAAATAACATAATATGTAAAAGGCAAAGAAAATATATTAGCAGATGCTCTGTCACGAATAAGTGTAACGTCGCAAGATTTAAAGCAGGTATGGGCAACCTTTGACATGTCGAGGGCCTAACTTTAGCGTGCAAATACGTTCGCGGGCCGCGTTTAAAAGTACTTAGTGCATTTTAAAGTAGTGATAATATTTTTTGTGATAGATATTAGACATGAAATAATACGACAGTGTTTAATAACATTAATTAGTACAATTTATTAAAATAACAAAATGAAATTTAATATAATGGTACATTATAATAATTAAATCGTTAAATTTGCAATTGTTACAAACTATAAAAGTTAAATACACCGAAATCAATGAGACACTTGAGCTTGAATTTAGGAAACTAATCCATCGATATTTGGATTAATTCCACTGATACGAAGACGTAAAGAATTTTCCAAATTATCGTCAGACAGTCTTGTACGATGTGTTGATTTATTAATGTAGGGGACTGTATTATTCCACAGGGTTTCAACCACCGGCTCAGATTAGACTCGAAGATAGCAAGGTTACACCGATTCGGGCAGAGCCAGGGCGATAATAAACACTTATTTGAGGAGAACGTTTTTCACATTTTTTGCTCTGCTTACCTGGCTTATGGCAATGCTGTATAGAGAGTCGCGCCTGTACGCCTCTTTTGGGCCGATTTGCCATCTCGCTTTTCCCTCTCTATACGGCTATTTTCCATAATTTTCCCTATTTTCCATGAGCCAGGTGAAGTAAAACGCATTGTGTGAATCTCTTTATTGTTTTTCTCAATTACTTAAGTCCTCATATACTAACAATCTAATTCCATATAAAAGATATTCATAACCTAAGGTTCACCATGTATGAAATGTTCTATATTTTTACCATTATTTTCTTAATAACTACTTATCTATTTATTATATAATCGAAATCGTTACTCTACACGTTAGGTATTATGTTTATCTATATGTATAAATCAAAAGAAACTACGTTAAAATTCACTATAGTTTAAAATATATAAGCAAAATAACCTTAAGTTCATAAAACATCATGTAACACAAAAAATTATCAAAACCCTTTTTAATTACAACCGATTAACACCAACATCTAAAATCTACGACGAAACTAAAATAATTAACATTAAAAAACTATACAAATACCACATTTGCTTTTTTATTCACAAAACGCTCAATAGGAATATCCACACTAACCTTTCGTTCACTAAACATAAACAAGTTAGCGAGCGCCGTACGCGTCGAGCGAGCTACCTCGTCAAACCCAAACATCGCACAAATTACGGCAAGTCGACACCTACTGTCGAAGGAGCGCAGCTATACAACCGCATACCCTCACGCATAAAACACTCCCAATCTTTGAATGTTTTTAAAAAGCAATTAGCCGAACATATTATTAACGAAAATTAAAATGCTTTAGTTTACTGTCTATACTTTTGTAATAACACAATACCTAAGGTTTTGTAATCAGTTAACTATATTTTGTTAAATGTGAGGTACATACACATTTTTTTTTTACCTTTTATAAAAGTCAAATGTTTGTGCCTTTATGTACTTACCTGTAATTTAACTGTACTTTTATTGTATTTTCGACGACGAACGATGAAATTGTATCTAGACATTAAGTAATCAATGTTATCAAATAAGTGGCAGCTTGCCTTTGTTGATAATAAAGAATCTTTAAACCAAACACGACTTTTTGCACACTGATGCTATAGAAATCTATACATATATAGTCACTGAATGTTCACCATTATAGTATATGTACTGTTTTAAATCACTTGTTTATCGTTCACATTTCAATTCACTTGTATAATTACGTTACGAGGTCGCTGTCCTTAACAATTAACTTTCATCAATGAAAAGAACTGTTCGCATTTATAAGTACTGTCAAACGCACAAATCAATCTTCTTGCGAATTTTCTAAGCTGCGGAAAATTGTCTTTTTCTAGGTATTTTTTGTAGAAATCGCACAACTCTACGTCTTCAAAATTTGGATTTTAGGAGTGAGTTTTCTTGAATCTCGATTAACTTAGAAACAGTCTTTCATGTTTTGAAGTAGCTAAATCTTTTCGAAAATTGTTCCGACGGTAACTTGAGTTCTTCAGCATAAAAGCAATATTTTCATACGCAGAGAGCGTGTTGAAATGGTAACTGTTACCAGACAGCATCTGTGACTCCCACAATCGTAGTTTGATCTGAAACGTTTTCAAATGGCTGTACAAATCATTTACTAACTGCCCTTGTTTATGGAGTTTCAAATTTAAATCATTCAAATAGCCTGTAAGATCGACCAGGAATACTAAGTCACATATCCATTTTGGGTCACTTAATTCAGATAGTGGTTTATCTTTTATTTTCATAAAGTATGCTATCTCATTTCTAAGCTCGTAAAACCGTTTTAACATTTTTCTTTTGCTCAGCCATCTGACTTCTCAATTATATATTAACGTTATATTCAGCTGATATTTCATCCAAAAACACCTTGAACTGACGATGGTTAAGCCCTCGGGATCGAATAAAGTTGATCGTTTTTACTACCACATTCATAACATTCTGGAGTCGAATAGACTTAGAACACAAGTTCTGTTGGTGGATAATGCAATGAAGGACTATCAAATCATCTTTTTGCACATTTAATTCTGTTGCTTTTTTATTCAAAATTCCAAAGGAAGTTACGTAAGCCGACCATAGAAGGTGCACCATCGGTGCATACTCCAATTCATTTTTACCACAAGCAAAACTTGTTATTCACAACCTTTTGAACTTCAATAAAAATATCCTCTCATGTAGTAGTTCCTTCTAGGGGCTGTAAAGCAAGCAATTCCTCAGTAACAGTGAACTCCTTATCAACACCTCGAATAAATATAGCCAGATGAGCTGTGTCAGACAAATCGGTGCTCTCGTCTAATGGTATGGAAAATGATTCAAAACCAGCCATACATCATTTCTATACGTCGAACCTGTTGTTCGTCTTGATAAACTAATTTTTTCAAATTCATTTTTCTTTTCAGGACACAAAATACCGCAAACTTCTAACATACACTCCTTGATAAATTCTCCTTCGGCAAATGGTTTTAATGCCTTTGCCAATTTTGAGCTAACTATAAAACTAGCTTTCACAACCTTATCAAGTTGTGTTCTTTGTTTATGAAACATTTGTTGCTGTTTTTTCAAATTTGCGGTAAGCTTCTAGATTTTGTCTGTTCTTAATTGTCCTGTCAGTGAGTGCAGCGCAGCATGCTTAGTTGCGTAATGCCTCTTTATATTAAATTCTTTCATTACTAAAATGGATTCATTACACAGCAATCAAATAGGCTTACCATTGTGCAAGATAAAAAAGAGTTCTTCGGTCCATTTTTCTTGAAACTGGCGACCCCCTGTATCTATTTTTCGTTTCTTTCCACCAGACATCATTTTTGTTTACTTTACATAAACTTCATAACAAACTATATATAGTTAGTAACCTCTCAAGATGCACACAAAGTCACAAAGCAAGTTGACGGCTCGAGCAGTTCGCTGGGATATCGTTTGTCCAAGTTATCACCTCGGCAGCTCAAATAGAACTGAACTAACGTTCGGGCCATACCGCTTATATAGGCAAAATGAAGGAATAATCTGGAATAAACTAGCTTAGAATAATTGAGAAGCAGTAAATCTTTTTATGTGTCGCCCGTGAGGCGGCAATCCCAAAGAATTTGATTGAGCAAGCCGAGTGGCGGCGATTATCAAAGAGTGAGGCGGCAAACATCAAAGGATTTGATGTTTGTCGCCACACTGTCACTCCCGTGAGCATAAGTACCTAATGTAATATTTTTTTAATTGGGTTTTTTCAAAATGTCTCGCGGGCCGGATCATATCTTCCAGCGGGCCGGTTGTTGATATGATTTAAAGCAGGGGACTCCAAACTTTCCAGCCTTAGGGCCATACTGATTACTCCAGTAAGTTCCGAGGGCCAAAACCATATTATCATTTTTGCCGGTGGTAAAAAGTGAAGTCCGAAAAAGTACGCAACGTTTAAAAAAGGCTGCAAATCGGACTAAAGTCAGCAAAACGGCAACACTGCATATTATTAATTTTCTTGTCATTATCTGTAATTTCTAGATTAGTCGTAGGGTACGAGCCACGAGGAGTAACGTGACACGACATCTGGTGGACACAAGCGGAAATAGGTAGTACCTTCTATCGCTAACAGATGGCGCTAATAGCACGTACATAATAATCTCGTTGGTTCGAGAAAGTTCTGGTGTCTTCCACTCACTCCTAGATGGCAGTAACTGGAATATACAAAAAGGCCACTCAAGTCAGTCCCTATGACACTGTTGTGAAATAAAATAGTGCGTACCGCCTTAAAACGTGTTTGTGCGTGTTTAAGTTTAAGACATCTTTGTAACAGTATTTTGATTTGAATTGTTGCTTTTGTGTGTGATTTAGTATTATGGAAAAGAAGCGAAAAATTGATAGTGAATGCAGAAAATTTAAAGATCAGTGGAACATTCAGTATTTCGTAATGGAGTCCAGTAACAAGGCGCTATGTTTGATTTGCAATGAAAGCATAGCCGTTCTCAAGGAATATAACATTAAACGTCATTATGAAACAAAAAAATTTCAAAATTACTCAAAATATACAGGAAGTTTGCGGACAGAAAAATTCGAAGCTATGAAGCGCGGATTGAAATCGCAGCAATCTTCATTTAAAAAACTCAAAACTGAACAAGAGGCTGCAACTCGTGCCAGCTTTCGTATGGCTCTTGAAATTGCAAAACGTGGAAAACCATTCACCGATGGAGAAATGATCAAAGAATGCATAATTGCAGTAGCCGAAGAAATGTGCCCTGAAAAGGTATATTTATTAAAAACTGTCAGTATGTCAGCAAACACTGTGGCTCGAAGGGTAGAAAACATCGCTGAAAATATATCCTCTCAACTGTTCGACAAAAATGGACATGTTGAGTGGTTTTCTTTGGCCTTGGATGAGTCAACGGATGTGTCAGATACTGCTCAGGTGTTGATTTATATTCGAGGAGTAGATAAAAGCTATGAAGTGCATGAAGAACTTCTTGATATGTATAGTATTCATGGCACAACTACTGGTACAGATATTTTTAAAGGTGTTGAAATGGCCATTAATCAAAAGAACCTTCGATGGAAAAACTTGAAATGTATTACAACTGATGGAGGCAAAAACATGAGTGGGAAAGATAAAGGAGAGGTCGTCGAGTGTTAAAGGCTGTAGAAAATGACGGTGGTTCAAAACCATTAGTCTTACATTGTATCATTCATCAACAGTCTTTGTGCGGAAAATGTTTGGATATGTCTGAAGTTCTGAAACCAGTCATATCAACTGTTAATTTTATCAGATCTTTTGGGCTGAATCACCGACAATTCCGACAATTTATTGAAGAGATTGGAGAAAATGACTTACCTTATCATACTGCCGTACGTTGGCTTAGTTGTGGAAAAGTCCTTCAGCGCTTTTTTGAACTTCGAGCAGTGATCGAAATTTTTTTGAATGAAAAGCATCGCCCTCTTTCTGAATTACAAAACAACGCATGGCTGTGGAAGTTAGCATTCTATGTTGATTTGAAAAACCATGTGAACGAACTGAATTTGAGATTGCAAGGAGAAAACCAGCATCTTCCTGATTTATACACTAATATCAAACTATTCCGGAAGAAATTGATACTGTTTCAATCACAACTACGAAGTAAATGTTTTTCATATTTTAAAACATGTGAAATATTCAGCCACACCACTGAGACTAAGATTCCTATCGATTTTGCAATCGAAACTTTGAGTGCTTTGAAAATAAATTTTGACATTCGTTTCTCGGACTTTGATGCCATTGCGAATCAAATTAAGATTTTTCAGAATCCTTTTGATACTGACATTAAAATGAAAATGATTGATCTACAGTGCAGTGATATAATTAAGAACAAATATCAAAACTCATCTTTGTTGGAATTTTATAAGGGTCTTCCACTGACACAATTTGATAATTTGCATAAATTTGCTCGTGGGCTGTTTTCTGTTTTTGGTACTACTTATTTGTGTGAGAAGACCTTCTCCAAAATGAAGTACAGAAAAAATGTTTACAGATCAAATTAACTAACGAGCATCTTAAATCTCTTTTAATAATTGGTACAAGTAAAATTAGTCCACAACTACAAACTATTGTCAGTGGAAAATCTCTATTACACAAATCTCATTAGTATTTCATATGTTATGATGCTTGTTATAAGTTATGTTTTTATTTAAAATGTATAAAATATTAGTTGGATTCATTTCAATAATTTGTTAGTCATTATATACTGAAGTTAAATTTTCTGCATATTATACATGTCTTTACTCATTACAATTCTGTGTTTCTTTATCCAACTTATCACAAAAACAAGAACAATAAGCCTACATCAATGTTATGAGTAGTTAGCCCATGACCATATCAATGTAGATGTCATATTAATAATTATTCAACAGAAAATTAGAATACTTCAGTAAACTGAATTTAATTTGCTATAAAAAATATGTTCTCTATAAGGAGTTTTCAAGTATGCTAGCTCTCCGCGGGCCGGACAAAATCTGTCCGCGGGCCGGATGTGGCCCTCGGGTCGTAATTTGGAGACCCCTGATTTAAAGTATCAATCCGGTATCTATAAAATCGATTGTCCTGAATGCGATAGTAAAGGTATACGTGGGTCAAACTGGACGTAACTTTGAGACTCGGTACAAAGAACACATCGCGGCTTATAGAAATGGTCATCTTGATTAATATGATATGATGTATGATGATGATAATATGATACCCGATGGCCATTCCTATGAGGTGTTACAGGTGCTACACACACTGCATACATTGTCACTGTTATGTGTTTTGCATTCATAATTTCACCAGGCACCGCGAGTAGTATGTTGTAGGTATGCACTACAGCCACTAGTCACTGCCTACATAAGATTTTAGATTTTTATCTGCTTGTATGAGTTGAGTAGAAACATAAGACCCATGAGATGTAACTCTGAATGTTACTGATGTTATAAACGCAAAAGTTTGTATGTATGAATGTTTGTTACACTTTCACGCAATAGTTAACTACTGAACGGGTTCTGACGAAATTTGTTATGGTAGTCGTTTAGACGGATTAACACATAGGCTACTTTTTATCGCAGCAAAATGTACGGTTTCAGCGAGATTTCTTTTTACGCATACGAAGTCGCGGTTAACATCTAGTACCTACTTTATCAAGGTTAAAGCTGGGGGCCTACCATCACGTCTAAAAGTAGTATTATTTTAATGTTACTTCAAAATTTCCTACCATGACCTCTTTAAAGTAAGATTACTATATGATTGTTTCATCGAGAAGTTTTGTGACGTCAACGCAATAACATTCGTTCTAAGCGTACCATGAGTGTACACTTAACACTGTTTGACAGATGAGCACTATTACTTTTACATCAAACTAATCTCAAACTAACGATCTTAAAAAAGTTGCTTTTTCGCAATGGAAATAACATTATTTTAAACTTTTAAATATTTTAGAGTATTGCTTTTAAAAAGTAAGAACGCCAATATAATTATATTATGTACATTGTTTTTGTCTGTAAAGTGTTGTTTTTGTGAATTTATGAAGATAAACAATAATCGCCGTTCGTTTCTAGATGGCTAATGAATACGAGATCTTCGAGTTCTTGGAAGACGATTATGCACATGCTACCATACCATCAACGATGAAGCAAAGAAGGCGATTACGTGTCCAATGTAACCCCTTCGATTTAGAGGATGCCGAGTTTGTCATACGGTACCGGTTAACCAAAGACCTTGCGCGTGGTTTGTGCGACGAGCTCGCACCTACGCTGAAGAATCCCACAAAATCTACCGATTCATCTGTAGATACTAAGGTATGTCTTTATTTCTCGTTGATTCTTAAACACAAAATGACCCATCCTAGGTAAAAAGCTTACATAATACATTGTTTTAGGTGCTGACCGCATTGTCATTTTATGCGACTGGTTCGTATCAACGTCCTACAGGGAATATTGAAGGACATTCAATGGCTCAGCAAACAGTTTCCTCTGCAATAGCACAAGTTACTGCACTTGAGTTACAAACCTACATCAAAATATTAATTATATATATACTTTACAGACTTTTAATTATTAATTATATGTTTACCTTACAGACTTAATATACTTAAAAACTATACTTTGTCACGTTTTGTCGGCGACGTGATGCGCGCTTCGTTCCGGAGTCTGCCCCGAAACCCCAGGTAAACCACATGGCCAGAAATCCTCCACCTCAAAGGTCGACAGAAGATGCGTCGGTACTCTGACCACAAAGGAACTGAAGTTGACCTTGTGGCGAGACTCCAGATGTTCGACCCTTAAGTCGAGGGACGTCTCCACACGGATGTAGTCCACGACGTCTTCGACTTCTATGGACCAGTGCAGGCGGGAGACAAACAGCGGCGATGCGGGTGCTTGACGCAGTCGCAGCTCGGGTACGTACGGTGGGGTGCCGCGGTGGTTGCGGACGGCGGCTTCCTCTTCTTTTTTCTCTCCACCAGTGTGAAGCCCTCCTCTTCGCACCTCCTGCTCTCGTTCTTGCCAGGTCGAGGAGGCTCAGCCTTGCGGCTCCTCTTTGTCTTCGCCCACGGGGGAGGTACGGGGCGAGCGGCAACGCTCGTAAAATTTTGATTTCACTGACACGCAAACGATGTATCAGCATTCAGAAACGTGTGTTGACAAAGGCAGTTGAATTATCGGGTGACCTGAATGATGACCGGTAATGAATTATTATATTTTAATTGTATTAACTCATTACGCAAATCACGGATGGTAGATTCCGATGGATCTCATCCTGCTCTGCCTGCATACTGTTGAAGTTCTTCAGCAGGCCATCCTTACCACTAGCAGCTTCTAAAGATCTTTCGCCACAAAGGCAGGCATGTCTTAGATGCTGCCGCACGAAACATGCCATCTCTCCTCCGTGATGGCATGTTTCGCGCTCGGGCCGAGAGAGTCGTACAGCAGCTGCTTGCCCATACAAACCTCTTCACTGGTGACACACACAGATCTAGATGATGCTGATTTCGTCCATGGAGTCGATGGCGTGCTGGATGAATGCCAGCAACTCGTTGGTCACCAGCGCCATGTTTGACGTGTAGCGGAAAATCGACATTATTATTTTGTCTCTCATCATCACAACCCAAATATAACACTTGTCAGCCAGGGCACTGGGCAGAAACTCTTTCAACGACCTTATAATAATATTAACGAGAGTAATAAGTTGTTGTTCGACCGTTTGTCGGTGGACAATCGGTCGTTAGCGCCGGGAAGCCCCTACGGACTACAAGCCCGTTTATAGCGGCCTGATTAAATTTGGCGAACAATTACAATACAATGGGCCTCGATCCCAGCTAACAACTGCGACGGAGGCCGCAGTGACTCCTGCTTCGTCCGCAGCGGTGTGCGCCACGTACTCGGTATCGCTACCACAGTTAAAAGGTAAGTAAGTGACCGACATAAACTCTCACCATCAAAACGATAAGTAGCGGCAGTGAACATTTTATGTAAAAAACCAACCAAATGTGAGTCGGACTCGCGCACGACGGTTGACAGACAGACGGACGGACGGACAGACGGACAGACAGACAGCGAAGTCCCGACTCCCGTTTTTACCCCTTGGTTACGGAACCCTAAATCCAAGGGTCGAATAAGTCATTATAACCTCGTCCTTTTTGCAAGTCGCTTAACTATGTAAATATGTCGTAATGCTCTTAACGAACAGCAGTCAGTGGGTACTATTGATACCTAAAATTTATAGGCACTAGGCAGTCCTTGGCTCAAGTTATTCTGGTATATTAGTAGCTCCCAACGTAGGCTTCATTTTTCGTCTCATTAACAGACGAATAGATGTAAGCATTACATACCGACACGCACACAAACAAAACTTTAAAGTTGTGGAGTGTACTCTTAAAATTGCAATTATTGTATTTGTTTTTCTTAATATCGTGAGATGTAAAAATATAACTTTTATTTCATTTTAAACCATCTAAACACAATTTGTGAAATTTATTTATATTAAACTGATATTAAAGAATATATTAAGGATTATCTTAATACGGGCAGTACTTTAAATTGATAGTTTAAAAAATCTGAAAATATTAAAAATCTTTGTCATAGTTGCAACTATTAGTTAGCCATGAAAATTTTGAAATAAATTTATTTTTACTAGTAACACTCACAATTCACAATAGGGCAGCAAGATGGCGACATAATATGATTTTATTTTAAAATGTTTTATGACCGTCATAATGTTTTTAATAGTCGGAGGTGTATGCACTAGCGCTTGACCTTGACAACTGACGGGACGTAACAGACGAACAAACTGAGCCGATATGGCTCAGTATGATTTACTTCACTTTTCATGCGCGTACCCGGATTCTAGGCGTTTTAATCTAAGGTTCGGTCTGAACGGATTCGAGAACATACACGGAAAATTGCCGCGAGCTTCGGTCGTGTTTTTAGGCTTCCGTAATACTTAAGGAATCCTTATAATTTCACTCTGCCCGTCCGTCTGTCTGTCTGTCTGTCCGCCGCTTTTTGTACTTTAACTTTTGTAGTAATTCAAAGAAAACCTATTGCGAGTTGATAGTTAAGGAACCCTCCTTAGACATGTCGTGACATGCTCTTGGTCAGATTAGGCAATTATTTTATTTATTGATTGTATTTTGCTGCAACTGTAATCACGCTATCGACGAAACCGAATTATTGTGTCATACATTTTTCCAGTAATATGTTATAGAAATCATTTCTCTTTGTTTTGTCTTAAGATTTTATCAACCATAGTGGCTCTACAGTTTTAAATACTTTAATGAACTTTAATAAATTTCTTTAGACCACATGCCATTTTCAGGGTTCCGTACCCAAAGGGTAAAAACGGGACCCTATTACTGAGACTTTGCTGTTCGTCCGTCTGTCGCCAGGCTGTATCTTAACCTTCTTATACCGTGATAGCTCGACAGTTAAAATTTACACAAATGTATGATGTAGGTATTTCTATTGCCGTTATAACAACAAATACTAAAAACAGAATAAAATAAAAATTTGAGGCTCACATACAACAAACGTGATTTTTCCGTTTTGTACGGAACTCATCTTGCCGACTCGCACTTGACCGGTTTTATTTTACACTCGAATTTTGTTACCGTTCAGTCCAATTTTATTGCCGTAGAGTCCAATTTTATTGCCATTCAGTCCATCCGTACAGGTCAGAATTAATGTTACCAACTCAGGTGTTTTACAAAGTCTTACTACAAAATTTTGTATTTTATTGCCTCTTCAATAGGAATTTAGTTGTTAGTAGTGGTTTTGTAGAAAATAGCTAGACAGTAATCATAATATACAAAATGGCCTACTTCTATGTGTTATTGAGACACCTTATCATAATAGCACATAGTCCGTAAGTCGCATAAAACTACCCATTGAATTTCTATATACGTAATATTTCCTACAATATTTTTTAATTTAACGGTAATTATACAAATTTAATATTTGTTGGTATTTAAAAAGTATGTTTTTAATTAAAGTGTTCTTCTATCATATGAAGCTATTATTATATTGAAATAAGTAAGATAAATAGGTAAAAATAAGGTTTTAACTCCTTGATATTTCTCATTCTTTGAATTGTAATTACTTATAGTTAAATACCTAAATGAAATATTTTTTTCTGCTAACTATTTGCTTAAGGATCTTGTCAATAGGTTATTATTTTTTTCTAATTAGATCTGTCGCTGGTTTCGTAAACTTTAAGCTTCGAAACTGATACTAAAACGGAATTTAAGAAAACGTCTGTTAAGGTATCGCGATTTAATGTACAAATATTCTAAAAATCGTATTTTTTTCTCTGCTAACTATAAGGACAGTGAAATTTCCTATAAAAATAAGTAATCAACATTTTTATAAAGATATGTGGTTGATGACTTATTCAAGTTTGAAAAGTACAGTTTTAAGCCAAATTGAGCGTGAACGGCGTAAACGCTCTTAAATATTAAAACTTAAAATGTATGTAGGTATGTTTGTAAGCACAAAATCCCAAAAATTTTTTTTAGGGATTCCTAAGTTTAGTAGCTTTTTTATAGTTAACGGTACAGTAGTTTTTAGCAGAAAAAGACGCGAGTTTAGTAGTTTCGCAAAAACAGAGTTGGCAACACTGGAACGAATCGCTTCAGTCCATACGGCCGACTGATGCGATCTCGAAATTACACACACACGATATGATTATGCATCCGTTCAGGCCGAACTGAAGGAAAACCGGACCGTGTATGGAGCCCCTTACATGTTTTTTCGTGCCTGAGCGAAACTAATAGCAATCACCTATTTACTGTGTAACCGCTCACGCTATTCGCAAGTAGTAAAAAATAATATCATTATCATTAGGTTCAGTCATTAGTCAGTACTCAGTTAGATAAGTTAAAAACAATTTCAGCCAGTTGCATCATATATAATACAAGGGAATAATAATATTTTGTTCGTATTATGTTATTAATATGATATCAAATTGACATCATGATTCATGACTGTGATTGACAATTAATTGTATTGTGACTGCAACTGCAACTAATTAATTAGCATCCATGATAGTACATTACTCATATAGCATATTCAAATTCAATATTAGCCGTTGGCTATAATACGCGCATAATAAATAATAATGTTATTAACACCTACTTATGATTAATTAATAATAATAATAATATCTATGGACGCTTCACACCACGTCAATCTGGCCCCGTGCTAAGTATCCGAAGAACTTGTGTTACAGGTACCAGAAAACGGGAAGTATATTTAATACTTTTATTTTACTTTTTACTTTTACGACATCTGGAATAAAATGAGAAAAAAAAAAT
Source organism: Phengaris arion (assembly GCA_963565745.1). NCBI lineage: Eukaryota > Metazoa > Arthropoda > Insecta > Lepidoptera > Lycaenidae > Phengaris > Phengaris arion. The sequence goes on from OY751433.1 coordinate 28,744,822, forward strand.
ATCTGAAAATATTGTTAAAAACGGTATTATGCTTAGAAAAGCCTTCAGTTGAAGATGAGGTCACTGCGTTCCTTATGACCCCGAGGATGATATTGCTTTCTGTTTAGTGTCCGAAGTAAGTTTTCTACAAGTTTATTAATGAAAAGACCATGAAAATATAGTTGCAGAAGATTATATCGGAGAAATGTAATCGTCCAGTTGGCTTACAAATTTGAAAACCGTCGTCTAGCGATTGCCAATAATTACCTACCTCATGTTTAGACCTTATTATTTTTTTCCCAAACAATATTTAGACTTCAATTTAATTTTTTTAATATTTTTTATAGTTTATTATTTTGTTATTACCAATTTGTTTTAGTTTGCTCAGTTATATCACTAACATAATATTCCTATAAGTGATCCTACGTCGCTAAAGACTAAAATGTGTCTTACAGTTAGTAAATTAGTAATAATAAGTAAAATTTAATAAAAAGTTCTTAAATTTGTACTTAATTTACTTCATTTAAGCTTGTTTAATAAAATGATAGCCAAATGTTCTCTTATTTTTATTTTTTTCGAAATGGTCTACGCTAACGGTCGGGTTAAGACCACTGTAGCTTCGACGGACTCTAACTAGCCTGGTGGCTAACTTTCTTATTTCGAAAAATTACGTTATATACTAATATAAAGACAGAAGTGTCAGTGACTCCACGTCCAAAGATGTGTGACAAAAACATCGCATCCACAGGTAAAGGTTTAGGTTTAGGTTAAGGTTTAGGTTTTTTTGCCTCGGAGTTAGAAAAAAACGTAAATGTTGTGACAGATTTTTTACTTTGGAAGTCGGTTCTCTTTTGTTGCTTAAAAATAATAATTTGTAACTAACGATTGTGTACCAGGTGTCGGCCGGCTGACTCACATACAGATGGAATATTTACTGTGAGTTACTCTGTAGTCTACAACTAAAATATTATAATAATTTGTCGAAACTCTACCGCCCTAAATGATCAGAAAATATTAATCTCGCTATGATTGGCTGCTGCGGTCCTGTGAGTGTTTTACCCGACTGCGCGACGCAAAGGTGTGGTAATGTGTTTATCAGCCTATGTATGTATCATGCATGTATACTGTTTGTATGTATGTTTGTAGTTTGTACCTTTGTGGCACTATTGAGACCAAACGCGTGGGCCGATTTTGATAAAATATGATACGTCGTTTGGTTCGACACGACGCGACGCGACGCGGACCGGACGGCGCGAACGTCGTAGAAAGCATACAAATTTGGGAATAATATAATGGCCGATTTGGACCCCATATTGTGAAATATAAAAAATAAAAAAATCGACGAACTATGTCAAGTGGGGAATCGTTGAATAGGTATTAAAAAAAGTTTAAGGTTTCTAATATCGTTTTTCAATTAAGTACAATTACCGTTTAGGATCTATAACGATTTAAAGTTGATTACTAACGATTCTCTCTTACAGGCTTTTAGATAGAAATTATATTAGGTCTTTACCTATGAAATTGCCGTTTTGTATGAAAAAATTTAAACGAATTTTTTTCATGTATTTTTTATTTGTATTAATCGAAGTAATCACCATGAAATCAATGCATCTTTGCCAACGCAGTGGCAGTTTATTGATGCCCATCTTAAGGAAATCAGGTGGACGGGAGGCAACAAATTCTTCAAAGGCATTTTGTACCTACTGCCTCTCGGGTATTGAATTTTTTTCCCGTCAAGAAGTTATCCAAATTCTGGAAAAAGTAGTAGTCTGTAGGCGAAAGGTTTGGCGAGTAGGGCGGATGACGGAGAGCTTCCAACCCCAGTTCTTACAACTTGGGGACCGTCTGCTGTGCAGTATGAGGTCGCGCGTTGTCGTGCAGGAGGATGCTGGTTGGATATGTGCCAGCTTCTCCATCATTGTGTTCAGTTCTTCACAGTACACATCTGTAGTAACGGGGTGACCGTTTGGTAAGAAGCTGCGATGAATCACACCGGCGCTAGACCACCAAACAGTGACCATCACTTTTCTAGGTGTTAGTTTTCGTTTAGGGCATTGTTTAGCGCGCTTGCGGTTATCAAACAGAATCCATTTTTCATCGCAGGTAACAATGCGGTTCAAAATTCCTTCATTTGTGTGTCTGTTGAGCAGTGCAACCACGTCTCGACGCGTACTTCGCGCTGGCGATCATTGAGTTCGTGGGGCACCCATTTGTCAAGCTTTTTTACCTTGCCAATTTGACGCAAATGGTTGACCATTTTGATGATGATTGATGGCAAAATTTGACCAATATTGTTTTGACGCTAACGTCGAAAGCTGCTGCTAATTCAGCCGTAGATTGTGTATCATCAGCTTCCACAATCGCCTTTAATTCGTCATTGTCGACCAAAGTCTTCGGACGACCGCGAGGTTTATTTTTCAGGTCGAAATTTCGAGAACGGAAGCGAGCAAACCAATAACAGGTAGTGCGTTGGTTTGTAGTGTTAGCTCCGTAAACGTCGTTGATGTTGCGTGCCGCTTGTGCCGCGTTGCTGCCACGACGGTACTCATATTTCATAATTACTCGAATTTTTAACGTATCCATGATGATGAAAAAGATTGAAATGCGATGAAAATGTAACACAAATCAATAAACAAATGACTACTTTTGTAAAAAGAATTCCATGTTTTTAATATAAAATTAATTTGAAATTAGAATTCTTAGCCAAACAAAAATTATTTTGATTTGAAATGGCCAGTTCTGCAGAACGGCAATTTCATAGGTAAATACCTATTATTAATACGATTCTGCTGACTGCAGATGATCTTGATGTGAAAGAAAGACAAACAAGAACTTAAAAATGTAAAATGAAATAAAAAACTAAAAAAAAAAGAAAACCAGCCTGCTTAAAAACTGAAAACAAAAAAACAAGAAAGTCGTTATGTTCCCTAATTGAATGTTTCCTTTTTGAATGAATCGTCTACGTAATTATTTCAATGGTAGGTATAGTAATTATTTATTAATATTTGAGAGCAAAAGTCTCGATTACTGAGCTTTCTTGTCTTTTTCTTTTCAGTTTTTACGCAGGCGGGTTTTATTTTTTTAAATTAATTTACGGGATGTGCTAGGTCGCGGCGCCGAAGTTACTTGCAACGTTAAAGTTGGCTGTAGGAAGCTGTAAAAGTTGACGGTTGACAGATCTTTACTTCACCCCTGGACCCGGTAAAGTCCGCGGCGTGAGTCGTGACCTGCGTCAAAGGTTATGTGCTCGCTTGTGGTATCAGTTATCGCCATCCGCAGCTTTTGTCCTCAGTCGAGTTCACTAGAGGAAAAAAATATTTAAACAAACATTTAGTGGTTCGCAACGTTTGAATCAAATTGGAAAAATAATTTCGTCACTTAAAAATTGCCGGGTGATGCACTGTGCAGTGTGCACCCAGTTTTCGATTTATGAATCAGGCATAGACGTTTATATTATAGACGAGGCATGTTGTGGCAAAAACTGTCCCCACTTAAATGGCCCCACTTTTGGAGTGTTTGGGGCCATTTTGACATTTCAAGTATGGTGAAATCAAGATGGCTGATATTTGAGGTATGGTGAAATCCAAGATGGCGTAACTTTTGTTTGTATGAAAATTTGTTCTGTCAAATGTACGTCGTAGGCATAGCCTATGTTTAGTTTTGAAATCTTTGGAATCAGAGGCTTTACTCGTACACTCGAAACTGATATGATTTCGCTTTACTGGTCAGACAGATTGCTAATTAGTTTCAAATGGCACGTATATTTTATTATCCAAGGTTATTGAATTTAGGAATTATTTCATTTTCACAGCATTTTGACAGATGTATACATTGTTTACAAAAAATGTTTGCTCTCGAGGTTTTGAGATTACGAGTACCATGTGGCATGCCGTATGTATGTATGTATCAGGATAACGGATAGACGCGAAACGGAACATCCAATACTCAAATACATCGTCGCTACTCGCTAACGACCCCCCCCCCCCCCCCCCACTCCACGGCCCGCCCCTGCTCCCGGTGTTATCGCGCTCACCCGCGCAGGCCGGCCTTCACCTTCACAGATAATACTAAAATGTAGCAATAGTTACAACTTCTGCCTTACAAATGATGTATGGCACATTAATGGCCAGAGACCGGCATCTCTTGATGTCCTCCTGGGTAGTGGGTTTCGTCTCCTGGCTAGCCTAGGAGTCTTACTTTAATTTTTTAATTCACTACACAAGAAGATTGACGTTTCATTGCAAGAGTTCAAAAGCTGCACCGGGCGCAGGCGCAGGCAGCGCCGCTCATGCACTGAACCTGTATGTGACTGACTAATGACTAATGTGTATAATTGTATAATATGTATTATATAGTGAATAAAGTTCAACTTTGAATCACTATATTAAAAAAGCAACGCTCCGTCGCGTGATTCGTCTCGGTATGAGGTGACCTTAAAGTTCGATTTTACACCGGCAACTTACGGGGTAAAATCTAAGAAATGGGTTTAACGGTCGTAGTCAGCACTTACCAGTTACCACCGACTCCTCATGAAGATACGTAATCTATGGACATGTCTATAACCTGCGAGATACCTCGTTCTTCAGTGGTATATAAGTTGGTCCACCCTGGCATTTCTAAACTAAAAAGATATAAAAACTAGTAAGTTTCCATGCTAAATGCTGATAGATCATGCTAAAAACAAAAATCGGACAATACATTTTGAAGTAATTTATAGAAAATACAGAAAACCTATTGCGCGTTGATAGTTACGGAACCCCTTCTTAGACAATAGACATGTCCTGACATGCTCCTGATTAAGTTATTATACGTATTACACTTTAACTAGCTGCACTACACACAAAATGGTTCAGCTGAACAGGAAATGCATTAGTATCGGCGACATGTTTACATGTCAGCTATCGATGTTTATACACCAAAGTCCGCGGTGTTCTGCCGATTCCTCGTAATGGCCGTAGATAAGGCGACTCTCGGTGACGAGTTGACGACCGTAGGCACGGTACAAGACGACCGTGGTACGGCAACAGCATCACGCTAACCTTGCAGCAATGTGCAGCACGGCAGTCGGCACGGAGGCTGGAGTTTCACGGTAACTTGAGGACAGAGCCGGCCGGCTGCGGTCAGTCGGCTTCGGCCCTGGACTCTGGACATCCGACACCACGTGTATGGCACACACACATGTGCAACGTTGAACATGGTTGGTAGTGGATAATGGATATACAGCACTCAGTCCAAACTCCAATTGGGAACATGTATAGTTTTTTTATTGGCTTTTCGAGAAGTATACATACCTAATAAGCCAGGAAATAAAATTGTCTTTGCAATGGCATATCTACGATATTGATCGTTGGAGAACAATCCAAAACGCATTAGTGAAAACCGCATTCAAATCGGTTAAGCCGTTGACATCGTACGTGCAAAAATAAATATCTCGGGAATCGTACATTTTTCGCAATAAAAAGTAGCCTGTACAAAAACAAAAAAAATAATTGTGTTTGTTTCATTTTAATCGGTTTATATATTTAAATGTTATGTCAGTCTAAAGAATATAACATATAAAATGATAAGAATAACTGATTAGTTGAACTGGCTGGAACTTTACGCAGGTATTACCTAATTATATAATATTATTTTTTATAGTAAGTATATTATTAATACCAGGAGTATAGCGAGAAGTTCTATTATGGTGGTAGCGCTAACTCATGTTAAGCAACGCCGGTCACGGATACAACTAGGATGGGTGCCCACAATCACAAATATTTTTTAAGACCAAAGTCTATACGCCCAATACCTACTAACGTTTTCCTATTCAAGAGATTTTCGAAATCATTCAAACACGACGACGAACGTATCCTTACTTATTATAAACGCGTAAGTTTTATGTATGGATGTATGGATGTTAGTTGCTCTTTCACTAAATGACAGCTGAACGGATTTTAATGAAATTTGATATGGTTATAAATTAGTCTCTGGATTAACACATAGGCTACATTTTCTACATTTTCTTTCATTGGCTACATTCTCCCGAGATTTCTTTTTCGCGTACAAAGTCGCGGCTAACATACGAACTATACTAATACATATTATAAAGAGATAAAGCTAATATTATAAAGAGGTAAAGTTTGTTTCTGTGTGACTTTGTGACTTACGGAGATAGTAAGGGGTCTCTCTGGATCTACTTCAAACTAATTTTAAAATTCTTTTACCAATAGAAAGCCACGTTATTAATGAGTCATACATAGGCTATGATATATTAAATATTATTTTAAATTTAAATTTTATAGATTTGCAAAGTAAATTAAATAAAATTGTAGTAGTACGCACCATATATTGTTACTTTTATAACCAAACTTTCCTGTATCAGGTCTGCTGGAAAAAATTCCAATTTGGAATAAGCAGCGCCTTTGTACAAAACCGTTTTCTGTTTTTAAGTTGTCAATGTTAATGTGTTACTGTGTGTACATCAATTATTAAATAAATAAATAAATAAATAAATCGAGAGAAAAAACGAGCGAACGAAATCGTTTTTGAGATACGATGAGAGATGACAGATGAACTCAACAGAGTTCTAGAGAAAAGTTGTAGAGTTTGATAGTGCCTGCAAAATATATAAATAGCATTTGCCCGCGGCTTCGCCCGCGTGAAATTGGGTTTTAAACGATATCTGTATAATAATTTAAAATGTTCATCCCCTATTTTACTTTCTTAGGAGTTGAATATTGAAAAACGCTAAAATCCGTAACTCACTCAATTCATACGAAATTTCATGCGAATATGTCCAACTTTTATCCCCTATTTTACCCCCTTGGGGGGTTGAATTTTGAGAAATCCTTCCTTAGTGGATGCTTTTGTCAAAAGAGAAATATGACACACTTTTTTTAAAGGTTAAAGAGATAAGGCTGAGACTATATGATCCGGAATCCGGATGGCTGGAGAAAATTCAGACGCTTAAATTAGAACTCTGCGTTAATACAATAGAGCTGGAAATCGAACACACAAGTGTCGAGTCAAATGTCAATGTCATATATTATGACAGTTCGTCACTCAACACTTTGATTTTCAGATAAGTTAAGCTTGCAGATTAGCGCAGAGTTCTGTTTTCAATGCTCTGATTTTTTCTCGGCCTACCGGATTCCGGACAATATAGTCCCGCCTAAGCCTAAGGTCGTATTAGCTAGCGTGGGCGGGTCAATACGCACACTTTCCTGGCCTACCGGATTCCGGACAATATAGTCCCAGCCTATCGTCGTGTTAGCTACCGTAGGCGGGTCAATACGCACACTTTCCCGGCCTACCGGATTCCGGACAATATAGTCCCAGCCTAAGGTCGTGTTAGCTACCGTGAGCGGGTCAATACGCATACTTTCCACATTTCTCTAAAATTTACTATAAATTTAAGTCATCCGCTGAGTCTGTCTGTCTGTATGTTCGCGATAATCTCAAAAACTCCTGAAAGGATTTTCATGCAGTTAACATTTACCCACAGAGTGTTCCTTAGGAAAGTTCAGGTCGATAATAATAATTAGTTAAGGTTTTCTAGAAATTGTTTGATTTATGACGATAACTATTGAAAATGTCGAAAATAATTCCCCTTTTAAATTCGGCTAGAATTTTACTATCTCTTTACTCAACCATCATTATTTTGAAGTCGGTACCAGCCCAAACAATAACCTGATAAAACAATATTTTATAGAACTCACATTTAAAGTGGCTGGTACCTACCGACTTCAAAATTATGAAGATTGAGTAGATAAATAGTTAAAATTCTAGCCGAATTGAAAAGGGGAATTATTTAGAAAATAAGATTTATTTCATACTTTTTTGTGCATTTTTACTTTGGAAGTCGGTTTAATTTTTTCTTTAAAAATAATAATTTTTCTCTTCTTTGTTATATTATTATTAAAATTTTTTAATAATATATAAAAAGAAATATATAAATAGGTACAAACAAGCCTCAAATATTCCCACTCTCTCGGCAAAGGTTTCATATATTTTTTTCAACTCATATTATGTGCGCCATTTTACGCATTTCTATTGAAAACTGTCGAAATTGATGTTTTCTAATATTATGAAATCAGATGAATTATGTAACCATTTTGACCATTTCACGATTTTTGTATGGTAAAAAATTTATGAAAACTAATCTAAAGTGGCCTTTTTAGACCCTCGGATTTCGAGTTAGGCCAAATTTACTGACCCGTAATTTTAGTATTTATCAGGAGTTACGAATAAATAAATGATTTGGGATTGATTAATAATTTCTTCCGTATTTGTATGTTTAATGGTCACGTGAGTGGTGTAACAGTTGATAGGAAATGAAACATCTGTTCCCCTCTCTACCCGCGCGGGGAACTGTGTATAGCCCCAATGTTTCGAAAAAAACACGCGCAGGAGAAGCGCCTTAATTTCGACTCTGTTACGTCATTCCGATTGGCAGATTGTAGGCCTATGTATAATTTTTCCTTTGTTCGAAAATTCGGTATGCGGTGGGTTCGAATCCCGGTCAGATTTTTTTTTATTATTATTTTTAATTATTAAAATTTCTCAGAACTCTGAGCAAAGCTCGCTTACCCAGGTACATAATACCTATGATACGATTTGCGAGAACCGTTAAAACAGGTAGTGTGTAGAACTTAGCGGTCGATCCCTTTCTATTGTATCAAACACAATGAAATAGAATCGTGTGCGACCTCGACCAAAAGCAAAAATCTGGTTCCGTAGCTTTAAGGGTCAACTCACACCGAGTCGCGACTCGGACTATAGATTTGAAATAGAACTACATAATATTGTAGCATTCGCTAAGGAGTTCTTAAATTGCAGATTTTTTTTCTAAAATGTCCTTGCTTAATCAATTTCCTTATACGTTTTATAATATAGGCTTAGTTGTAGGTATTTTTTGGTTTAACATCAAAGCTAGATAGACCGTATTCGGGTTCCGTTTTCATGATGGAACACCAAAAACTCCACCTATCTCCGAGTCAATAATAATAAGATAATAATATCTATGGACTCTTGACACCAATCACACCAGGTCAATCTGGTACCGTGTTAAGTATCCGAAGAACTTGTGCTAAGTATTCGACGATATAGAAATGCTCGTAAGTGTTTATGGAGCATCCCGAGCAGGTATTGCAGCTAAGGACATAACAATAGTGCTTCACGCTCGCGGGTACCTGACGCCGCCGACCGCCGCGTAGGTATCGCTCGAACAATAACCTGCTACCTGCGAGGTGAGCCGCCCAGACGCCCAACGGTCACGTCGTGCTTCGTGCTTGATACTCAATAGGTACTATTGTTCCCTTTAGGGAACAATACTTTAGTATTTCCCCCATGTGACGAAAGACGGCGCCACAGCTCAATAAAGTAGGAACCACGATGTTTCACAATGATTATATTATAAGCATTTGGTTCCGCCTCGAGGTGGGTGCAGGTGCAGGGCAGAGGGCGGCACGCACCGACCCGCTGATGTTGTCCACAGGGCACAGGGCTTGTTTACCGGCAACCGGCAAGTTCCATCCCGGAGCCGCGATATCGCCCGCGCCCCCCGCGCGGCCCGCGCAGCACTTGATATACCGCGCCGCGCGTCCCAGACGACACAGTTAGCCCGGCTCCTCTCGCGACAACACCCAGCCAACCAATATGAAGTCTTTCCTCTTGATCGCCGCCTGCCTCGCTCTGGTATGTATATATTTAAATTGTAACTTATTTATTTTAGTTGTAAATGTTTAATAAGAGTAAGATTTAAAAAAATCAATCACATGGAATCCATTTTGTCGTACATCGGGATAGAAGATAGAAAATATCTACAAACATTATATTATTTTTTAAATTTAGATCAGTTCAGTGGCTTAAGGCTTTAACGTTAAAGAACATCAATAAATATAATATATATTACCAATTATTACTAGCTAAGCTATCACCCTTCCATCTAATCTTCCATATATTTTATGTAGGATTAATCTTATGATATTAGTGTAGTGGTAGTGTTGAGTGGTCGGTGTGTTTCAGGCGTCCGCCCGGCTCGTGCGCCGTGACGCTCCCACCGTCCTTCAGGACATCGAGAAGCACGCCAGCGAGTTCCAGAAGACATTCAGCGAGCAGATCAACGCTCTCGCCAACTCCAAGAACACGCAGGAGTTCCAGAAGGCGCTGAAGGAGGGCTCCGATACCGTGCTGCAGCAGGTCTCCGCGTTCTCCGCCAGCCTGCAGAGCGCGGTGAGTCCCCCCGCCCCCCACGCACACGCGACCCGCTATCGTTCGGGTCACGCCGCAGGTCATGGCCGGTGAAATTCGCGATAGTCGCGGGCTGTGTCACCGATAGCGTCCGGCCGATACTCACTTATTTTAATTTGTTTTTTTCTCAGCTGTCCGACGCCAATGGCAAAGCCAAGGAGGCGCTGGAGTCGACCCGCAACAACCTGCAGCGCACTGTGGAGGAGCTGCGCCGCGCGCACCCCGAGGTCGAGCAGCAGGCCACCGCGCTGCGCGACAAGCTGCAGACCGCCGTGCAACAGGCCGCGCAGGTACACCACATTAAAACACAAGGAATCACTGTATAATTTACTAAGCTCAAAAAATTATATATGTAATTAATGCGTGTATAGCAAATTACTTTTGTAATAAGGTAAAAAAATCAAATTACTTTTGTTAGAAAACGATAAATGCGCGGTAATGTAAGATAACCCACCAGTCACGCAGAGCTGATCATCATTTCTCGTTTCCAGGAAACACAGAAGTTAGCTAAGGAAGTGGCATCCAACGTAGAGGAGACCAACCAGAAGTTGGCCCCTCAGATCAAACAGGCATACGACGAGTTCGTCAAGCAGGCCGAAGAGGTCCAGAAGAAGTTGCACGAAGTCGCCACCAAGCATTAAGCCCCATCCGTACCGTTTAACATAATAAAGCGACTACTCCTATCGACATATAAACAAGTGGTTTCATTTCACCTCCAGACTCCAGCTAATTTGCATCTTAAAGACAAGTTCAAGCTAGGTCTCCCCCGGGGCAACGTTTTGGAACCGTTTTCTTTTCTCATATGTGAAGATAAGTTGATTACTGACCAATAGTTTCTATTTAAATATAAACAGAAGTTATCAATCAATCAATCCTTTATTGCAAGAATGTGGTATACATAAGGTCTTAAAGATATTATAATAGCTAGGATTCAACATTCTGCCATTACAATGGCGCGCAAAATATCCTTAACATGCAAGGTGTTAGGTGTGTGAAGTTAAAATTTATAAATTTAAGAAACATATTGGAATTAAATTAAATATAGAAATACTAATAATTTAGGAACACCAAAAGAAAATGATTAATAATTATTAATCATAACAACTTAAGGAATAATTAAATAAATCACACAATTTTATTATTAGTCATAGAAATTAAATAAAGATATATCACAGCCCACATGCATTATTAAAAAAAGGGCATAACACAAAAAAAAGTTGTGTTAAGTGTCAAGTTAGAGCTACGTGGTCTTTACGTGGCATTATTTAAGCAAGCATGTGCACCAAATTTTGTTGTGCATTCCGAAACATGGTTTACAAAATATATTACAGATGCAACATAGGTTCTACGAGTGATTAACATTATACAATGATTCGTCCCGTAACTCGTTGACCTCATTAACACGAGGTGCATACTTTAAAGGTATTTATTTTAATATAATTTATCTAAGGAAATTATAATATGATTATCTTATACAAAATTTTTTTATTATTTTTTGCACCCCAAAAGGTGGATATTTTATAATCCTATATTTTAATGTGTTATAATGTGATTATCATATTCTAAACTATTTTTATTTTTTATTTTCAGCGCCTAAAAGGTGATGAAATGACATTTTAACAGAGAAAGGGGGAAGATTGTCACGAGTATCGAAAATCAATATAAAATGTAAGATATAGCTCAACATGTTATCATAACAATAAAATCATAATAGTGTTCATAATCATCATAAAATCAAATAAATTCATTAATAAAATATTAAGTCAAAATCATTATAAAGTTATGTAAAAAGTAAAAATCAGATATCTAATGAAATTTTTGTAAATTTAAAAATAACATTCATAATTAATAATCATCATTAAATTAAATAAATTCATTAATAAAATATTATGCCAAAATCATTATAATGTTAAATGTAGAATACAAAATTTCTGAAATAAGGTTTTGCTACTGTCTGGAGGCGAAGCTTCGTAAATGGCTCTTACACACTTCTTCTTCTGAACCTTAAATGCCTCGCCAATTTCAACAGAGTTCCCCCATAGCAATAGCCCGATAATACGAGAGTACCGAAGACACATATCCGTGTTATGCACATAATCCATCCGCGGTCGAGACTTTGATACGTAACATTTTAATTGCGTATAAAAACTTGTCTAGTTTGTTGCAATCACAGTGTCTGTCTACTATGACCCCTAAAATATTGTGGAATTAACTTCTTCCATTTTAATGCTATCAAAGGTAAAATGTTTCTTTTCCCTAAATTGAATAATTTTAGTTTTATTGATATTATTTTTTATATTATTATATTTAATCCATGAAATTATTTTGTCAACCGCACTACAAATGCCATTTTGGAACGAGTCTACATTCTCACATTTAATTATAGCTGTTGTATCATCCGCGAATAAAATAGTATTTTGATCTGTTACATTAGGTAAATCATTGATGTACAGCAAAAATAGTTCTGGCCCTAGTGAGCTTCCTTGCGGAACTCCAAATACGTTGCATATTATTGTATTCAAATGATAACTTTATTATGAAACTATTGTTATGTATATACAATATCATAACACAAGAAAATTATGATGAAGAATAATGAAAAAAGTATATAATAAAAAACATTGCTTGTTCGTAAATTATGCATTGGTTTAATTACTAACTGCTAAATTGTGAGGCAGGCAGCTATCTTAGGTAATATTACTATAGTAAAACCTCAGGTAAATACAAATTTAAACATTTTGAGTAACCCTCGAATTGCCATCGAAAAGCAGTAAGCGAGCTGATGATGATGAATTATTGTAGCTAAGAACACTCTCGATCATATCAGCTTTCAAAAAAACTATATCAAAATCGTTTCATCCATATGGGAGCTACGAATTACGATGCCAAGGACAGACACCATGGAGGTATTATATATTATTAGGTCATAACATATGAAATTGGCGTTTTGTAAAAAGGAGGAACATAAATTAATTTTTTTAGGCATAATATATTTATTTAATCAAAGTATAATAAACATTGCTATCTATGCACTTTTGTCATCTCATAGATAGTTCATTGGTTCCTTTACTAAAAAAAAACATACTGGTTGTCTGTAAAGTCGGTTTACTCACGATAGTTGGACGTGTTACATATATATCCTCTATGTAATATGGACTTAGCACTGAATTGCCGAATACCATTATATGGGAATCATCATCATCGGTCAGTCGCAGTCGAAGAAGATCTTGGACTATAATTAACATATAACGTATAATAATTGAAGCCGCCTCTTAGACTATAAAGAAAATATATGTCGTGCAGTTTCTTCATAAATTACGAAAGAAATCGTCATATACTGGAAATGCTGTCGCCACATCATCATGGTGGTCCCAACTCCGCGGGACCGTAAATTTGGAGTTAAGTTGAACACTTCAGATCTTACATCGGTCAAAGTCGGTAGGCTTAATTTACTTATAATTCTTGAGTTTAGATCCAACATAGATCTGATTCATTTTAGTTAAGTTTAAATGTAACAATAGTTTGTAATTATTAACTTCAATAAATCTTTTTTATAAAATCGCTTTTTTTGGAACTCCCGATAGAGAACACTATAAGTGGCGCAGTCTTAATGGATTTTTCCAAAATTACGGAAAAAAAAAAGAACCTTCGAAAGTGTTCCGGGAGTAATAAATTCGGGTGTGTGTGAGATCCAGAAATCGATCCAGTAGTGACCAGAATGTATATGTAAGTGCTTTAGTTTCTATCTAGAGTTGCTTCCTTTTTATCCTATAATTTTAACATAATTTTCCAAGATTTTCCATCCAAGGCAATCACGGAATCCTAGAGTTAGTAATAGCAGTAGAAATAATTTGTTAGATGCGAATAGAAATTTAGGAATAATTTTAGAATTAGAGCAAAATTTAATTTTGAGTGGAAACTTTTCTGAAAATTATAATATATTAAATATGGCAAATTTGGATAATATCTTTAAGGCTTTACGGCTATTGCCCGAGTTTGACGGAAACCCAAATGTTTTAACTAGATTAGATTATGTGACCAGCTAGTGCAACAATTCATTCGAAATGAGGAAGGCTATGAACTTAGTAATTGCGCATTAATTAATGGAATTTTAAATAAGGTCGTAGGCTCAGCTTCTCGTTTGATTAATTCTAATGGTATACCTGAAAACTGGAATGGCATTCGATCTGCCTTAATTAACGCTTCAATCATATTTACGTGGACTCCGCGATCCACTAGGATCTCGTATCCGTTGCATGCACCCTGACACTATAGAAAAAGCGATAGAATATGTTCATGAAGAGTCATCTCTTCATGAACATGAACGGACGCTCGTTACGTTACAATGAAACTCTCGAACACGTAGACTTTCGTACATTGACTACTGTATGTTCAACGGTGGAGTTACAAAAACAAGTGCTCCTATATTAATTCAATTAAAAAATATTTAAAACTGTAATAAAAACTCTAAATTGTATAGAAAAGTGCTGATAACCTAATAAGTGTCATTATATATTGTTTTCTGCAAGAAATAATTATTGGAAGACTAAACAGCTGTAAGTACAAGAATTACAAGAAGTACTAGTACTAAACATACATTTCGGTACTAAAAAAGTGTAAAAAAACCATTAAATATACTTAGAAGCAATCCTGAACACCTAACATCCAGTGCTACAACAATCACTTGATTAATTCAAATTCATCAATTAATATATTGATCATCCCTTTATACAATTAAAATATACCATTTAAAGAAGGTATTATTTGATTAAATTTAAATAAACAAATAATTTCGAGACCAAATTGACCAAATTGAGACATGGATTCTCCTTACTTAGAGAATATTACCTATAGAAAATCGAACTTGAGAAAAGCTACATCCGAACAAAATTTGATTTTTAATATAACAGCTGATGATGATTCCTTTTCCACCTCTGTATCAGATTTATCAACAGAAAGTCAACCAAATGTTACACAGAATACTTTGGAGGTTATAAATCTAAAATCTACAATAGAAAAATTACAAATGGAACTTACCTCAGCACACAATGAAATTGAAAATTTAAATTTGGAGTTAAAAGATTTGAAAAATCAGTTGGAAGTATGCAAAAAAAAGTATTCTATCTTAAAATCCGTCGCAGAAAGTCAAGATTTTACACCTAGGAAATCACTCAGCACATCGAAATCAAGTAAAATATTAAAAACACACACAAAATCATCAAGCTCGTTAACGCCACTCAAAATAAAACCTAAAAACTCTACTTTGTCACATATTAATATTCAAGATTTAACTGAAAATAATTATTTATTACGCAAAACAACGACGGAATCGCCGATCGCTACAAACAACTACATTGCATTCCAAGGACGGGACAACACTGAAGGGCACTTAAGACAGAATAATATAATTTATGTATTAGGCGATCAACAAATGACCAGCTTATCAGTAGGCATTCATAACAAGCTTCGCAATTCAAAAGACTTTTACAATGCCTATTATAGTGTACATGGATTCGTTAAGCCTTATGCTACAGGTTATAAGATATTACAATATTGTAATTACTTGTGTGAATCGAATTTATTAACAAAAAATAGCATAGTTATTATTGGTATTGGTAGCAATGACAAGAATCCCTATAAACTGTTTACTGATATTTGTAATATCCTTGGCAAACTACAAAATGTGCAAGTGTTTATAGTAGGAGTAAAATATAATCGTTACCTTAATACTCATTTTCTCAATAATACAATTTATTCAATAGTTAAGAATTATGAAAACTGTTATTATATTCATCCTGACATAAACCCTATTGTAAATTCAACGTATAATTATAATTATGAGTATCTCTTCTTACGTAAAATATGGTCAGAAATTAAGTGTATATTAATAAAAAACGTATATTTTAATAATTATCAACAAAGCAAAAATGAGGTACTACAATTAAAACAAAATAAAAAATCTGAGATATGTATTGTTGGAGATCAATATACTAAGGCGGGTCAATAAGTCCGTGACTTTTTGAATTTCTAACCTCCTTACTGAAAAAGCAACACTACTCCTGTCAACAGGTATCTGTCAGTTGACTCCTATCAAAATTTGAACTTGCTGCGTCAGTTAGTTTGTGTTTTACAGCTATCTTTATCAGACTATCCAGTAACTTAAGGAAACAATGGAAAAAAGTGAATTTCGTGTGCTTATTAAGCATTATTTTTTGCGAAAAAAAACCATTACCGAGACCAAGGCTAAGCTTGATAAATACTATGGGGACTCTGCACCATCGATTTCAATGGTAAAAAAGTGGTTTACTGAATTTCGTTGTGGCCTTACAAGCACTGAAGATGCCGAGCGTCCTAGACGCCCAGTTGAGGTCTCTACACCCGAAACAATCGAAAAAATTCACGATATGGTGTTGGCCGACCGAAGATTGAAAGTGCAAGAGATTGTGGAAGCCATAGGCATCTCGCATGGCTCAGTGGTTTCAATTTTGAATGATCACTTGGGCATGAGAAAGCTTTCCGCAAGATGGGTGCCGCGTTTGCTCACAGTCGACCACAAACGCAATCGTGTAACAACTTCACAGGAAGGTTTAGAGTTGTTTAATCACAATATGGAGGAGTTTTTTAACTGTGGACGAAACATGGATCCATCACAATACACCAGAGACCAAACAACAGTCAAAACAGTGTGTTTCTAAGGGTGAATCGGTGCCAAAGAAGGCCAAGGTGGGTTTGTCAGCCAATAAAGTTATGGCGACTGTTTTTTGGGATGCACGTGGGATAATCCACATTGACTATCTTCAAAAGGGAAGAACAATTAATGGAGAATATTATGCCAACTTATTGGACCGCTTCAATGAGGATTTGAAAAAAAACCGACCTCATTTGGCCAAGAAAAAAGTTCTTTTTCACTAAGACAATGCAAGGGTGCACACATGTGCAGTTGCCATGGTTAAAATCCATGAATTGGGCTATGAATTGCTCCCACATCCACCCTATTCTCAAGATTTGGGTCCGAGTGACTACTTCTTGTTCCCAAACCTGAAAAAATGGCTCGGTGGAAAAAGATTTGACTCCAATGATGAAGTCATCTCGCAAACAAAGGCCTATTTTGAGGACCTCGACAAATCATATTTTTTGGAAGGGATAAAAAATTGGAGAAGCGTTGGACAAAGTCTATAGAGCTCAAGGGGGACTACGTTGAAAAATAAAATGATTTATTTATCAAAAAATCTGTGTTTTGTTCCAAAAGTCACGGACTTATTGACCCGCCCTCGTACAAAAGGTCTTAGTAACGTAATACAAAAATATAGGCAAAATACGTGGAACGATAAATATTCGGTAATAGGTATTATAAAACAAAATGCCACTTACTCACAGATATTTAACATAAGTAATGAATCAGCAAAAATGTTTACAAAATTAGACTATGTCGTTCTGGCTGCGAGTGTTAACAAAAGGAACTTGAATTCTTTTATATCTGGTATCACTTATACGCTCCCAAAATTAGCTCAAACAAATGTACTTATAGTTCCATATTGTGTAAATAGTAAAAACTTAATGTCAGACTAAACTATTCAAACTAAATTAGCATCAACTTTTCAAGATTTCCCTAGTGTGAAGGTTATTAATATTGGCTACAGCTTACATCAAAAATCATTGTTAAATAAAATAAGTGAAAAAATAAATCTCGAAATGGATAGCAAAGATTATGAGAAAATATTTATATCCGGATTTAAGCAACAAATTAATAATAACCTTAGTAGAAGTCTTAAGCTTAAGAAAACAATTCCGGACTACTTCAGTCAGAACATTAACAGTAGGTTTAACAAAAACAATTACAACTTAATAACAAACAGTACATGCAAAAAAAATAAAATAACAGACTATTTCAAAAAAATATCACCTAAAAATGTTACAAATATAGATCACTCTTTTTTATAAATAATGAAAACTTAATTATATTTCATCAAAATATTGCCGGAATCTTAAATAAATTGGACATATTACAGATTGCGTTAAAAACAGTTTTACAGTCAAAAGTAGGTTCTGTAGACATTATTTGCTTAAGTGAAACATTTTTGATGAAAAATTCAGAAAAAAATTTACAACTGCCGAATTATGAAGTTGCAGCTTACTTTTCGAGGAATAATAAAAAAAGGGATGGATCTTGCATACTAGTTAAAAAAGGACTACAGTTTAAAAACCTACACATAAGTGAAAAATTTGCTAAGGAACGCGTCTTTGAATGTTGCGGAATAGAATTAGTTTGCTATAATATAATAATAATATGTATATACAGGGTGCCTAAAGAAGACATTAACTTTTTTCTAAGTAGCTTGGATTCTCTGATAATAGAGTGCAGCCGTCTAAATAATAAAAAGATAATTATATGTGGTGACTGGAATATCGATGTAATGAAAGAGTCAAACGAACATAAAGAATTAAGGTCCGTACTACTAAATCACAACCTACAAGCTAATATAAACCTACCTACTCGGGGTCGGTCCAGCATAGATTTAATTGTGAGCAACTTAAAATCATACAAAGCAGACGTTCACCACTTGGCTCTTTCTGACCATGAAACTGGGCAGACAATTACATTTCCGGTACATAATAAAAATAAAAAATTAAAGGCTAGCTATTACTTTACCAAACGGCGCAACTTTAATACAGACAACATTACAAAATTTTTGAATTACATGGCCTCGTTAACATTTAATGATGTATTTAATATAACAGATTGTGAAGAAAGTTTTAATAATTTTTTTGATATTTTTGTACTTTTATATGATCTTTGCTTTCCCTGGATAAATGTAAAAATCAATAATAAGCCGATAAAAATGGGTTGGCTTACGAAAGGCATAAAAAAATTTTGTGCGGTAAAACGTATTTTATATTTTAAATATAGACATGATGCTGTGAATAAAAACGAATTATTAAAAAAATACAATAAATATTCTAGCATCTTAAAACACTGTATTAATACATCTAAAACAAAAAACAATAGTAAGCTTTTAAAAATGTCAAAAAACAAGTGCAAAGCCACATGGGCATTAATAAAAAATGATATTGATGGCAGAAGCACACGTAATAATATTGACAATATACAAGTAGGTGATAAAATATACACAGAAATAACTGACATTGCAAAATTGTTTAATAAATACTACATTGACATAACAAATAATAATAATAATAAGAATCCGATTGACATGCTTATTAATAATAGAAATGACATTTTAATTAACAATGAATCAAATTCAATATACCTAACTCCCTTAATTCCCAATGACATCTACAAAATTATTAATTCTCTGAATAATACTCAATCGACTGGATATGACCATATTAACACCAAGATTATAAAGTTGTCTGCAAAGTATATCTGTTACCCCCTTTGTCATCTAGTTAATTTATCCTTTGAACAAGGTCATTTTCCAACTGCGTTAAAAGTATCTGTAGTTAGACCTCTATTTGAAAAAGGCGAGAAGAATAATATGTGTAATTTTAGACCAGTTACATTAATACCAGTTATTTCAAAAATTTTCGAAAAGGCTATGCAATCTAAGATAGTGCAATATTTAAATTCAAGAAATATATTTAGCAAACAACAATTTGGCTTTACAAAAGGTAGCTCCACAACACTGGCCTGTTTTTCACTAATAAAACAAGTAACAGAGGCAATTGACAAAAGGTTATCTGTAGCAGCAGTATTCCTTGATATTAGTAAAGCTTTCGATTTTGTTAATCATGAACGCCTATTAGATAAATTAAATAGATATGGTATAAGGGGGAATGCACATAAATGGTTTGAATCGTATCTAAAAGACAGAAAGCAATGTACTGAAATAACAAATATTATAAACAATAGAGAAATTTCTTATAGATCTGAATACAGAATCAATAGTTGCGGTGTACCACAAGGGAGTATTTTGGGTCCAAACTTATTTATAATATATATAAATGATTTGCCAAAAATTTTAAAACATGAGGGCATCATGTTCGCTGACGATACAACATTGCTAATAAAATCCTGTAAACAATATTTAAATGACGAGATTGAAAATGAAATTAAAAATGTGACGAAATGGTTGTATTGTAATAATTTACAGGTCAATCTAGAAAAAACTAAAATAATAAAATTTTATAAATCGACTAAAAATAATGACAAACATTTAGAAATAAAAGTAAGCCCTATTAAATGCGTACCTTCTACTAAATTTCTAGGATTTATTTTGATAGTAACTTAAATTGGAAAGATCACATAGATAATGTTTGTAATAAACTTAATAGGTTTGTATTTGCTCTGAGGAGGATAAAAAATATTGTTTCACTAGATGCCGCTGTAACAGCCTATCATGGATACGTTTCTTCAACATTAAGATATGGTTTAGTATTGTGGGGAAATTCAGTAGATTTAAACAAAGCATTCTTAATACAAAAAAAATGTATCAGAGCTATGGCAGGAGCTGATAGACTAGCACATTGTAGACCTCTTTTTAGAAAGTTTAAAATACTTCCTCTTGCTAGTCTATATATATTAGAATCGTGCCTATTTATTAAAAAATATACTGCGTTATTTGAAGATCAGAATTATAAACAAAATGCCAGATGTAAAAGAACCAGTAGTAAAAATATTACTATTCCAACACAGCGGTTAACAATTCATAGCAAGAACGCATATTGCATGACTATTAAAATATACAATAATATACCCAATAGAATGAAAAATAATAATACTACATGCAATAAATTTAAAAACGAACTATTCACCTGGTTATTAGATAAAAGCTACTACACAACACAAGAGTTCTTTAATGATGTTATAGTTACCAAAAAATTCAAAAATATGTTTTAAATATTTATTTTATTCTGTTTTAAATTCTTTTATTTTATTTTCTATATCTACATATTACAAATAAAATGACATAAATAATAATAATTGATTTGACATTGCTATAATAATTATTACTTAATTAATATAAGTTATTAAATATGATGATTTTGACATATTATAAATATTATTTTGATTTTATGGTGATGAAGACAGATTTTAACTTTTGACTTATGAAAGGTTTTGGTGATATGATATAATTATTACAAATATTGTTTAAAAGTTTTTAATTTGCGTGATCTTTATTTATATTGTAAATATTTCCACGCCCTAGAGGCAGAAATTGTGACCTATATTGTATAACAACATCCTTGTATTACCAATTTCTTGGAAAATAAAAATAGTTCTAAAAAATTCTACGCTGCTGCATGTAGAGTGTGTATGAACACACTCTACATGCAGCAGCGTAGCGAGCGTCCGTCGGAGAAGAAAATGCAGGTTAGTGAAAATAGGTTTAAGTACGGGCAACAACCTTTTATGTCCTTATTACCCGCGCAACAGTTTGAGGCACCAGCGCGACTATTTAACGCTATGTCAGGCACACCATTCCGCCCACAACTAGGTACAAACCTCCCACGCCCAGATCAGGGATGGAGTGCACAGTCGCAGGTCCACTGAACGCGACCTACAAGGACGCAGCAAATGTTTGCCGCGCCCCCACCAAACTGTAGACCTCAAAGTCATGTATTCAGATTACCCAAACGTCCTCAAAATGAAACACAGCCTATGAGTGGTGTAAGCCATTTCATAACTAAACCATTTGCACCGACGAACAGACAACCCCATGACTGTAGAAAATTCGGCAACCCTTCAACAAATAATTATTTTAAAACTAGGGAAATTAACTTAAACGAAATTTACGACCCATACTATAACTCAGACTTTGACAGAACTTACTTTGACTATGATGACGAATATTATAATAATTTTTAATACGAATACCCAGTAGATCAACAACCCCAATTTTCTCAAACTTGTATTGTAGAGGAGGCACAGGATACCACCCCCACATCAAAGAACGAGCAGGATTTTCAGAAAGTAGCCAAGTCAGACAAGTTAAGATAGAAATAAATTCACAAACTCAAAGACAGTTGCCCTATATTCAAATAAGTAAACCACCTTTAAAACTTTTAATCGACACCGGCGCCGTAAGAAAATTTTATTAGCATATCGAGTGTAATTATGATCCTTTTGAGGTAACTAATATTCATGCTACAACAAGAAATAATTATTCTATAACTGTACCTTGCTATCAGGAAATAAATGACAATGATAAAATTACATTATTTATAGGTATATAAATTTCATAATTTTTTCGATGGATTAATTGGGTTAGATTTATTAGAAAAATGGGAGTCGAATATTGATCTTAAAAATAAATTATTAATAACGAAATTTTCAATGACCTCTTTACTTATGTACGATTCACGTAATTGTAATTTATATGAGGAAATAAAACCAGCAAATACTTCTTAATTAGTTTGTGTACCCATAAATTTTCAGGAAGGTGAAGCCTTCATACCTGAGCAAATAATTTGTAACTGTATAATTTCTAACTGTGTGACCACCATAAAAAATAATTGTGGCATCATAGAAATAAAAAACCCTTCTCGGTATGACATAGTTTTCTGAATGGATCGTCCGGTTACTGCCGAAATTTTAATTTAAATTTTATAAAAAAATCTACCAGACCGTGTTACTGAGGTTTTATCTCGGTTGCAAACAGAGCATTTAAACCCGGAAGAACGTGCTAATTTAGAAGCTCTTTGTTCTCGATATTCAGATATATTTTACTTAGACGGCGAACCACTGACATTTACAAATAAAATAAAACACAACATACGTACAACTGACGAAATTCCGGTCTATACCAGAAGTTATAGGTATCCTTTCATACATAAGCTTAGGATGACTCAAGTATACGACATGATTAACGATGTTTCGTTAATCATGTTATCATGTCATTACATAGTAGAACTCAGTTAATTGAAAATAGAAATAGAGATCGAGAGCCGGAACGCGAATATTCCCCAGATCAGCAAGTTTTCGTACCTATGGCAATATGTATACCTATAAAATATACCTATGTAATAATATACCTATGGAAACTCTATGGCATCTCGTCAGAAACTCGCCCCGCGGTATACGCAGGATGTAGTTTTAACTGACCTTCCCATACATATTTATACTAAAAGAAAACGAGGTCCCGTAGCAAAATCACGACTAAAACGAAGTACTAAGGACCCTGTATTGTTACAGGATACTTCTACTATGCCTACTGACACAACTGACTCTTTGACGGACTTGGTTCAATAATCAAAAGCATTTCGGGTAATTTGAATTATACAGACGCAATTAAATATAATAATGCCATTGAAGTTTTAAGTAAAAACCAGCATAAATTGGAGTTGGAAATTAATAATCACATAAGCCTAAATAAAGAATGGACTTTGAAAAATTCCGAAATTTTAGAAAATATTACATTTAATCAAAATAAAATAGCTAAGACTTTGGATTTGATAATTAATAGTGATAGTAATAGGGACAACGAGTATATTAAATATTCTCATTTTGCGCAACATTTAATTGTTCTTAGTGATAATATAGATAAGCTATCTGAAGGAATATACATATAGACTCGAAAATACTTTAGCTTTTATTAGAATAGCCGGTGCACCGCACTTTGCTTTAAATATTGATGATTTAAAATTAATGATAGATGAGTTAAAAATATTATATTCTAAGATTCAAATTATTGACGTAGATACTAGATATTTTTATGATTTTAGTAGGTTAGCATATTTCTATGCAGATAGAAAGTTTACAGATTTAAGTACAACTCACTGTCCCAATACAACACTAATAATATTAGTGGGGAGACGGGGAAATGTGAATAGTAACCAATTAGAATATTATATAGAAGCATTGAACAAACTGCAAAATATTAGTAAGATTATATTACTCACATTTCCTTACATAAAACGGTTGCCATGGGAAAACAAAATTAGATATAAGCTTAACAGCCAATTGTATACTGCTGTTAATAATAATTGTATATTATTAAATAAATATGACAATAAAATAAATATAATCGACATGAATAATATTGTAAATTATAAATTATGTAAATTGACATTAGATAGATATTATCTATCCTCTTATTTTACAAGACTTATAGCAAGTACGCTATTAACTATTTTATATTTTAACTCAGCCAAGTACTTGGCTAGTAAGACATCTGCTTCTATTGAGCAGTTTAGTCATAATAATATGACTTATTATAACACCTTGGAAAATGTTCCAAATAATAATAATTTAAATTAGCCTGTAAGACAACAGAGGAAATCTCTAGCATTGTAGGTATAAGTACTCATGAAAATAATAATTTAATTAAAGATAATAAATTATGTAAACTTACGCTGGTGCATCAAAACATACAAGGTATGTCTAGTAAGGAATTAGAAATTGAGTTGTTTTTAAACAATAATTTAGACATTTTATGTATAACCGAACATTGGTTTAAGAAAAATGAAATTATGTTAAATCTTGGTATGCACCAGCTAGCTAGTTCTTTCTGTAGAGAAAAAGCCATAAGAGGCGGCTCACTTATATTAATTAAGAAGAATTTAAAATATAAAGAACGTAAAGACATAGTAAGCCTCTCTACAGAACGAACAACTGAAATAGCCTGTATAGAGGTGGGACACTTTATTATTGTTAGCGTATACAGGCCTCCTTTAGGGTTATATGATTCATTTGAAAAAATAATGGAAACGTTATTAACTAAGATAAGTGTATCTAACAAACATATATTATTGTGTGGTGATTTTAATATAAATATTTTAGAAAGTAATTCCACCACTGTTAGATTTACTTCATTGTTAAAATCATATAACTTAACTCATTTATTCTTTGAACCAACAAGGATCAGTGATAGCTCGGCTACATGCATTGATAAAATTTTTACCAACATAGATCCATTAAATAAGGAAGTCATTAACATACTAAGCTCTGATCACTGTGGACAGCGGGCCATTTCCCCTATAGATAATAATTGCAAACAATTACACAAGGACAGAAACACATGTATACCAATAAATGTCAAATATATTGAGAAGTTTAGAGGTGAAATTATAGCTAATATTGGACACTTAGAGTATCATAGTAGCCCGGATATGTCGTTCGGTAAACTGTTTAAATTAATAAAACATAAATTTGATACTATTTTCACCCCTAAGACAGTGAGAACAAACAGTAAAAGTAAATTCAGCGAATGGGCAACAGCAGGTATTTTAAAAAGTAGATTAAACTTGTATGAACTTTATAATGAAATAACAATGAATCAAAGTGAATAATTTAAAAATGGTGTAAGGTTATATTTAAAAACATTAAAGCATGTTTGCCCTGCAGCAAAATCTTATTAGAAATAAGAAAAATAATTCGAAAAATATGATTAAAACAACTTGGCAAATCATTGCAAATGAAACTGGAAGAGTCACCAGCCGCAACACATATTTTAAATTGAATATAGATAATAAAATAATTAAATCCGACAGTGAAGTTGCAACTGCTTTTGAGAAATTCTTTGCTGACATTCCAGTTTCAACCACCAAAAATTTGTATGCCTCTCCTGCTGATGCTGAATTACTTCTTAAAGATAATGTAAAAGAGTGTGAAATCGAATTTAGATTTAAAGAAATAGGACCGCAAGATATTATTAAAAATTTTAATTTATTAAATAATAAGAATACTGCAGATTTATGGGGTCTATCAATGAAAGTTATTAAATCTATAATCGATATTATCGCACCTTACTTAGCAACTATTTTTAATGATTGTATAAAAAGTGGCGTATTTCCTGATCTAATGAAACAGTAAAGTTCTACCTTTGTTTAAGTCTGGTAGTAAGTCAGATCCATCTAACTTCCGACCTATATCTATTTTGCCAACACTAAGTAAAATATATGAAAAAATAATACTTACTCAGTTACTAGAACACTTTAATATTAATAACATTTTACATAATAAACAATTTGGTTTTACGAAGGGTCGCTCTACAACAGATGCTGACGTTGATCTGATTAGTTATATTTTTGATGCTTGGGAGAGGTCGCAGGATGCTTTAGGAGTTGTTTGCGATCTCTCTAAGGCATTTGATTGCGTGCAGCACACAACATTGATCAGGAAACTATGCCACTATGGAGTAAGGGGACCAGCACTCGTCCTCTTAAAATCTTATTTATCAAATAGGACTCAGAGGGTTGAGATAAATGGAAAAAGATCCACAGGTATCAAAATTGAGATGGGGGTCCCACAAGGATCCATTTTAGGACCCTTTCTTTTTCTGGTCTATATAAATGACCTACCATACCTTATTAATGGAAAAAACGGGATAGTCTTATTTGCCGATGACACGTCACTTACTTTTAATATTAATCGCTAAACCTCAGGCTATGACGAAGTAAATAATGCTCTCTCAAAAATAGTACACTGGTTTAGTGTTAATAATCTTTTGTTAAATAGCAAAAAAACTAAATGTATAAAGTTCACGTTGCCAAATGTAAGGCAAACTGAAACCAATGTTCTATTGAATGGAAAAGGTATGGAACTAGTAGATACAGCTGTCTTTTTAGGTATAACTTTAGACGCAAAACTACAGTGGGGCCCTCATATTGTTGGGTTGGCCGACAGACTCAGTTCAGCAGCATTTGCAGTGAGTAAAATAAGACAATTTTCAGACGAAAACACAGCAAGACTTGTATATTTTAGTTACTTCCACAGTTTAATGTCCTATGGCATTCTACTGTGGGGAAATGCTGCGGATATAAATACTATATTTGTGCTGCAGAAGCGAGCTGTTCGGGCAATCTACAAGCTGGCCCCCAACACTTCATTAAGAGAGAAGTTTAGAGAAACTGGAATCTTAACTGTAGCTTCTCAGTATATTCTATCAAATGTATTATATGTTAAAAAAAATTTAAATCTATTCAAAAAGAAAAGTGACAACCACAATAGAAATACCCGAAATAAGCATAAGCTTGATGTACCAGTGACTAGACTTAGTAAAGTAAAGAACTCGTTTAAAGGCCAGTGTATACGCCTATACAATAAGATCCCAGAAAGCGTTCAAAATTTTTCAATCAATAAATTTAAAAAAGTAGTTAAAGTACTTTTGTGTGCTAAAGCCTATTATAAAGTTAATGATTTTATGAATGATAGCACACTATGGGAATGAGGTGACCCCCTGCAAGGCTACTTCTAAATTACATATATTATTGTACTCTTGTTATGTAGTTTTAGTCATAACATTGTTATATATGCCTTTTTTATATTTTAAAAGAACAATTTTCCATATTTTTGATAAAAGATGGCCCCGCGCGAGTTTCTTACGCCGGTTCTTCTCGCCGGGCTAGTTTCCGAACCGGTGGTAGGCATCATGTAGATCGACGTTCAGAAAGTGTATGAAAATACCTATTTTGAATAAAAAATTTTTGACTTTGACTTTGACTTTGATAATTATATAGTTATAGTATATAAGATTCCGATTGTCTCTTCCTTAACATATGACTTGTATAAACTATCCCTTGTACCTAACAAATACAACCAAATTCCCCTACCTGTCTCACCTTACCTAGCAATCTCTGGTGAAGATTCTATGTACATGGAGGCTGAATGCCCGAAGGTAAAAGAATGGTACCTCTGCCCATCAGTATCAAACTACTAAGTAACAGAATACCCCGAATGCATCCATCACCTAATCACCAAGCAAGAACTTCACTCATCGTGCAAGATAACTACGGTCACCCTCACAAAAGGAGCAGTTGAACAACTTGACGACAGGCATTTTACTATGAATTTTCCGAACATCACGAAAGTTAGAACATCATGTGGCCAAGAACAATACAGAAGCCTACAAGGAAGCTACTTAACTATTGTTCCAGCAAATTGCTCCTTCAAGACGTCTACGTTTACAATCTTCAACTCCGATGATCACATAAAAGGTCATCCTCTGAAAATCATAGAACTACTGAAATATCAAGAATTTAATGAAAGCACATATCACACACATGCAACCTTAAACTCAATCGATCTCCGAAATCTTCTCTATTAATGAGAAAATTATATTTCAAAACCCCATAAAACTAGACAAGAATTTGCAACTAAGTTTGTACCATACAACCATCCCATTTTATATGATATCGATTGCAGTTATACTATGTGCCTTATACATCTTATACAAATATCTACGTAAAAGAAGCCTTCGCAAAACTCACGACGTAGAAGACAACAGCGATATACCTCTGAAAAAAAGAAGACCGCGTCCTGCTGAAATAGAAATAGATCACAGCGATATTTCGGCAACTTTATCAAACTTTCGAAATAGTCGCCGAACTGTGGGGGGAGGTGTTACATATGTACCCCCTATGTAATATGGACTTAGCACCGAATTGCCGAATACCATTATATGGGAATCATCATCATCGGTCAGTCGCAGTCGAAGATGCTCTTGGACTATAAAGAAAATACATGTCGTGCAGTTTCATCATAAATTACGAAAGAAATCGTCATATACTGGAAATGCTGTCGCTGCATCATCGTGGTGGTCCCATCTCCATGGGACCGTGAATTTGGAGTTAAGTTGAACACTTCAGATCTTACATCGGTCAAAGTCAGTAGTCTTAATTTAGTTATAATTCTTGAGTTTAGATCCATCATAGATCTGATTCATTTTAGTTAAGTTTAAATGTAACAATAGTTTGTAATTTTTAACTTCAATAAATATTTTATATAAAATCGTTTTTTTTTGGAACTCCCGATAGAGAACACTATAAGTAACTTGACAATGTCAACAACAACAACGACAACAACAACAATAACAACAACAACAACAATAATAATAATAATAATGAGGTAAAGGTAATGCAAGCTAACGCTGGTACTTGGTAACGGTACTCGGTAACGATAACGGGTAACAGGTTTGTTGGTTCCCGACCCGACCCGACCATCAATTTATAAGACGTTATCACGTCAAAACCATTCGGACAGGAATCAATAAAATCTTTGAAGGAGCTTTGGACTGCTCCACCTGAGTTGAAATTTTTCCCTTGCGAGTAGTTATCCAAATTTCGAAAAAAAATGGTAATCTGTTGGAGCAAGGTCCGGGGAGTACGGTGGATGTCTTAAACATTCCAATTGAAGCTCCTCTAATTTGGTAGCCGACTGTTGTGCAGTGTGTGGTCTAGCGTTGTCCTGAAGCAGCAGTGGCCTAGACCGAATGACCAACCTCGGTTGTTTAGCAGCTAGCTTTTCCATCATGATTTGCAGTTGCAGGCAATACACATCTACCGTAATCGACTGGCCAGATTTAAGAAAGCTGTAGTGAACAACACCGGCACTAGTCCATCTAGGCTTTGTCTGGTTCGCCTGGGTTCAGCCATTGCAATGAGCGTTTTCGATTATCGTACAGGATCCACTTTTTATCACATGTAATGTTTCGATTTAAAATCCCTTAATTATTGTGCCGGTTGAGTAATGTAACGCAGCAGTCGACGCGCGTTTGTCAGTTTGCTGCACTCAATTCATGAGGTACCCACCTTTCAAGCTTTTTCACTTTCCCAATTTGCTTCAAGTGGATTAAAACAGTTTTATCACTAACACCGCAGCCTGTAGCTAACTCGGACGTGGTTTGCGATGGATCCGCTTCCTTCAATTGCCTTCAATTCTTCATTATTTCATCTCCGGCCGTCCACGGGGCTTGTTCTGCAGGTCGAAATTTCCAGAACGAAAACGTTGGAACCAAAAACGCACTGTGTTTTCTTTTGCGACTACGCCGCCATACACATCATTAATCCTTCGAGCCGTTTCTGCAGCACTGGTGCCACGGTGGAACTCGTACTTGAAAATAATACGATATTTCAAGTTTTCCATTTTGTAAACAGAGTGATGCAAAGAAAAACCCAAAAGAGGAAAAAACAAATGAATTACGGTTTTCGAAAGACAGATGCATGAGTAAATAGCGGTATAAATTTAAAATTGGAATTCCTAACCAAAGAAGATATATTTGAGATCAAAGTGGCCAGTACGACCAAAACGCCAATTTCGTATGTAAGAACCTATTAGGAAGGTGTTGTAAGTAGATTTCAGTATGAAACAAAGCGCGACATTTTGCGAGGTGAGGGGGTTTCTGACTCCGCCCACTCATCTACTGGTCAATAGCAAAACTATGTACTTCGTTCTTCATCGACCTTTCTTAGAAATTTTGCTATCTCACACTAGATGGCACTAAACGCCAGATTACATCTTAGTCGACAGGGGCGTAAAATGATGAAAAACTAAATATTGCTTTACGACTGAAAAGTTTTTAGGAAGTACTGCGAAAAAAAAAATTTTAGTACGCATGATGATTAAAATAATATATGAATATTGAGTTTGTACCTACGTATCTAGAATATATTATATTTATATTTTAATATATTATATTTTACGGGGATTGACCGTGATCAAAGCATAAACAGGCCATCTATTGGCGATTATAATAATTTATAATTTAAGCAAGCGACCAATTTTCAGTTCTATAGAGCGCACTGTTGTGAGCTGCAACTTCTTGGTTCTTACAGATTCTTCTTATGCTTGAGTGGCGATAATAATGATACAGCAACAATTGTGATATTCTTCTTTATTGGTACATATGAGAGATATACTTAACACAGATACGTATTACATTGAGAGATGCATAACACAGATAGGCTAACTAAAATAATCTAATTAGTGCTGTGCTTGTGACATCTGTCAATAAGACATTGACATTTCTACTTTTTATTTCATCTTTATTATGCAACACGCACAACCCCTTTATTTTTTTTACAAAGGTAATCGTTCACGTAATGTTTCGATTGAACGATTTTAGGGCGTAGGTGGTGACGAAAAAGTTGCTCTTAAAAATTAATACGGAAATTTTTGCAATTTTGCTTTAATATTGTATTTAATCCGGTTAATTTTTACATTTAATTAAAAATGCTTGTGAAGCGGCGTAAAATACTTCGGGTGATCCGGTGTAGATTACAAAGCATCTATCTATCATATTGTAGGTATTATATAACTTTTTCGTATGTTTTTAAATTTAAAGGTAAATTTTCCTAACTTTTTTGCTCAACATATCCGAATAGCTGACTCCACACCACAAAATTACTAAATTAAATTTTGTGTTCCATATGCTCCAGCAAACTTTTGGTCTCATTATGTGATCATCAATAAATATTATAAGCATTGTTTTCTTTTCAATCCTTTAAATATTATCTGGGAATATTCTTGATGCTCATTAGTCGCTACTACTATGCAGAGAGGATGCGTTTTGTTCGTAGTGCCAACTGTCAGTACCAGAAATCCTAGCCATAAGTAAAAAATGCTCAGCGTAAACTTACGAAATAACTATTTAGTTATCTGTGTTTTACTTATGGATTTTCAACATGCTTTGAGGTATCGAGGAGGTGTCTAAAGTAGTATTATAAGTACTTAGCTAACAACTGTTTATTACATTTTACAAATAGTTTTTGGTTAAAACTTACAAAAATTTGACAATTATGTATGGTGAGCACCGCACTGCTTGTGATCAGACTAGCAATTAAACTAACTGCGCCCACGCCGCCTCAGTCCTCACATCACTTTGTCTGGCGCAGCACGGCAAAGAAAGTGTACGATGACTTGATTATCTGGAAATGGTCTCCGATCAGTTGACACTTCAACGTGAAGTCGAAACACTGCCTAAGATTTTAGATGCCAAAAACTACACAAGACTTGACTATAACATTCACGATAATTTTGGATAATATGCGAAGCCACCGGGAGGTAAGGCGTCCGCGCCGGCACCGGCGAGGCGCTGATGGTTTTTCATTTCGGTCGTACCTTGATGTAGGTCTCCAGGGAGAGCGGCACGAGGCCGGCGGCGGTGGGGCTGATCTCGCGGCCAACGCGCAGCAACAGCAATAGCAGTAGCCGCCGCGGGCGCGCCGATAGACCCACCCAGCGCATCGAGTACGCCGCGCCCGCCACCAGCCCGCTCTACGCACACCACACTCATATAGCACTATGATTATTACATAATTATACACAGAATTATATTTGCCTGTTGCATATGAATGTACTTATGAAAAGTATATAATATGATTGGTATTTCCACATTAACTTCATAGTAAAATGCAAGAACCAAGGCAAGGAGCATTCAACATTGCCATAACCCATACTTTTTAACCGACTTCCAAAAAAGGAAGCAGTTATACGTTCGGTTGTATATTTGTATATTTTTTTTGTATGTTCAACGATTATTCCGCCGTCTGTAGACTGATTTTCAAAATTATTTTTTTGATGTAAAGGGTATAATCCTAAATTGGTCTTTTTTAATATCAAAGTGCTGACCTAATGATGGGATCCATAAGGAATCGAGGGAATTCCTCGAAATTTATATGGACACATATAGTGATTTCAACTTTTTCTGAAGTAGTACGTACTTTTTGATAGAAGTAGCATATGCTATTAAAAAAGTAAGCTTTTCTACCAAGGTCTCCAAGCTAGATCCAAAAGTACTGAACAGAACTCCTGAGTCCTTATAGTTACATGTTTAGGAATCCCGGTGATGTTAAAAGAACTGCAAGCATATGCTAACATACCACTTACAGTAATCAGCATCATCATCACCACTATGTTCACACGAAACACCAACATATTATGATGACAGGTACTCACTATTCATAAGAGTTTTGTGCACTGATATGAATGTTTTTGAAATTTTGCTATTGCCAAAATTATATTCGTGATCATCATCATCACTATAATATATTTAATGCTTACTGCTACATTTTGTTCGCCGACTACTACAATAGATATTAATTATTATTTAATAATATAATATCTAATCATTATCAACACTGGTGATTGTTTATTAGGTCCACAGATCGGTAATGCTTATTTGAGGAAATACCACTGCCTCTCAGAAAACTGGCATAAAATAACGCTTGAGTTTGTTTTGTCGCCAAAAGTTTGAAAGAGTGAGAACAGCGGAGGCTTTTTTTGTATTTATAATTTTCTTAAAATGTGTTAATAATAATTTTATTAATTTAATAGTTAATAATAATTCTACTGTAGGTGTGTATGTCACTGAACTCCTCCTAAACGGCTGGACCGATTTGAATGAATTTTATTGTATGCGTTTATGTGGCGCCCTGGATGGTTTAGATTCACAAATCAGCCCGGAAGGACAACGTCTGTCGGGTCCGCTCGTACATATATATATATATATATATATATTTCTATATTTTCATGTAAAGTGATGATATATATATATATATATATATATATATATATATATATATATATATATATATATGTATATATATCATCACTTTACATGAAAATGTTTTTGGTGGGATATCACTTCTTTTTGTAAGTTGTAAGTTAAGAGAGGAGTTGAGGTTCTCTTTTTGATGAAATTTTTTTTTTTGAATTTGCATTTTAAAGTGTAGTGATAATATTTTTTTGATAGATATTAGACATGAAATAATACGACAATGTTATTATAGTGCAATTTATGAAAATAATAACACGAAATTTTAAAAAAATATGGTACATTATAATTAAATCGTTAAATTTGCAATTGCTACAAACTAGACACACAATACACCGAAATCAATGACACTTGAGCTTGAATTTGGGAAACTAATCCATCGATATTTGGATTAATTCCACTGATACAAAGACGTAAAGAATTTTTCAAATTATCGTCAGTCAGTCTTGTACGATGTGTTGATTTATTAACTTTCATAAATGAAAAGAACTGTTCGCATTTGTAAGTACTGCCAAACGCACAAATCAATCTTCTTGCGAATTTTCCAAGCTGCGGAAAATTGTCTTTTTCTAGGTATTTTTTCTAGAATTCGCAAAACTATACGTCTTCAAATTTGGATTTTAGGAGGGAGTTTTCTTGAATCTCGATCAACTCTGAAACAGTCTTCCATGTTTTTGAAGTCGCTAAATCTGTTCGAAAATTGTTCCGACAGTAACTTGAGTTCTTCGGCATATTGAGCATAAGCAATATTTTCATACGCAAAGAGCGTGTTGAAATGGTAACTGTTACCAGACAGCATCTGTGACTCCCACATTAGTTCATAGTTTAATCTGAAACGCTTTCAAATGTCTGTACAAATCATTTACTAACTGTCCTTGTTTTTGAAGTTTCAATCATTCAAATAGCCTGTAAGATCGACCAGAAATGCTAAGTTACATATCCATTTTGGGTCACTTAATTCAGATAGTGGTTTATCTTTTATTTTCATAAAGTCTGCTATCTCATTTTTAAGCTCGTAAAACCGTTTCAACATTTTTCTTTTGCTCAGCCATCTGACTTCACAATAATATGTTACGTCGTTATATTCAGCTGATATTTCATCCAAAAACGCCTTGAATTGACAATGGTTAAGCCCTCGGGATCGAATAAAGTTGATGGTTTTTACTACTACATTCATAACATTCTGGAGTCGAATGGACTTAGAACACAAGTTCTGTTGGTGGATAATGAAATCAAGGACTATCAAATCATCTTTTTGCACATTTAATTCTGTTGCTTTTTCATTCAAAATTCCGGTGACACCTTTACGTAAGCCGACCATAGAAGGTGCACCATCAGTGCATACTCCAATTCATTTTGACCATGGCAAGCCAAAACTTGTGAATACCTTTTGAACTTCAATAAAAATATCCTCTCCTGTAGTGGTTCCTTTAAGCGGCTGTAAAGCAAGCAATTCCTCAGTAACAGTGATCTCCTTATCAACACCTCGAATAAATATAGCCACTTGAGACGTGTCAGACAAATCGGTGCTCTCGTCTAATGCTATGGAATTCAAAACCAGCCATACGGTCAGTCAATGTTGTTTTTATATCATTAATCATCATTTCTATACGTCGAATAACAGTTGGTCTTGACAAACTAATTTTTTCAAATTCATTTTTCTTTTCAGGATACAAAATACCGCAAACTTCTAACATACACTCCTTGATAAATTCTCCTTCGGGAAATGGTTTTAATGCCTTTGCCAATTTTGAGCTAACTATAAAACTAGCTTTCACAACATTATCGAGTTGTGTTTATTGTTTATGAAACATTTGTTGCTGTTTTTCCAAATTTGCGGTAAGCTTCTGGATTTTGTCTGTTCTTAATTATACACAGCAAACAAATAGGCTTATCATTGTGTAAGATAAAAAAGAATTCTTCAGTCCATTTTTCTTGAAACTGGCGACCCCCTGTATTATATACTTTTCGTTTCTTTCCATCAGACTTCATTTTTGTTTACTTTTCGTTCAATAAACTTAATAACAAACTATAGTTAGTGACGATTCAAGATGCACACAAAGTCACAAAGCAAGTTGACGGATCGAGCAGAGGCAGAGCTTGTCCAAGTTACCACCTCGGTAGCTCAAATAGAACTAAACTAACGTTCGGGCCTGGATGGCTTATATAGGCAAAATGAAGGAATAATCTGGAATAAACTAGTTTAGAATCATTGAGAAGCAATAAATCTTTTGATGTGTCGCCCGTGAGGCGGCAATCCCAAAGAATTTGATCGAGCAAGCCGAGTGGCGGCGATTACCAAAGAGTGAGGCGGCAAACATCAAAGGATTTGATGTTTGCCGCCTCACTGTCACTTCCGTGAGTATAAGTACCTAATGGAATATTTTTATAAATTGGGTTTTTTCAAAATGTCTCGCGGGCCGGATCATATCTTACAGCGGGCCGGAACCGGTCCGCGGGCTGGTTGTTGCCCATATATGGAGTAGGGTATCTTTAAATAAAGGAAAAGTTTCATACATGACTTTTTAACAAAGTCAAACCATTTACGAGAAATTGGCCTCCAAAATGCTTTATAAGTTGGTCTCCCCCTGGCATTTCTAAACTATGAGACTTAGAAACTTGCAATTTTCAAAAAGATCATGCTAAAAACCTTTTAGGAAACTTTTGAAGTAATTTGAAAAAAAATAAATACGCGATTATAATTACAGAACCCTCCTCAGACATGTCCTGACATGCTCTTGGTTTTTCTTTGTTGGCTTCCTATTTATAATAAGGGCGATTCTTAGCTCTTCGACTATAGCTGACTGTTGTGTTTTAATACTACTAAAGTCAATATTTATATGGTGAACGCCTTGCAAATTATTCACTGTAGTGAGAGACTGCTACATAATCCTGCCCACAAGAGAACATAGATGACCCAATAAATTATATTTTGATCTGTTAAGTAAAATTTGCCCATACACATAAAAGGGTAACGCGATTCAGCAGGACATATATCGATAATTGATATCTATTGACAACTTTACCTAAACTGGAATTCTACATCTATTAAATAATGCCGTATCATCAAAGCGCCATCTATCGCGTGAGATGTGACGTAGGAAAGAAGCATAAGGTACTAAAGTCTAGGTATACTAAAGGCCGGCAACGCACTTGCAACTCCTATGGTCTCGCAGGTATTCATGGGCAACAGTAGTCGTTTTTCATCAGGTGACCCAGCTGCTGGTTTCACGTTTGCCTCCTCTCATTATGAACAATAATTTAACGGTACTTTCATACACATTACACTGGAACAATAATATAACTACTTATCATAACCAAAAAACTTCTGCCTTTTCATCCGTTATTGGATGATTTATACAGTATTCTCCGAGCGAAGTAATCACTCTAGAAATACTGTAGTGCCTGGGTGCCTGGTTTTTAAATGTCGTACGGTTGCCGAAGTTACATACGGCATTCTCACAACATAGTCAGCCTAGTCCAAAGGAATGACTGGTCAATACGTCTGGGGCCAACCATGTGCGGTTTCCTCACGATGTTTTCCTTTACCGTTAGAGCGTCCGTATAATGTCGTCCCTGTTAATTACTCATATAAAAGGGTCTAAATAACTAGTTTTCTATGTCTAAACACACACACAAAGACACACACACACACAATAATATAATAAAACCTAATATACCTACTTACTAAAATAAGCATTATGAAATGTAAATGTCAAAAGAAAATCTTTAAATTATTATTTACGTAACTAAATCTTACCTTCTCAATCTAACATGTATGTAACCTATTGTAATGTTGTTATACTGAACAAGTATAATACTATATTTGGTAAAACAAAAAAATGTGGGTATTCTTAATATTATGTGTAATTTTTTTTTTGTATTTATTTTAAATGCGCTCGCTGTACACGTAGATTTTTAATTACTTTTAAGTCACAAAATGTATTTCTCGTAAGTGATTTTGTAATCTTTTAAGAAATAAAGAATCTTTAAACATAAACCTAATGTACTTGAGATATGAAAAAGTCTCATTGGTACACGCTACAACTGGGGAATCGAAGCAGCACTCTCTCGAGTGCGAATCAAACGGTCTACCCTCTAGGCCACGGAGTTCTTATCATACACAACGTATTACCATGGAGGAATAGTTTTATTGGTCCATGGTATTACATACCAATACAAATTGTTATTATTTTATACTTTAAATGATCAAATCTTGTTAATCTATATATATAAAAATGAATTGCTGTTCGTTAGTCTCGCTAAAACTCGAGAACGGCTGAACGGATTTATCTTATCTTGGTCTTGAATTATTCGTGGAGGTCTAGGGAAGGTTTAAAAGGTGAGAAAAATTCGAATAATTGCCGGGAAAATCCTCAAAACAGCATTTTTCTATTTCCCATACAAACGTTATCTAAACAAAATGGAGAGTCAATTTGTAATTTATTACCGCTGCATAAAGTTAAAATTCGCGTGCGCGTTGGAGGATCTAATATCGCGTTCCGAAACTCAACAAAAGTGAAAGTGAATCGCGAACGCGACAAAATTGCATAGTCACAAAATACATAAGTACATAAATAGGTCGGCGTCGAGAAAATTAATTTTAGCTAACTTCAGTTGTTAATCTGTCAGATTATTTTTTTAATAAGACTATATAGAAATCGAAAGATAAATCTTAAGTTTTGTCACAAATTAAATTATAAATCTTAAGTTAAATTTCTGAACGCAATCATAATATTTGACATTACAATATGTCAATCCATCCTGTCGCATTTCAGAGCACGGAAAAAAGTATATTATATTGTGTTACGAGTTACGATATCTATGAGTGCATCCTTCTATCTTTGTGACTACGTGCGCGAGAACTTTATTTACTTTGGTGATCCTTTGTGATAGTGACATTCCAAGTAATGTGCTCTTTTTTGTGATAGTGACACTTTAATGCTAAATGAGCGGTAAATTTTCTCACTTTGATTAATTACAATTTACGATGCCGAGGAGAAGAAAGAGACCTGCTTGCTGAAACCATCACGGGAAATGATGGATACCCATTGTATCGTCGGCGATCAGTTGCGGACAGTGGGCGATCGGTAGTTGTGAAGGTAAGAGGACAAAATGTTGATGTAGACAATCGATGGATTGTGCCATACTCGCCAATATTGTCCAAAGCTTTTGAGACTCACATCAATGTGGAATATTGTAATTCTGTGAAATCGATAAAGTACATATGTAAATATGTTAATAAAGGTAGTGATATGGCTGTCTTCGGTGTAACTAATGCAAATGATGAAATATCACAGTACCAGATGGGTCGCTATGTAAGTAGCAACGAAGCTATTTGGCGTATCTTTTCATTTGCGATCCATGAAAGACACCCTACAGTAGTCCATTTGGCAGTCCATTTAGAAAATGGTCAACGAGTTTATTTTAATGAATCTAACGCGGCAGACAGGGCGGCACATCCACCGTCGACAACATTAACAAGTTTCTTCACAGTCTGTCAAACAGATGATTATGCTCGCACTTTGCTGTATGCTGACATGCCGCGCTATTACACATGGAACGCATCATCGAAATCGTTTCAGCGTCGAAAACAAGGAACACCAGTTGAAGGACATCCAAATGTATTTGCTTCAGATGCTCTGGGTCGCATCTACACAGTACATCCAAATAACGATGAATGTTATTATTTGCGGTTGTTGTTGGTGAATGTTCGTGATCCGACATCGTTTAAACAACTGAGAACAGTTAATGGACAGCTGTGTGCGACTTACCGTGAGGCATGTCAACTATTACATTTACTTGAGAACGATTCGCACTGGGATGATACGCTTAAGGATTCCGTAATATCTTCATCGCCGCATCAAATTCGTACATTGTTTGCGATAATCATATCGACATGTTTCCCCTCGAATCCAAAAGATTTGTGGGTTAAGTATAGAGATGACATGTCTGAGGATGTTTTGCATCGTGTGCGCCGTCAAACTTTGAATCCTACACTACAAATGACTGAAGAAATTTACAATGACACATTGATCATGATAGAAGATATGTGTTTATTGATGGTAAATAAAGTATTGTCGTGTTTGGGAATGACAGCACCCAATCGTCATATGCACGATGCATTAAACCACGAGTTGCAAAGAGAACATCAGTACGACATTGAAGCATTGGCCGAAACAGTTCGTACAAATGTTCCACAATTAAATCAACAACAAAGAATTGCGTACGACACTTTGATAGAAGCTGTGAACAGTGGATCTGGTGGAATTTATTTCCTTGATGCTCCCGGAGGAACCGGAAAAACGTTTTTAATTTCATTGCTTTTGGCGAGGATCAGATCGCGAAACGATGTTGCTCTAGCGTTGGCTTCATCTGGAATAGCTGCGACTCTGCTAGAAGGCGGGCGAACTGCACATTCTGCCTTGAAATTACCACTAAACATGCAAATCACCGAAACACCAATTTGCAACATCGCCAAAAATAGCGCAATGGCCAAGATCCTACAGGTATGCAAATTGATTGTTTGGGATGAATGCACAATGGCCCATAAGAGGTCACTGGAGGCACTGGACAGAACGTTGAAAGATCTTCGTGACAACCAAAATATTTTTGGTGGGACCATGATTCTGTTGTCAGGTGATTTTCGTCAGACTCTTCCAGTTATTCCCCGATCAACTGTTGCTGATGAACTAAATGCATGCTTAAAATCATCAAATTTGTGGCAGTACGTAAAGACACTCCACTTAACAACTAACATGCGAGTATTTTTGCAACAAGATGAAACTGCAAATGTGTTTGCGAAGCAGTTGTTAGACATTGGAAATAATAAAGTTGCAGTGGACACCTCGACCGGATTCATCACATTACCTACAGATTTCTGTCACATCACAGACTCAAAAGTGGAGCTTATTCAGCGAGTTTTCCCAGATATAGCGCAAAAGTTCAATAACCATAATTGGCTGGGTGAACGAGCAATATTAGCAGCGAAAAATAAAGATGTCGAGGATCTTAATGCGACCATTCAGAATTTTCTTCCAGGACAGTTGGTTTCCTTCAAATCAGTCGACACCGTAATGAACCAGGATGACGTAGTCAACTATCCCACTGAGTTTTTAAATTCACTGGAATTGCCGGGATTACCACCTCACAATTTGCAGTTAAAAGTAGGATCAGTTGTCATCATGCTGCGTAACATTAATCAACCTCGACTATGCAATGGAACAAGACTGGCTGTGAAAAGACTGATGAATAACGTCATTGAGGCGACAATCATAAAAGGAAAATACAAAGGAGAGGATGTCTTGATCCCGCGGATACCGATGATTCCAACGGACTTAACATTCGATTTTAAACGCTTACAATTTCCAGTACGTCTGGCCTTTGCGATGACCATAAATAAATCGCAAGGACAGTCGTTAGAAGTTTGTGGAATCAACTTGGAGTTTCCCTGTTTCGCGCATGGACAATTATACGTCGCGTGTTCGCGCGTCGGAAAACCGTCTTCTTTGTTTATTTACGCACCACAAAACAAAACAAAAAATATAGTTTATGAGAAAACTTTAAATTAATTATTAATTATTTCAGGAAAACTCTGTTTTGTAAGTAAGCAACATGATGTATCGAAAATAATAATAAAACTTCATGATTTATTCAATAAATGCTTTTTTATTAAATACGGATTCGATTTGTTTGTTTTAAAATCATTTTATACAAAAGATTTGGTCTTTTATTTATCGATGAGGCAGTACGAAGTCTGCCGGGTCAGCTAGTATGTAATATATTAGGTCATTACATAATATGAAATTGGCGTTTTATAAAGGAGGAACATAAAGTCGATTTTTTTAAACATAGGTAGTCCATTGATTTCTTTACTAAAAAATCATTCGGACATGAATCAATAAAATTTTTTATGGCGCTTCGGACTGGCCCATCGGAGTTGAGTTTTTTTCCCTTGCAAGAAGTTATCCAAATTTCGAAAAAAATGGTAATTAGTTGGAGCAAAGTCCAGGGAGTACGGTGGATGTCTAGACATTCCAATTGAAGCTCCTCTAATTTGGTAGCCGTCTGTTGTGCAGTGTGTGGTCTAGCGTTGTCCTGAAGCAGCAGTGGCCTAGACCGAATGACACATCTCGGTTGTTTAGCAGCTAGCTTTTCCATCATGATTTGCAGTTGCAGGCAATACACATCTACCGTAATCGACTGGCCAGATTTAAGACAGCTGTAGTGAACGACACCGGCACTAGTCCATCAAATGCTCACACGTAACTTTTTTTTAGTCGAATTTCGCTTGGGGCAGGCTTTGGCTGGTTCGCCAGGGTTTAGCCATTGGGATAGCGTTTCCGATTATCGTACAGGATCTACTTTTCATCACAGGTAACGATTCGATATAAAATCCCTTCATTATTGTTCTGGTTGAGTAATGTAACGCAGCAGTCGACGCGCGTTTGTCAGTTTGCTGCACTCAATTCATGAGGTACCCACCTTTCCAGCTTTTTCACCTTCTCAATTTGCTGCATGTGGATTAAAACAGTTTTATCACTAACATCGCAGCCTGCAGCTAACTCGGACGTGGTTTGCGATGGATCCGCTTCCACAATATGGAACTTAACTTTCATTCAATAGTTAGTAGGGGTTAGAGGATAAAAGTTCCAATTTTGACAATGATTGTGTTGGTTGTGTACTAATACAACTTATGTAAAAAATTTCAGCTTTCTAGGACATTCGGAAGTACCATATAATTTTGTTGATCATCAGTGAGTCAGTGACGAGTTCAGGGGTTTTTAGATATCAATAAAATCTAAAGTAGACCTATGCAATCAAAACTTTACAAGTTTAATAATTTCGCTACTGGGAACATATCCTGAAAATGTCATTTATCTGGTATAACCCAAGTTATGAGAGTACAAAAATCGACGAAATGCTTCGAGAAAAGGTGGTCTGGTTATCTTTGCGGGGGCATAACCATGCCCCCAGATAACAAAATGAGATTTTTATATTTTTAAACAAAAAATTAAACCGCCTTCCAAAGTAAAAATGTACAAAAAAGTTATTTCACACTTTTTGTGCCATTTTACTTTGGAAGTCGGTTTTCTGTTTAAATTTCTATTTTGTATATTTTTTGTTAGTTTAATTTAATTTTTCCTTTCATTCCTTTATGTTGTTATTTATAATACGCGGAAAGAACTTACTTGAACTTTGAGCTCGTTGCCGTAGTAGCAGTACAGGAACAGCTCAGTGAGGATGCAGGCGATGAAGAGCAGCATGGCCGTGAACTCCGCGCTCGCCACCGAAAGCTGCGCACACGCACTGTTAGCAACACGCCACGCGTGACGTGATGTTTCGGCTTATGCCACACAGTCACAGCGCCACGCGACTTACACTGGCCATTTTGTACGCCGCCATGCACAGGATGCTGCCGCCCACTCCCACCTGTATGAAGATTGCTACGCCGAAGATGTCCTGGAATGACGTGGCTATCCTGCCCGAAAATTTTTTTACGGTTTAATAACCTCTTGCAGAAAGTCAGTAGCC
Source organism: Phengaris arion (assembly GCA_963565745.1). Taxonomy (NCBI): domain Eukaryota; kingdom Metazoa; phylum Arthropoda; class Insecta; order Lepidoptera; family Lycaenidae; genus Phengaris; species Phengaris arion. The sequence goes on from OY751433.1 coordinate 28,787,799, forward strand.
TGGCTGTACGACGTCAGTAGGGTCGCACTTACTCGGTTACGGCCTGATAGTGCCGGAAGCAGCGCACAAACGCGCGCACCAGCGCCGTCTCTTGCGGCTCGCCTGCCACCTCACCCTCCCCCCGCGCGCGTTCTGGCAGCGTCCGCAAGTCCTCTCTACGACAAAACTGATCACTTAGATAATTTCTCCGAGACAAAAAATAATATTATATTAGCAGTCTACCTGAGAATCTCTAGTTGCGTCTTGCAGAGGAAGAGGATGGTGGCCATGAAGCCGTCCATCGTCGTGTTAGCGATGCCCACGAGCGTGATCACGTAGTGCGAGTATAGCAGGCACGGCACGAACCTGACAAACAAAAACCACCAATAAAACAAAACTATACGGATCAGAACATCGTTACATGGAACAATACTGACGCGACGAGCGGGTGCGTGTCGAAGCCGGTCCAGAAGGAGAACTCGACTAGCTGTCCGGCGGCCCGCGCCAGCAGCGACAGTGCCAGCCACAGGTGGCACACCACCACCGCGCAGCCAGCGTAGCCCACCAGCAGCCGCCGTGCTGACACCGCCGTGCGCGCCGCCCTCACCGCGCCGCCTGCGCTGCTACCTGCCAGAAGCGGCGCTGCCACGTCATAATGTCATATTTTATGAAGTATGTATATTGGCCCTACTTTATTATTTTTCTTGTATAGGACCAATGCTATACCGTCAAGGCTGCGGAGCACTTTGTCGATGCGGTCAGCATCCATATAGAAAACGATCTGCTTGGCGATGGAGGTGACGTGGCACAGCAGCAGGAACATCACTTTGGACAGCTTCTCCATATCGCTGCGCGCGTGGAAGGCGTAGATGGTCTCCTGCAGCAAGTACGCGGCGGTGAGCAGTAGCACGGCGCGGCGGTAGGCGCAGTGCGCGCGGTCTGCGCGGGCGTTGCCACTTCGGCGCCGCAGGAAACCCACCGCACGCAGCACCCGAGCGTGCGGCGCCAGGCAGTGCCCCGCGCTCGACCTGAATAATTTCAGCTCACGTACAGTGGTTATCAAATATATTTTTTCATTTCTCATACTCGGATAGTAGTGTTGTTTTGATCTGATTATTGGGTGGAAGATGCTGCTTTCCTTTCATAGGGAGGGAAAAGCTCATACAAATTCATTCCGGCCCGAGGGCCGGAAAAACTTCAAAAATAGAACTGCTGTTAGCTGTGAAGAGTTTTTTGTAAAAAAAACTATTAAAAAATGACATGACTTTCTAAACAGCCAGTGTGAATATAGCGCAAACTCTTTGAGCGGAATAAGCCGCGAGTGCCGCGACAATGACGCGGCGAGCGGCAAGTTCCATATTTAAAATTTAAAAAGTCAACACAAATTGGCGGGATACTAAAATCTGTTATGTATGTATCTGTGACGGACTTTTGTGCTAAGATTTGAATTGAATATTAAAAATGAGTTTCAGCGAAATATTGAAACTATAAAATATATTCTATACTATAAATATTCCAAACAAAAATATAACTTTTAATTTCACGAATTGTCCTAATTTGACTATTAAATTTAAATAGGCACTACTAATATATTATTATCAATAAATAGTTTAGATAAACAACTAGTTTTATTATCCTCATATTCTAAATGAAAAGTAGAGTGCTTGCCACGGGTAAAAAATTCACGGGAAGAAGAAGTCTGCCTATCTCGGGAATTGATTCTTTTCAACCCTAGGCTAACAATCTACTATTGTATAATCCCGTAGGTACACAGAAGTCAGAGAGATGCCAGATGGTACCTATAACTAGTAACTCTTACTGTGAGAGAGTATAGCAATAATTACATAATATTCTTACGTGAACATAGCGCTTCTGTTGCAGTTTCTGTTGTCTCCTGTCTCCCGAAACGTCCCCGGTTGACCGCTGTTAGTTAATTACCGGGCTGGTGAGATAGACTTGACGAGGCGGAGTTTCAGTAACAGCTTAATAACCATGTCAGCGACAGTGTGGGTTGGTCCGGGCGTCTCCGGGCGGGGCCCCTGACAAGGCTAATTACAGACCTAAGTCTTTGCTGTCGACGATTTATCCCTCACTAAATGTCAAATCTATATCTATACATATAATAAATTTGTAACTGGACGCTGTCTGTACAAGAAAGATAAATAAGAAAAAATATTACAGGGGTTCTTTATGAACGGTAGAGAACCCAAAACAAAGATTTTTAAAATTTTTGTCTGTTTATCTGTATGTTTGTACGCGCTAATCTCAGAATATACTGAACGGATTTTAATGAAATTACTAAGCGGTAACTCATGCTAAGCAACGCCGGTCATGGATATAACTAGGATGGGTGACCACAATCCCAAATATTTTTAAGATCAAGATCTAAATGCCTAATACCTACTAACGTTTTCCTATGCAAGAGATTTTGGAAATCTATAAAACACGATGACGAACATATCCTTATTATAAACGCGAAAGATTTATGTATGGATGTAAGAATGTTCGTTACTCTTTCAGGTAATAACAGCTGAACGGATTTCATAAAATTTGATATGGTAGTAGTTTAATCATTAACACATAGGCTACTTTCAATCGCAGAAATAAGTACGGTTCTCCCAAGATTTCTTTTTCGCGTACGAAGGTGCGGTTAGCTGAACTATAATGTTAAGAATGTTAGCATCTGAACTATACTAATATTATAAAGAGTTAAAGTTTGTTTCTTTGTGAGTTTGTGACTTACCGAGATTGTAAGGGGTATTCTCTGGATCTACTTCAACCTATCTTTAAAATTCTTTAAACAATAGAAAGTCACATTATTTGTGTCATGGGCTATAATATTATACTAATCTGAAAAGTGATGTCCTTTCCGTGGTAGTCGAATTTGCAAAATAAATCGAAACAAAACGAGCGAACGAAATCGTTTTTGACAAACGATGAGAGATGAGCTCAATAGAGTTTTAGAGAAAAGTTTTTAGAGTTTGATAATAGTTACCTGCAAAAAATTGCTGCTATTTATATAGCATTTGCCCCCGTCTTTACCCGCGAGAAATTGGGTTTTAAACGATATCTTTGTAAAAATTTTAAACTTTCATCCCCTATTTTACTTTCATAGGGCATATTCAAATTGAAAAACGCTAAAATACGTAACTCATTATTTTTCCGTACTGAATTCATACGAAATTTCATGCGAATATTTATTTATTTATTTTCCATACAGACATCAGATCAGATCATTAATAAAATTATACAATTTGCACTAATCTAAGTAAACCTGACATCCAATTATGTGCGTGCACAAAACTTTTAAGTTACAAAGAGAAACAGTAAAAAAAAAACTTATGTTTAATTTATACAGAACCAGCATAAAAAGAAATAGCTTATACTAACATTATATACATGGACACCGAATCAAAACACTTTTAAAGATGATGATATTTTTATATTTAACAAAGTAACCCGACATCCCACAATACATTACGTTATGCACAAGTTCTACTTTTACTTAACAACAGAACCATCAAACAATATACATGTAGTTCAAACTATTATACAGGTATTACCTTATCCAAATATTAATAATGGTGATAAAATATGTCCAAGGAATAAAAAAAATTATACAAAATCTTATCCCCTATTTCACCACCTTGAGGGGTTGAATTTTAAAAAATCCTTCATTAGTGGATGCTTTTGTCAAATGAAAAATGAGAAATATGGCACACTTTTTTGAAAGGTGAAAGAGATAAGGGTGGGACTATATGATCCGGGATCCGGAAAGCTGGAGAAAATTTAGAACACTAAAAATTGAACTCTGCGTTAATACAATAGAGCTGGAAATCGAACACACAATTGTCGAGTCAAATGTTAATGTCATATGACAGTTTTGACGGATATTAGACGGATACAATATTAGTCCTTATCTAGGAGGTAATATATTATACTATGGAAGTTTTTTGCCACGAACACACTCCCACGCCGGCAAAGCTGCGGGCTAAACGACGGGACCTTTATTTTTATTTTGTTCTCGCAGGAGAAAGGTCATTACCCCTACCCCGGGGTGGTTGTCCCGGGGATATGTGGGATTTCCGGTATCGTCGCCGGTTTACCCACTAAAACCAACTATGAAAGGGAGGAGAGTTCCGGATCTGCTTAACACAGGACACCCCACGACCGGCCGGTCTTCCTACGCCGGCGGAGCGGAACAGAGGATTAATCAAAGTCAAAGTCAAGTCAAATTTTTTTATTCAAAATTACCTACCACCGGTTCGGGTACTAGCCAAGTGAGAAGAACCGGCGTAATAAACTCGCGCGGGGCCATCTTTTATGAAAAGGATGGAAAATTTTTCTTTTAAAAATATAAAAAATGTATATATAACAATGTTATGACTAAAACTACATAACAAGAGTACTATAATATAGAAGTAGCCTTGCAGGGGGCTACCTCATTCCCAAGGTGTGCTATCATTAAAATTCAATTAACTTTATAATAAGCTTTAGCGTACAAACGTTCTTTAACTACTTATTTAAATTTATTGATTGAAATTTTTCTAACGCTTTCTGGGATCTTATTGTATAGGCGTATACATTGGCCTTTAAACGAATTCTTTACGTTACTAAGTCTAGTCACTGGTACATCAAGCTTATGCTTATTTCGGGTATTTCTATTGTGGTTGTCACTTTTTTTTTTGAATAGGATTAATTTTTTTCTAACATACAATACATTTGATAGAACATACTGAGAAGCTACAGTTAAAATTCCAGTTTCTTTAAACTTCTCTCTTAATGAAGTGTTGGGGGCAAGCTTATAGATTGTCCAAACAGCTCGCTTCTGCAGCACAAATATAATATTTATATCTGCAGCATTTCCCCACAGTAGAATGCAATAGGACATTATACTGTGGAAGTAACTAAAAACAAGCCTTGCTGTGTTTTCATCTGAAAATTGTCTTATCTTACTTACTGCAAATGCTGCTGAACTGAGTCTGTCGGTCAACCCAACAATATGAGGGCCCCTCTGAAGTTTTGCGTCCAAAGGCTATACCTAAAAAGACAGCTGTATCTACTAGTTCCATACCTTTCCCATTTAATAGTACATTGGTTTGCGTTACATTCGGTAACGTGAATTTTATACATTTAGTTTTTCGCTATATAACAAAAGATTATTAACACTAAACCATTGTACTATTTTTGAGAGAGCATTATTTACTTCGTCATAGCCTGAGTTTTGGCGATTAATATTAAAAGTAAGTGACGTGTCATCGGCAAATAAGATTATTCCGTTTTTTCCATTAATAAGGTATGGTAGGTCATTTATATGGACCAGAAAAAGAAAGGGTCCTAAAATGGATCCTTGTGGGACCCCCATCTCAATTTTGGTACCTTTGGATCTTTTTCCTTTTATCTCAACCCTCGAGTCCTATTTGATAAATAAGATTTTAAGTGGACGAGTGCTGGTCTCCTTACTCCATAGTGGCATAGTTTCCTGATCAACGTTGTGTGCTGCACGCAATCAAATGCCTTAGAGAGATTGCAAAAGACTTAGAGCTGTAAAGTAGTTACATTTCCTCTCCGTAAAATCAATTATTTCGGCGTTACTCGCGTCATCTATGATTTGTATGCTTAATTATTTTAGTAATTCAGAGGCTTTCGCGAGTGCGCCATCTATCAGCGCACGCCATTACTAAAACAGCGTTAGCCTTGCTTTAATATTTGGTTCATAGATCGATTTTACTTCCGTCTCAAATCTTAAAAAAAATAAATAATTTTGAATAATAATTAAAATACAGTAGATTTGTATTATTATATTAAATTATATATTGATTATTAATATAATATCTTTTTATTTTGATTTGTGGATTTTTTCTCTTTACGCTTTAGTTTTTTAGTTGTCAAATGTTAAGAAAAAAAGACGAAGAAGGGTTTAAGGATTTTAAGGCACTTCTTCGAATGACGTTTTTATTTTTGGAATAAAATTTTCTACAGACTCAAGGTGTAGTCGTTATATTTATTGGTCCCGTTTTTACGGTGAGTTTTTTATATCTGTGTTGTGAAGTTTTATTCGGCAAATCACGCTTGTATTAAAACATATTCTTTTTTCATGTAAATTATCACCTTCTAAAATTAGTTGTCAAAATTTGATTGGCCAAACCACGTGCTCATTCTTTCCGTTTTTGCATTGATATAATATTAGGATGTATGTATCCATACTTTAATTGTTCTTCATATCCTGATTTATTTTGCTTACCCTTTTTAATTTGTGATGGTCACACAGCCCGTGATTTTGATCGTTTGGGGTTAAGATCATGGCGGCATTGGGACTCCGACTCCACATTTTTGTATTATTTTTTCCAGGGACCTATACTCCAAGTTCAAGGCATCGTTTTACATGGACTTATGGCTAGTTTCCACACATCCGGACGCCTGAGTGCCGCAGTTATTCCGGACTGATCTAACTGGCTTCGGACCCAGTCTGCACCGCCCCTTGGATGATCTACGTCGCGTGAACATACCGGCCTGAACGACAGCGAGACGCTACCGAAAGTTGGAGCCTAACTCGCTCTCACCACGTGCTGACTACACTCCTGGACCCAGCTAAGTGCCTACGTGGTTAAAGCCCCTCCGAATCCCACAGACACCAAGAGGCTAAACCAGATCTTTCAGCCTTCTCCCCACGTCCCCCTTTTTTAAATATATTTGTCACGTTGGTAATTCCTCGTTTCATTTACTCTTCCCCGTAATAGAGTATCCTGCGTCCCAATTAATTTCCCAAGAATTAAATTCCCAAGCATCAAAAATATAACTAATCAGATCAACACCTGCATCTGTTGTACAGAGACCCTTCGTAAAATCAAATTGCTTATTGTGTAAAATGTTATTTATATTAAAGTGTGCTAGTAGCTGAGTAAGTCTTATTTTTTTCATATATTTTCCTTAGTGTTGGTAAAATAGATATAGGTCGGAAGTTAGATGGATCCGACTTACTACCAAACTCAAACAGATGTAAAACTTTACAGTTTCATTATATCAGAAAATACGCCACTTTTTATAAGATCATTAAAAATAGTTGCTAATTAAGATAATATCGATTATAGATTTAATAACTTTCATTGATAGGCCCCATAAGTCTGTAGTATTCTTAATAATTAATACATTAAAATTTTTGCGGTCCTATTTCTTTCTAAATTTAAATTCAATTTCACACTCTTTTAAATTATCTTTAAGAAGTAATTCAGCATCAGCAGGAGTGGCATACAATTTTTTGGTGGTTGAAACTGAAATATCAGCAAAGAATTTCTGAAAAGCAGTTGCAACTTCACTGTCGGATTTAATTATTTTATCATCTATATTCAATTTAAAATATGTGTTGCGACTGATGCTTCCAATTTCATTTGCAATGATTTGCCAAGTTGTTTTAATCATATTTTTCGAATTATTTTTCTTATTTCTAATAAGATTTTGCTGCAGGGCAAACATGCTTTAATGTTTTTAAATATAACCTTACACCATTTTTAAATTATTCACTTTGATTCATTGTTATTTCATTATAAAGTTCATACAAGTTTAATCTACTTTTTAAAATACCTGCTGTTGCCCATTTACTGAATTTACTTTTATTGTTTGTTCTCACTGTTTTAGAGGTGAAAATAGTATCAAATTTATGTTTAATTAATTTAAACAGCTTACCAAACAACATATCCAGGCTACTATGAATACCCGCTAAATGTCCAATATTGGGTATAATTTCACCTCTAAACTTCTCAATATGTTTGACATTTATTGGTATACATGTGTTTCTGTCCTTGTGTAATTGCTTGCAATTATTATCTATAGGGAAAATGGCCCGCTGTCCACAGTAATCAGAGCTTAGTATATTAATGACATCTTTAATTAATGGATCTATGTAGGTAAAAATGTTATCAATGCTGTAGCAGAGCTGTCACTGATCCTTGTTGGCTTAAAGAATAAATGAGTTAATTTATATGATTTTAACAATGAAATAAATCTAACAGTGGTGGAATTACTTTCTAAAATATTTATATTAAAATCACCACACAATAATATATGTTTGTTAGATACACTTATCTTAGTAAATAACCATTATTTTTTCAAATTAATGATATAACCCTAAAGGAGGCCTATACGCTAACAATAATAAAGTGTCCCACCTCTATACAGGCTATTTCAGTTGTTCGTTCTGTAAAGAGGCTTGTATAATTTATATAAAAAAAGGATTGTGTGGTTTTATGAAACCACAGTAAAAGTGAAACTTAATAACAATAAAATGCGCTTCTTGTGTCTTCGCGTGAACTACATAACGAGTTAAATGCGGTCTTTATCAATATGCAGACTGTTTATGCGTTAGATTTTAAGTTAATTTTCTTAAGGAACTTTGGTTCTCATATGGCATACTAGATGGCGCTGATTTGCCGCTAGATCACGCTATAGGTAAAGCGAACCTATTTGCATAAGATGTTTATGAGGGCCTTACTAATGTGAAGTATTTTTGGGTTGTAAACCAATCAAGAAAAGGATTGTGTGGTTTTATGAAACCACGGTAAAAGTGAAACTTAATAATAAAATAGCGTGGAGCACTGGCACAAATGAGTACTAGTCTATACACTACACGGTCAGCTGATGCGAACTATAGGCGCCGCTTTTTTGGCCTCGGCTGCTCTGACGAGCGCCTTTCACTTTATCCCTACTCCGCGGCCGACCGTCACGCGACATGCAACACACAAACGAAAAAGTTTGAGACGATGTAATAAAAGTTTCACTATATATATTACACTATAATAATATATATTATATAATATATATATAAAATATATCTTGCTTGCTATGTCTTTACGTTCTTTATATTTGGTGCATAACAAGATTTAACATCATTTCATTTTTCGTCAAAAAATGTTCAGTTATACAGACAGTAAGTCTTAATTTTGTTTAAAAATAAGTCAATTTCTAATTCCTTACTAGACATACCTTGTATGTTTTGAGCCACCAGCGTAAGTTTACATAATTTATTATCTTAAATTAAAATATTATTTTCATGATTACTTATACCTACAATGCTAGAGACTTCCTCTGTTATCTTACAGGCTAATTTAAATTATTAATATTTGGAATATTTTCCAAGATGTTATAATAAGTCATATTATTATGACTAAGCTGCTCAATAGAAGCAGCTGTTGTCTTACTCGCCAAGTACTTGGCCGAGTTAAAATATAAAAAAGTTAATAGCGTACTTGCTATAAGTCTTGTAAAATAAAAGGATAGATAATATCTATCTAATTGTCAATTATATTTATTTTAGTGGCATATTTATTTAATAATATACAATTATTATTAACACCAGTATACAATTGGCTGTTAAGCTTACATCTAATTTTGTTTTTCCGTGTCAACCGTTTTATGTAAGGAAATGTGAATAATATGATCTTACTACTATTTTGCAGTTAATATGTAATGCTTCTATACTTAGTCTGGTCATAAATACTGTTACAATTAAAAATAAACAAAATATTACATTTGAATTTGGAAACTGTCATTTTTATATGATTGTTCATTGAATTTTCTCATGTTGGCGCCAATACATTGTACAATATTTGCGATATTAAAATGGAGTGGGGTGATAAAGAGAACCGAATGGCTGTGATTGCATTACACAAAGTAGGTATGGAGCCAAATGAAATTTTTAAAACTCTCCATACCCTTTGTATTAGTAATATGTTTGTGTACCGAGCTATTAATAGGTACAATGAGACCTCCTCTGTTTGTGACAGAAAAAGAAGCCGTGGCCATCCACGTAGTATTCGTACGAAAAAGGTGGTCAAAGCAGTAAGGGAAAGAATTCGAAGAAATCCTGTCCGAAAGCAAAAGATTTTATCTCGGGAGATGAAGATAGCACCTAGAATCATATCGCATATTTTAAAAGATGACTTAGGACTTGAAACCTATAAGAGACGTACTGGTCATTTCTTAACTGATAATTTAAAAAAGAATAGGGTGGTAAAATCGAAACAACTATTGAAGCGGTACGCAAAGGGAAGTCACAAAAAAAATTGTTTACGGATGAGATTTTTTTTTACCATTGAGCAACATTTTAACAAACAAAATGACCGTATTTATGCTCAAAGCTCTAAGGAAGCTTCCCAATTAGTCTACAAAGTGCAACGTGGGCACTATCCGACTTCAGTGATGGTTTGGTGGGGTATTAGATATGAAGGAGTGACTGAGCCATACGTTTGTGAAAAAGGTATCAAAACATCGGCACAAGTGTATCAAGATACCATTCTTGAGAAGGTAGCCCATTAACAACACCATGTTCAATAACAAAAAATGGTCCTTCCAGCAAGACTCAGCGCCGGGTCATAAAGCTCGGTCTACGCAGTCTTGGTTGGAATCGAACGTTTCAGACTTCATCAGAGCTGAAGACTGGCCGTCGTCTAGTCCCGATCTTAATCCGCTGGATTATGATTTATGGTCAGTTTTAGAGAATACGGCTTGCTTTGAGCGCTATGATAATTTAGAGTCCCTAAAACAATCCGTACGATTGGCAGTGAAGAATTTTCCCATGGAAAGAGTGCGTGCTTCTATAATGTATAAGTGGCCTCAACGTTTAAATGACTGTATTGCAGCCAATGGAGACCACTTCGAAAAAGCTTTTTGTATTTTAAATTGTTTTATATTTATGTATTAAACTCACACACTGTAAAAGTAATAAATGTTATTTGCAATAGAAAATTATTTTTTCTTTGTTTCAGTATTTATGGCAAGACTAGGTATAATATTATTCTTTAGCACAGTTATACGAATACTAACAATAAATTAAACATAATATTACACCTAATACATAGTATAATAAATAACTATATATAATAACTATAATACCCATTGTGTCCCAGAAGCAATGGATAATCCTAGAGTGCCTAATATAATAGTACGGCTATCAGGCGCTCAAATAAAAATACACAAAAAAAATCGAAGTGGTGCCAAAAATATGATTTTTTTTTAATCGTTTTTATTGACCTTACTGTACTTTCATGTGCACTACTGCCGCAAATTAAGCAAATTCATTGCATTTTTGGTGTTATCTTATTCCTCACAGACCATACTATTAGAAATACAGTAAAAAGAATGAGTATCTATTGTACTTTTTTGGATAAACAAATATCAACTTAAATTTTTAGCATGAAATTTGATAAATAAATAATTTTGACAAAAATTGAGAGCCGTTCGTTAAAAAAAATAGTACGAAGACCTAAGTGGCCAACTATTTCAAAAATATGCGCAGTTAATATAGTTTACAAAATGGTCATAAAATTACGTATTACATAACTTTTTTTAACATTAAATGCTCTTCTAAGAAGTCGTGCGTAGCGCCGTTCAGTTATTTTTGAAGCGGCCTTCTGCACACGACTACGTAATTCCTCCAAACTTGAAATAGGCTTAAAATACACCTGTTCTCTTAGAAAGCCCCAGTAAAAAAAATCTAGTGGATTTAAGTCCGGGGATCGGAGCGGAGGCCACAAAATGGGACCCAAACGACCAATCCATTTATTTGGATACGTGGCATTTAAATACGCACGGAAGTTTGCAGCATAATGTGCAGGACAACCATCATTTTGTAGCCAGAGTGATTGTCTCAACTCATCAGGCACCTCCTCCATTAAATTTGGCAGATTATTTTGTAAAAAATCAAGTAACTTTGTCTAGATAAATTTCCAGGCAGTTCAAATGGATCAATGATTTTTCCGTTTAATATACCAGTCCAAAAATTTATTTTGAACTGGTATTGTGATCTCTCTTCTCGCATTAGATGCGGATTCTAGAGTTGCCAGCTGTGCAGATTATGCATGTTGAAGTATTCTTTTTTAAGAGTGGATTCATCGCTCCACATAATTTTCTCGAAGAATTGTGGATCTTGTTCTATTTTTAGAAGCATTAATTGTCGACAAAAAAACAATCTTGCGTTGTAATCTCTCGGTTGTAGAGCTTGAACGCGTCTAACGTGGAAGGGATGAAAATTATTTTTTTTCAGTACACGGTGCACGGTCGTCTTTGAGATTCCAGTACGTCGTGCTATTACTCTAGTAGAGGTGGACGGGTCTAGCTCAATTTCGTCAATTACAATGTCTTGTGTATTGATATTAGCCAGTCTACCAGTGCTCGTACCACGAATGCCGCTGCCAGGTATTCTACCTTTCGAATAACACCTGTGGACTCTGATGAATATGCGGTAATCTAGATAACGCGCGGTAGGGTATCTTTCCCTATAAAGAGCTGCAGCAGCACTTGCGTTGCCTCTACATTCACCATAAATGAAGTGCATTTTTGCGTATTCTTGAGCCGTATATTGAATACGTGGCATCTTAATACACAATACTAGTTCAGATACAAGCCAAGTCGTCGTAAAATCACCAAACAAAATCCAAATCACTGAGCAAAAATAAGAATCCAATGATATAGCCAGGAGTCGCCGTTATAACACTGATTTTAAAATTACAGAGAGGTCTAAAAGGAACGTACACATGCAATACCGAACAAGTCGAGATACGCACTAAATTGTAAATACTTGCCTTTGTTATGTGCCCTGTCGCGAGAGGAAAGGAACAATGTATTAACATTATACTCTTCTCTCGCTGTCTCGTAATAAACAAAAGATGGGTAGCATGGGCCAGGTAATAAATACCAGGCCCAGATAGTAAATACCGATATTACACGATCTTTACTGCAGTAAAAAGGGCTCTTTAAGAACGCCTGTCACCGTCTTGGTCACCGTTTAAGACAATATAAGATTTTTGACGTGATAACGTCTTATAATTTGATGGAGCCGGATGCACGCACGAAAAAACATGACTCATACCGTTATCACCGCATTTGCCATTACCTCAGCTGGTCGCGTCTTAGGTATGTGAGCGGTGAGACGGAGAGGCGGGGGCGCTTGATGTTATTACTCAGTTCGGCGCCGGACTTCGCGGCGGCAACACACCTACCTAACGCGCGGCCAATTAGTTCCGCGCGCACTATAAACATGACGTTGTCACGTTCAACTATCGTCAGTAAACCGACTTTATAGACAAACGATTTTTTAAAATTTTCTGTCTTTAGAAAAAATTATGTATTTTACCATTTTGTAAACTGTATTAATTGCGCATATTTTTGAAACAGTTGGCCATTTAGGTAGGTCTTCGAACTATTTTTTTTCACGAAAGGCACCCAAACTTTGTCAAAGTTATTTATTTATCAAATTTCATGCAAAAATTTTAAGTTGATATTTGTTTTTTCCAAAAAAATACAATAGATATACTTTTTACTGTATTTCTAATAGTATGGTCTATGAGGAATAAGATAACACCAAAAATGCAACAAATTTAATTAATTTGCACCAGTAGTGTACATGAAAGTACAGTAAGGTCAATAAAAACATTTTTTTTAAAACTTCATATTTTTGGCACCACTTTGAATAATGTTTTGTGTATTTTTTTTGAGCGCCTGATAGCCGTACTATTAAGCTCTCCAGGATTATCCATTCTTTCTGCGACATTCTGTATATAATACACATCATACAAGTAGGAAAGGGAACATGAAGGGAGCGCAAAGAGGATAAAAATGAAGTATGTTTACGTTAAGGATACGAGAAAAATATGTGATTTAAAGTTCCTGTATCCTCCCCGCAATCACACGCATCAATATTTAAAATGCCAATTGTAGTTAAATGACTAGGAATACACATATGCCCCAATCGCATTCTTCTTATCAACAAAATCACAAGTTTGGAACTATTGATTTTATTAAACCAAGACTTTTTTGGTATAATATGGCTGCAATTTGTACATACGATTACCTTTATGTTGTCCAGTAAACTCCCAATACTTATTCCAGTCATCGTATAAATGAATTGTCGGTAAATTTAGAAGGTCGTAAGGATAGATTTTAAATGGATGAGTGTCACCACTCTGCACTGCATCCTTAGCTATATCATCTGCCTTTTCATTGCCTAAGATTCCTGAGTGGCTAGGAACCCAAGAAAATGCTACAGTATGTCCCTTTTAATGACATTTATATAGATTATCCCCGATATCGAAGATGATATGATTAAAGGGTTTATTACGAAATGAAGATTTTTCAATACCCTGTAATGCATTCTTAGAGTCAGTAAATATAATGGACTTTGTTAATTTAAACATTATTACTTATTCTAAGGATTTGAGAATGGCTAAACATTCTCCAGAAATGACGGAACTTTGCATAGGCATTTTAATTTTTTGATGATTTTTATACTGAGAGCGATAAACACCAACTCCCACATTTCCTTATATATCTAACTTAGAAGCATCAGTAAAAATGTGATGCCAATTAATATATTCGCTATCGATAAAATTGTTAGTATTCATATCTTTAACTTTAACTAAACCAAGATTGTATCTCACATCTGGTTTTATCAACAGACTTTCAAAATTATATGAAAAAGGAGGAAGTAAATCGGACTGATAAATAGAAGCAGATATAGAAAGAAGTTTACGAAAGCTTACAATAAGACATGGCAAACACTTTTTATAAAAAGGATATGACTCTAAGACGGCATTTAATTGATTCAGATTTTCTAATAATGGATGGGATTTGTACTGTTTTAAACGAAAAACAAATCTATCAGATATATATCATCTTCTGAGACTTAAAGGTCATGATCAGTATATTCTACCTGTAGGGCATTAATAGGACTCGACTTCATAGCACTACTTATTATTCGAAGAGCTTTGGATTGAATTTTATCAAATTTTTTAATAACACTGAAATTATCAGCTACTAATAAAAATACACCATAGTCTAAGACGCTTCTAATTATAGCATTATAGATAAGCTTTAAATGAATGAGCTCCCCACCAAACTCCCATACATCCCAACATATTCAAGTTACGTTCAAGTTCAAGTGTGAAACTTAGAAATTACATATTCAATATATGGATTTCCGTTCAATCTTTTATCCAAAACTACTCCTAAAAAAGTTGCATGGTTTTTAATCAAAATAGATTCATTATTATAGCTGATATTCACATTCGTAATAGATAACTTTCTAGTAAAAACTACAACACTACTTTTATCAACTGGTAAATCTAGCCCGTTATTAAAAAGCCATACCTTAAGAGCAACAAGACTTTGATTTAATGAGCTACAAGCTATATCTACATTAGCATTAATAGTATAAAAAAGAAAATCATCTACATATTTAAATTTTTTTACAAATTCCTTAACAACAGGTTCTAAATCGTATGTATAAATGTCATAAAGTAATGTGCTTAGAACTGAACCTTGTGGTAATCTTTCGATTAAAGAACGGACAAAACACTCAATTTCGTTAATATGAACATAAATAAATCTTTCTTTTATTATATTTACTATGAACTTTATAAGAATAAGGGGAATATTTAATTTGTGCAACTATTTCTCCAGAATTGATATTAAAACATTATCATAGGCTGCCTGAATATCTAAAAAGGTAGCTACAACGTATTGTTTATTTGAAAAGGCTATCTGTAGTGAATATGCTTAAATCATCCATCGTATATTTACCTTTTCGAAAACCAAATTGACTATTAGACATTAATTTATTATGCTCTAGGTACCATTTCAATCAATTTTTAACTAAATTTTCAGCCACTTTTATAAGAACGGAAGATAACGCTATCGGTCCTTAAGAAGATATTTCGTTTGCGGGTTTATTGAGTTTTTATATAGGTATTTCTTCTTGTGATTTCCACGACTGTGGAATGTTTCCAGAAAGCATAACCGTATTAATAAGATTTAAGTAGTAATCTGTAATAAGCTTTATCACCTAAATTAGCTAAGAACCAATATGGAATAAAATATATAAAAATTATGATTTATTAGTTGTATACCAACTCTACTAAAATTGCTACTTTTTTGAAGTGGCAATGTCAATATTTTAAAAGAAAGATTTTTTTATTAATAGAGCCGCCCTACCATATCCGTCACATCTGTCATCTCATACTGTAAAAGCCTGGAATTCGAAATGCAAAATTTGGATTCAACCAAGTCTCTGATAGAGCAATATAATAATAATACTTCTACAGTAATAATACTTCTACAATTCCACTGTATTATGTTAGAATCCATAATTAAGAAAATCACTTGTATTAATCATTTTATTTCAAGAAGCAACTTTTGACGGTTTTAATATATTAATTTGTTGTAAAGCACTAATAAATGAAGAAAATACGTTTAAAATAGTACTTGTATTAATGTCTGATAATCTCTTTTTTGTTTTCAAAAATCAAATCAAATCAAATTTTTTTTATTCAAAATTGGTATTTTTAAATACTCTTTTTGAACGTCGTTACTACGTGATGCCTACCACCGGTTCGGGAACTAACCCAGCGAGAAGAGCCGGCAAGAAACTCGTCTGGGGCCATCTTTTACCACGAAGATGGAAAATTATTCTTTTAAAATCAAAATTATTACAATGTTTGCTTATGTCTATGTAACAAATAATAACATAAGATAAGGAGCCACCTTATTCCCAAGGTGTGCCGTCTTGAATGAAGTCATTAATTTTATAATACGCTTTGGCACACAAACGTTCTTTAACTTCTTTTTTAAACTTATTAATGGGAAGGTATTGAACCTTTTCTGGGATTATATTGTGTAAGCGTATACATTGGCCTTTAAAGGATTTACTAACTTTGCTTAGTCTGAACACTGGCATATCTAACTTGTTCTTATTTCTAGTGTTTACACAATGATTATCACATTTCTTTTTGAAGTTGTTTAGATTCTTTCTTACGTATAACACATTTTCCAAAATGTATTGAGATGCGACGGTCAGAACTTTTATTTCTTTAAACTTTTCCCTTAGAGATTCAAAAGTCGACATCTTATAAATAGAACGTATTGCACGTTTCTGCAGCACAAATATTGTATTAATGTCCGCAGCGTTTCCCCACAAGAGGATGCCGTACGACATTATGCTATGAAAATAGCTAAAGTAAACTAATCGCGCGGTCTCTATGTCGGTAATTTCTCTAATTTTTTTAACAGCGTATGCTGCAGAACTCAGCTTATCTGCCAATTTAGCAATATGTGGTCCCTACTGTAACTTACTATCTAATGTTATACCTAGAAAAACAGTGGTGTCTACTAATTTCATTTTCTCATTATTTATTTAATAGTAGGTTTGTGCCTGCGTAACATTTGGCAAGCTGAACTTTAAACATTTTGTTTTATTAGAATTCAACAGTAAATTATTAGCATTAAACCAATGTACTATTTTTGAGAGAGCACTATTTACCTCGTCATTGTTAGATTGTCGTCGCTTCACATTAAAAATTAGTGAAGTATCATCAGCAAAAAGTACTATCTCAAGTCAATATATGCACAACCATGCTCAGAAGATAGCATTTAGTATTCATTTATGATCTTATTGTGATTTTTTTTTGTGGCGTGCGTGGTTTTGAATAAAAAGTTTTCTATATGAACGAACATTATTATTTTGAGTTGAGATGAATGAAGCAGAATACTGTACATTCGAGGTTATAACATCTCCATATGACCATTTTCCCACCAGAATTGGAGGCTGTAATTTACTGGCTTCACCATGTGAAATATTTTTCTCAGACATACAATTTTTGATAGCTCGCTGTCTATTATATTCTGGGAAATTTTCGTTTGTAGCATAATGACATCCAAAACAATTTACACAGTATTCCGACTCATACATGAATCAGCCGAATGATCCTGTTCACATTTAAAGCATCTTGGAGTAGATCTAGAAATAGTTTTAGTGTGTCAATATCTACAGCAATTAAAACACTGTATTGTAGGATATATGTACAAACCTACAGGTAAAGAATTAAAACATATAGTATAAACTATTGGTGGTAAAATTTAAACTATTTCCCTTCTAGATACATTAAAATGTGGTATGAAAGCTTTTAATTGTTTCAAAATTTTTATTTGTTGCAAAATTGTTTGCATCAATATACGATTTAAAAGCAACAGTGCACTAATTTTTTAAATGCTTCCGGGGACAACACTACTTATATTATTCATTTTAAAGAATTTTCCCCAAATAAGGGGGGTATCATTTAAAGGACAAGATGTGAATTTTTGTACTTGGACAACATAAGGGTATGAATTGGTAGCAGTGTACATACGAGCCTTATGCAAATCAACAGTTTCAGAAACATTGTTCTTAGCATTAGGACAAATTTTCTGTAATTATATCTTGTGAAAATGTAGTCTTAATCCGTTTTGGGCTCCCAATCATCTCATTTTCATATTCCATCATCATCATCAATGGTTATATTCAAACCTACATCAGAACCGGGTCCTGGACCCAGCTCCGACATGAGGTCGGGTGGTTCGTTCATCGAAAGAAGAGGTAGGCCGCCATCCGCAACCACCGCGGCACCGCACCCAGTGAACCCGAGCAGCGCCTACGGTGCGAAGTAGGCGCCTCGTGAAGGGCGTCGAGGACGTCATCTACCGACAATGTGATAAACTACAGTGTGTGTGTAAGAGAGGAATGTAAATAATATATAAAATATAATTTATATTTATTGTAGGTATAGTATAAAATTGTGTGTGTATATAAAAATATATATCCGTTGTCTGATACCAGTAACACAAGTTCATCTTAGCACTGGATTGGATTGTCGTGATATATAAAATATAATTATGTATGTATTAATATTGTTCTGTATATATTTTTATGTGTGTCTGAATAAATTCAATTGAATTAGAAATTAAAAATTGAATTGATTTTATTTTACGGACTTGTCAGCTAAAAAAGCTTATAAAGCTAAGCTTGGATTTAATAAATAATATTATTCACACGGTAAAAACAATAAAGACTGCTAAGTATTGAATAGTCTAACAAATAAATAAAAAGTAGGTGTATTTATTAAACACTTATTTCTATTGATAGAAATGCGTAACAAAACAATAAAAATTATGAGTTAAGTATTCTTGAATTCTGATGTTCATTATAATAATATTATACGGACATAATTATGTTTGTGAATTATTATTTATTTTTGGCTACTAAAATATTACCATTACCTTATTCTTAAGTAAAATGTGTTTTAAATCTATTTAATTTATAAGCATACAATAGTGTTGCTATTTGTATAATATGCAGTTTTACTGTATAGTAGGTAGTATAGGTAGTGGGGGCGATACCGCTTCCTCCTCGTTGGTGTCCCTGGGCAACGCCTGGGTGCGCCACTCCGCTCTTTACACGGAGTGAGGTACTCATGCGGCTGAACTCCGGTCTTTCACTGTTATTCACCATCCTTTTATAGTTTACTCTTCTTTTCTTCGTTTATTTTGTTTTATCAATTTTTCACCACCTTTTCTAGTACTATATTTATCATTTTTGCTAACTCTTCTCTACCGCTTTGTATGTTTGTGTGTGAAATTCTGCGAGTGTTTGTGTGACGGATGGACCAGTGGGACCCTAACCCTAAGCTGGTGAAGGCCGGTGATGGGGTACATGGCGAGCAGGTGGCTACGCAACAAGGTCGTGGGGCAGAATCCCCCCTAATGGATCGGGTCAGACTCAGCCTATACTTGATCAAATATGGAGTGCAATATGGAAAATACTCCCCGGGTGGACCCTCTTATGAGGGAATCCCACACTCCCGCTTCGGCGAGGGGACGCCCCACGTATACGGGGGGGCACCTATTGCCCTGGAGGAGGAGGTGGCCGCTGCGGTGGCGAGTGCAAGCGGAGGCGCGATGGCGCATGTTGGTCCGGGGCCGGTGCCCATAACCGCACCGGAGACGGACTTAACGGTGATTTCCGAGGACCCTTCTGTCTCCAAAAACGACCAAATGCTTGTGAAATTGATTCCGATTGTGCAGCTAGAAAGGTTAGATGGTTCTGAAGGCGGATCACGGGTGGCGACGCCCGCACCCGTAAGAAAGTTCTTCAATATGGAAGAAGGAACTTCAGACGACTTTGAGAGTGGCAATGAGACCGCCGTCTCTCAGAGTCGCGAGGAAAGAGGGAACGAAGAAGAAAAGGAAAGGACAAGGCGTCGCCTCCGCAAAAGACGCGGGAGCGAAGTAGCGGACGATACAGACTCAGAGAAGTAGTAGTAGGTAGTGGCAGGCTGCCCACCACGGGACAGTATGTCGGTCTGCATCAGGCTCAAAAAGACAAACTCGCCGAAGAGCGTAGGGCTCAGCGAGTGGCCCAGCAGGCTGAACCAGAGCGAAAATTATCGGAGATGGCTAAGGAACTTCCACAGCTACGGTCACACCGGCTGTCGGAAGCTTTCAATTACTCGGACGTGACAATATCGGAGAGAGAGGATGAAAAGGATACATCGGCTAAGCTGGGTTCAACAATCATTAAGAACCTAGAGCTCGTCCAAGACTTGGCCAGGAAGTCGAAGAACCTCAGCAGACCCATGGTAAAGCACCTTAAAGACGTCACGAGGAACATACAGGAGATGTGTGCATCGTTTCTTACTCGATCTGCAACTGCCAAAACTAAGGCTCTGGAGGCGGCGAACATGCGCCTCTCCAAAGAGCTCGCTGAATTGAGGTGAAGTGTGTTAATAATATTATAGTTATAAATTATAGCATAGTATTAGAATAGTTCTAGCACATCATAGCATTTAGCGTGTTATTAACTTTACGTGTAATAACCACGGTTGTCCCCAAAATAAGGCGGACCACCCAGTAGCGTAAGTTTCTTAGTTGATGTATTTCAGACTTTATGATTATTAAATATGGATGGCGATGGCGACCCTACCGAAAGTTTATTTTAATTAATTTAAA
This sequence comes from Phengaris arion, assembly GCA_963565745.1. Classification (NCBI taxonomy): domain Eukaryota; kingdom Metazoa; phylum Arthropoda; class Insecta; order Lepidoptera; family Lycaenidae; genus Phengaris; species Phengaris arion. Next base: position 28,808,583 of record OY751433.1, read on the forward strand.
TTTATAATGAAATTGATTTTTAAAATAAAATGTGTCAGTCCTCCCAGTCAAAAGAAAATATAATTATCGGACAAAATGCAGCGGGGGCCAGTTCCAAAATTATTCTAGAAGATTTCCACAATAGAATTGGCATATTTAATATTCTACTTGGATTCGTGGTGCTGGTTTTATTTTTATTTTTTGGCATTGTCTACGGGAGCTAAGTCCTCTACAAGCAGTGCCACAGAATATGGATCCATGAGGAAACTAACTCTTTGGCAATAAAAAGGGCTGGAAGCATTATCCGACGAGATCAAAAATCATCAAACGAAGGAGACTAAAGACTAAAGTGAGTTCTGATCTGACCTGACCTGATTAAAACGATATATTTAAAGTGATTTAAAAGTGATAGAAATATAAAAATAATAATTTTATAACTAATATTATGTAATAATGTTTTTAATTAATAATTTATGTAACTATTAAAATATAATTAAAGTGCGCTAGAATCGGTGCAGGCAAACTCGCGAATATGATACGTGCCGCCCGAAAAGGAAAGATGTTACATTCGAATTTACTGATATCTTAGTATGGATAAGACATTCCATTTTTAGAATAATATTTTATTAAATTAATTGATATATTTTAGTATGACAAATCAGTTAAATTCTATATATATAAAAAAATACTTAATTAAAATTGGAAAAAGAAGGTTCAGGAGGAATATTATTGAGAAAAAATAAAGGAATGTGAAATCCTTATTTCAAGTGGTAATTTAATTTTAGGAAATATAAAGCGTAGTGAAAGCTCTGATTTAATTAATAATGTGTTGAAATAAGTTCAAAAATAAGTATATTAAATTTAGATATAAAAAAATTGTGTAGTAAGCCAGAAAATCAAAATGCAAACATGGATTTGGCCTTAATATCGGCTTGTAGATTGTTGCCGGTTATGGACTGTAATGAAGAGACAACGAAAACATTAATTGAAGGTATAGAAATGTATGCGGATATGCTTAACGAGTCAGATCATAATTTATTAATTAAATTTATTTTGAAAAAAATAGACTTTCCGAATTTCCCAAATGCCAAAATTGCGTATGCTTATAAATTATGTTTCGGTTAAAGACATGGTTAAGGATATGAAAACTCGTCTTTTGACACTAAAATCTTTTAAGGCTATTCAATCACGTCTTCAAAATATTACTCAAGGTCAATTAAGGAATATGGTAGTGAAATTGAAAAGCTTTTTACTGAATTGACTATAACGCAAGAGGAAGGAAATTCTGCTTTTACAGACGAAATTACATTAAACGAAAAGTTTGCGATTAAACAATTTTCAGATGGTTTAAAAAATGGAAAATTAAGCACAATAATTGCAGCTAGAAACTACTCTTTTTAAAAGACGCAATACAGGCTGCCAAGGACGAGGAGGTTTTCTTGCCGTCTACGTCGGCTAGCGGTGATGTCATGAACATCAGGAGGGCATCGTATCACGGTAGACGAGGAGGATTTCAAGGTAGGAGTAATAATAATTTTAATATTAGGGTACTCCACCCCGAGACAATATTATTATCCACAAGGACATCTGAATAATTATAATATATATTTTTCACGAGGTAATTTTTATAATCGTGTAAATCAAGAGCGTTTCCTAAGTTCAAATCGCGGTAAATTTACTAGGCCTAATAAGCGTGGTACGAATAATGTGTTTCCAATGAACACTAACAGTAATAACGGTGAGTATGATAATAAAGATAACGTAGATAATTTAGCAGACCAGTTTTTTTTCGGATTTAAAAATCATATAAGTAATAGGTCTCTACCTATGAAATTACCGTTCTGCAGTACTGGCCATTTCAAATCAAAATAATTTTTGTTTGGCTAAGAATTCTAATTTCAAATTAATTTTATTTTAAAAACATGGAATTATTTTTCCAAGAAAACATGAAATTCTTTTTGGAAGCTGATGATACACAATCTACGGCTGAATTAGCAGCAGCTTTCGACGTTAGCTTCAAAACAATATTGGTCCATTTGCGTCTGATTGGCATGGTAAAAAACACGGATAAGATAAATGAGGTTGGACTGGCAATATGCGCGGGGCAGACGCGCCACAAGTATGATTGGACAATCATACTTCAACCGAAACACGCGTTCATAATTTTTAGTCGATTGTTGATTGCCTCGCAGTACGGAGCAGCGCTAAAATCCTTTGAAAATGCCGTGTTGTGCGATTTTTATGTGCAAATTAAAGAGTCAGACATCAATATGAAACAAGGAGGAATTTCTTTTCATCGGTAAGCATCTGACGCGCAATGGGTTGCGAAGCGAGCCAAATTACCGCGCCTTTCGACTCGTTCGCGTCACGTCTGCTTCGGTCGCCTGAATAGTGCAGTCAGTGATCGATGATTTATCGACAAATTATTTTTCTTCATAATGAGTTACTACTGTTCTCGGTAGTAAAATTTTGCTAGTCTTTTTTTGTTTGTTTGTTTGATGTGACGAGTGTTTTGTTTGTTTGTTTGTTGTTATTATAAATGACTGTCAGTGATCATTTGCGTGTTGATAATTGATGAATGAATTAGAACCTAAACCAATAGGTTTTATAAATTCACTAACGCAACGATATAAATATGCAATTTTATACATATTAACGGATTAACGTTAACTTGCGTTAATTCTTCCGAAATGTAACGCTTTAACGTTTAACGAAGCTAACTTTTTTGTAGCGGATTAACGATTAACGAAGTTAACTATTTGATTAACGGTGCCCGGCTATGCCTAAAACCTTTCCACGATGCGGGGTTGTTGACGAATGTAATATTTGATGCTGAAGCGAAGAAGATAATGGTTAGGAATGGAAAAGCGAAGAGGATAAGGTTTATTACTTGTTGGTATTGCATAATAATATGTACGCTTGAGTATCTGAAAATGTAAATTATGAATATTTCGTCTACAATAAAAAAAATAATTAAAATACTACGACTGTGTAAATGGCAGTGCTACACTGCCATCGACTTCTTTTTTTGCTTTGATTTTCTAATTATTTTTGATTACAAATAAAGGTACATGTTGATTTTTTTTTTCATTTTCTATCCCAATACCAATTAAATTTGCCTTCGACACAATGTTTTAGTTAGTATAAAATTACTAGTCCTCCCGTTATTAAAATTTTTCATTCAATTACCAATAGCTACAGGACGGTTTACGATTTACGATGAGCCCTCGGCAAAAAAAGGGGGGATGCACATATTGTACACGCGCAACCATACTTGCCCCGCTACTCCCCCCACCGCATTCAAAAGTTAGGGCTCATGAATCGTAAATCTAACTGAAACTAAGATGATTTCAAGATTCAAGTTTGACCATTTTACATTATCGAAAATTCCTATCGACCCTAGCAAGCCCTAGCGTGCGTGTGAATTTTGAACATGTGGTTGTGTCGTAACGTTACCGACTCAACGTAGTGTGAGTACCAAATCGCCCTCTGTTCTAGGTGTAATTTGTTAATTAGTGTGCGTAATTCGTGTATGTATTATCATTTCTTATGTAGTGGAGTGCATTGGTGGGAGACAGGCGGCGACGCTGGTTTTTTAAGTAAAAGTGTCACGGTTGCCAATCCAACCTCATTTATCTTATCCGTGGTAAAAAAGATTGACAAATGTGTGCTCCACGAACTCAATGATCGCCAGCGCGAAGTACGCGTCGAGACGTGCCTTGCACTGCTCAACAGACACACAAATGAAGGAATTTTTAACCGCATTGTTACCTGCGATGAAAAATGGATTCTGTTTGATAACCGCAAGCGCTCAGCAAGTTGGTTGGATCCTGGTTCAGCACCTAAAAAATGCCCTAAACGAAAACTTACCCCTAGAAAAGTGATGGTCACTGTTTGGTGGTCTAGCGCCGGTGTGATTTATCACAGCTTCTTATCAAACGGGGTAGCATTACTGCAGATGTGTACTGTGAAGAACTGAACACAATGATGGAAAAGCTGGCATATCTTCAATCAGCATTGGCCAATCGCTCGTCTCCGCTGCTCCTGCACAACGCGCGACCTCATACTACACAGCAGACGGTCTCCAAGTTGCAAGAACTGGTGTTAGAAGCTCTCCGTCATCCGCCCTACTCAACAGACCTTGCGCCTACAGACTACTACTTTTTCCAGAATTTGGATAACTTCTTGGCGGGAAAAATTCAATACCCGAGAGGGAGTACAAAATGCCTTTGAGAATTTGTTGCCTCCCGTCCAGCTGATTTCTTTAAGAAGGGTATCAATAAACTGTCACTGCGTTGGCAAAGATGTATTGATTGCATGGGTGATTACTTCGATTAATACAAATAAAAAATACATGAAAAAAATTCGTTTAAATTTTTTCATACAAAACGGCAATTTCATAGGTAAAGACCTAATATATACATTAAATAGTAAACTAAAAATAGTTATTTTTAATGTTAATAAATTTAAATATTATTTTCTACTTGATACAGGTGCTTCGTAATTATTTTACAAACTATAAAAGTAGGTAAGTACTAAAAAAATAATAACTACTCCAAAACTTAAAATGCTACAAAACAAAGGAATCTCCCAGGTCGTCCCCACCAGGCAGAGTACCTAGAAGACTCAAAGAGTTTCCTCGCTGGATTGCGATACTTATTCTCTGGGCCAGGTAGGTGCCGGCTCTGGGGTCTCGGGTGGCCTCAATGAGTTTTTTGGAGATTTCTCTGAAAAGTTTGTGCGCACCCAGACCCCATGTACCTAGCGTCAACCCCAAACGATTCAAATATGAGATCCCCACTAAGGTTCTCATATTTGCGCAGCTTGAGGTTTTCCGCCTGATTGGCGGCCGCACCTGCAGAACTCGAGGTGCCCTTGACATGGGATGGAGCAAGTGTATCGACGCAAGTAGCGTCCCATACATGAGCCCGCCCCACTCTCCAAGGGACCAGGGTCATACCGTCTGGTCTCTTACCATCGTCGCGCGCCAAACCAGAGGGTTCCAGTACAGCTGGCATTCCGTCGGTGACAAGAGCCCGACGGATGAGATCGTTCAGGCAGTGATGTCGGGAGATGCGGCCGGCGCTTCGTTGACAGGACAGCCCGTGGTGTCCGAAGCTGTCCACATTTGCACCACAAACACAGCGATGGGGTACGACGTGGGGGGTGCCAAGACGCAGGGAAATTGCTAACCGGAAAGCTGTTCGATCCAGCAATGTGCCCGTATTGGATGACGGTAATGCTTGTAGCCAAAGGCCCGACTCCCACTTCTCCGCAGCTAAGAGGCGAGCCTGCTCCACAGGACTGGAGGACGTATTAAGAAGATTATTCCGTGCCAGTCTGCAGAGTGGCTCGTCCCAGAGCCTTTGGGAAAAAGTATTGTCAGGCAATTCGCTACAAGCACTAGTTGCGCTCCAGACGTCCATGGCCTCGTCCAAAAAGGGAACTGTATGGGAGTAGGATGGGTGATGTAGTATTTTGGAGATAAGACTATGGTTCGCGTGGACTGAGGACAAGAAGGCCGGAAGCGATATGTCAGAGGGCTTTCGAACACCCAGGCCACCGAACCTAACTGGAAGCGTTGCCTGAGTCCATGCGCGGTCATCGAAATTTGTATTCAAAATAGTGGAGAGCGTTTGTCTTATGCTATCATCCAACTGTTTGAGAAGTTGAGGGAACTTCCACAGTTGACAACACCGTAAGACATATGTCAATTTAGGTACGAAAATGCAAAAACGGATTAGGGTAAAGGCCATGTGACAGTTAATTTGGAGGAGGCGGTCTAAAGTTTCATTAAAATTTTGTAATTTGTTATCTATGAAGTCCGGGAGAGATTCGTCTAAAATAGGTGAGCCCAAAAGGAAGAGCGAATCCTTGTCAATGACATACAGTTGTGGAGCAATTTCTTTAAAGCTGGATATAATCGCGATTCTATCCCCACAACTGTCTGGCAAAAATAGCTCGCACTATCTAGGTTCAGCTGCAGACCTATTTTTGGAACTCGCGGATCAGAGTGCGGAAGTCGGATAGTACAGTGGGTGCATCGCTTCCATGGGTCCCATCATCCAAATACCAAACATTAAATTTTGAATTTAGAAGCTCGATGACCGGGTGTATAGCAAGGCTGAAGATTGCTGGACCCAAAGGGTCGCCCTGTTGACAGCCCACTTCGGATGGGATGAGGTGGTCTTTGTAAATGAGTTTGGTGGGGTCGTTGTAACACTGGAGCATAAATGGTAAAATGGCAGGTGCTTTAGTTTTAATTTGGGCCAACATGGCGCCTTGGTCAACTGAGTTGAAAGCGTTTTTGACATCGACCTTCAGAAACACATCATTGCATTGATTGTGGATAGCTGTCCTGAAAGAGTGAACGGCGGCCTCACAACCCCCTTTGCAGGCAAAACCGAGCTGTTTTGGCTGGAAGTATGACGCGAGGGAAGTGACCGATTTGCAAGCTAGTTTGGCTGTAAGGCGCCGGTATGTGGAGCCAACAGCAATCGGACGAATGCCACCATCTCTCTTCCTCAAGGCGCAGAGGCTAGCTCCATACAGAATGTCTACGATATCTGATGCGACCCCCCCACGTAGCATCAGGTTGCACAGATTCGTAAGTTCATGCAGGAGCTTCTCGCCGGCCTCCCCGCAGCAACTGCTGGTGAGGTCCTTCAGATGCTGAGGGGTGAGACCGTCGAGGCCGCCAGCTGAACCCGGAAGAAAGGACATGATGGCTTCACGTACTTTGTCTGTCGACGTTTGTAGTGGTGGTAATGCGTCATTGGAAACTGTGAAAGGATTGGATTGTGATAGATGTTTGATTTGCAGGGCGATGAGGGTTTCTGGGCAGTCGGGAGCAACCCTGTCATTGGAAAACAGGAGCCGCGCTGCACCCTTAATGTCTCCCTCACTTATTTTATTTTCCACAGTTTTCACGATGTTATGTTTGACCGAGGAATATGAAGAAAAATTTGGGTTGAGGTTAATGTCCGAAACACAATTCTTTTTGATTCTTGAAGTGAGGGAGGCATTGATGAGCGGATCTCTAGTGATATGCAGAAATCGGTAGGGAAAGGTGAGTGGATTTTCCCAGGCTTGCCTCGAGTTCTCCAGCATTATGTGGCGAATGGTCTCGGCAAGCTTCTGGGCTACAGTCACTCTGACATCCCTAGGGATCCGTCTTAGGACTGGTAAAGAACGTTTAAATTTGGATATTTCTTGCCAGAAATTTGTTTGATAGATTGGGTTCGGAAGTGAATTGGTTATTGGGGGAATGAGGTTTGGAATCTGTTTGTGGCATCTGCCTACGTGGATGTTCACACCTCGCTGGCTTTTAAAATATCGGGAACAGTGGGAGCATTGCAGCAGATTTCCAAAGGACACGGTCGAAATATTAGTGGAGGTCCCTGCATCCTGGCTGCTTGTCATAGGTTTGTAAAGATAAACTATAAACGATAACTTATATAATAGAATAAACTATAATTAAAAAACACAAACCAAAAATTAAAAAACTGCTTAAGTAATATAAAAAACCTTGAACCTCTTTGGGTTTGCACCCCAAGAGGTTCAACTGCTAAAATATACTATCGTAATAAAATATATTAGAAGGAGTCTAATGGGGCTTGGTTGGTCATTCACGTTGACAGCTCCGATCGTAAGTTATGGTGTCCAACAAGGTGTAACTAGGAACCGTTGGTTACTGAGCTAGGGCCGTCCTAGTCCATTCACTACTCCAACCGCGTACATCGATGTTATGGTATCCAACAAAACATCCAGTGTGTATTTGGGGCGTAAGTAGGAAACTCCGTTTACTCAACTTGGGCTGTTCTAAGCTATTCACTGCTCCATAGTAATCCGGTCGGTAAAATAAGTCGGGGTCCAGGAGTTGGCAAATCTTGAAAATTACTTGTAGAATTTTCTGTAGTGTTCCAAACGTAATTGGTATTGTTTTATACAAGTATAACGCAATAAATATTAAGATATAATTTAAGAATTTCGAGACATATTGTTGTTGCTCTGACGTTCAGTTCACGTTTTTTTTTATACGAATACGAATAATATATATTTTATACGAAACGAAGTTCTACCGAAAAATACTACTGCTTATAAAAGTAACTATATTTTTAGTTATTTTATTTTATATAGTAAAAAGTAATTTTATATAGTAAAAGTTTTAGTATAGTTTATTTTTTATTTAACACTATTTTAAATAGAATAGGAGGACAAGTAAAATCCCAAGGTCATGTATATCTTACACTATTGGCAAAAGTGGTGATTACTTTCATCATAAATTCTATATTTTTACTAAGATATCATTGAAAGTAGATGGTATTATAGGATTGGATTTTTTAAAGTAAATGGAAATGTGACATTTTATTATACCAGCTAGATGTGAATCAATACATTATGTAGTTGTTGAATCAGGTTTGAAAGGTGATTTTGTAGTGTGCGCGAAAGAGTTAAGTAAGGATTTGTTTTTAGGACATACAATTGTGCCGGTGAAGGATGGTAAGATTCCGATTCAGATTTTAAATACAAGAGAAGATGACATTAAATTACCTACATTCGTGCCTAAAGTTTATGCATTAGAGGATTACATTCACCTCCCCCCGCGATCTTCGTACGGCTAACACCGTCTGACGTGCGCTCCGGGAAATAAATTGTTTTCAGTGGTTTAAAATCAACAAATACGTTCTGAGTGTGTGTAATAAGCTAGGTAAAGGTGTGAGCAACGTTTACTGTAAGTTTTTGAAACACATTTGTCCGTAGTTTGTTGGATTTAATTCGGTAAGTTGATTTCCTTGTTCATTTTTATTGTTGTCAACAAGTAGGTAGGCAAAATTTTTTATTGTCGGTAGCTCTCGCGCAGCGCCGGCCGCTCTCTTCGAACAGCTGTTAGTTATTTACCTATTTAATCTTTATTTTGGCCATTGTTTTTCTATTGCATATTGAAGTGTAGTATTTAAATCTTTTTAGTAAGTACCTAGCCAGAATGTCGAGTCATAATATGCCACCGGATAAAGATACTAATCCGTTTTCGAAAAATGACAAAATTCCCCGCTCACCGCCAACTTCTTCAGGTACTAAACGTTTATTGTCACAATTATCGCGCTCTTCTCTGTCAACTGATAAAAAGCGCCACCAGCCCACAAGGGACGATCAACCGCCCCCCGTAATTTCGTTATTGGATACAAGCCGTGGCCCCGACGATACTTGCAATTATCACGAGCTAGTTCGCGAGGCCTTTTCATACTTGTCTAAAATAAATGAGTTCGCAAACGACACAGTATCTCGTCGCAATAACTTCGCAAACAAAGCAGAAATAATGAACATGACACAAAAATTAACGGCCATCGTCTCACTTCTGGCACTTAAAAATTCGTCATTAGAAACTAAAGTCGCTAATTCGGAAAAGGATTTGCTGACCGCCAAAACTCCTACTCAGGTTGAGCAACTGGCCGCCTCAGTGCCGCCATTTTCTTATTCTGACGCGCTCAAACTCAGACTCGTGAAGTCGGTGCCACCTATTGAAACGCGTAGACCGCTCCCGTGCGTAATAGCTTATCCGACGCAAGACAAATCGGCGGAATTAAAATCCTCAGACGAGACCAAACAGGCATTAATGAAAGCGATCAACCCATCTGACGGCTTTCAAATCCACGGCGTCAAAAAGACATCTAATTCGGGCGTGATCCTGCACTTAACAAGCGAGTCACAAGTCAGGAGATTAAAATCCGTGGAAGGTTTAAAATCAGCCGGTCTGCGTCTAGAAACACTGAGAGGGCGTAACCCGCGTATTCTAATTAAAGATGTCCCGCAAAATATTACGGACGAAAATTTCCTTTTATCGCTTTATAACGAAAATATTAATTATATTAATGTGACACAAGAACAATTTATGAACTCGACAAAAATTATTAGACGGCGCATAAATAATAACTACAATCGAAAATGAATGGACCTAGAGTTAGGACCCAAAGATACGGAAACATCTCAATAAAAAGTTTTTGTTTAGTTTCAAACTAAACAAAAACCTTTTATTGACTGGGCAATGTGTCGGTTCATCGATGACGTTGAACTTGTACGCTGCGCTAATTGTCAACAATACGGTCACATTGCTAAATTCTGCCGCGATTCAGACTCGTGCTGTTGTCACTGCGCCGATAAACATACCTCAATTAACTGTCCCAAAAAAGACTTAAGAGATTTCAAACCGGTTTGCGGAAGCTGCACCCGGTACAAGAAACCTAACGACCACCCCACGGGTTCCCCTGACTGCCCAACATACAAGGCAAAAATGGAGCAATTAATTTTAACAACTCGCTATGGATAAGTTAGTTATAGGACAGTTGAATCTACATAACAATAAGCACGCGACGATTGAATTAGAAAAATTGGTGTCGGATTATAATTTAGACTTAGTTCTCATATAAGAGCAATATCAATCCGCGTCGCTAAGGTCGAAAGTCGTACACGTTAACAACCTAGCGCGCGCCGGCATTTACACACCTCAGTCTACATTTTCAATTACGGCCCTTACAAATCTGTCAACGTCTCACTGTGCGGTAGCGGAGGTTTCGTGTCTTCACTTTAGATTGTACGTAGTTAGTTGTTATTTTCAATACTCCGATCCTGTAGGTCCTCCCTTACACTCATGTCATGTCCTACAATGTCTTGCGGGGAATAAAATTGTTATTGGTGCCGACGTAAATGCTTCTTCGCCCTTATGGCATGGGGAACTTAGATACACTGACCGCGACCGTCGTAGCTCAGTGGAAGACTTCATAGCAGAGTTCAACCTGCAAATTCATAACACTCCCAATGCACCACCTACATTTAGCAGCCCCTCTGGTGAATCTTCCATCGACGTCACGCTTTCCAGCGCGCACGTCCATAATAACAATATAATAAATTGGCGCGTCATTCCTGATGCGTCATGCAGCGACCATCGTTTAATTGTCTTTGAGTTTATTCGCGCACCCTCAAGTTGTCCCGTGATTGAGTCGAAAGATTATAAATATAATGTTAAAAATGGAAATTGGAATTTATTCCGGTCTCTTATGTTCGCTCATTCCAGAGATTTCACTCGTCCAGACTTGAACTCAAATGATAGTGCGGAAATAATGACCAACACCTTTGTCTACTGTGCCGACACCGCCCTGGGCCGAATGCCGCTTAAAACAGAAAATAAGTGTAATTGGTGGCACGATAATTTATATAACTTGCGTCGGGAGTTTAGGAGAGCCAGACGGAAAATTAATTATGCACGTAGACAGGGACTCGGTCTATTGGACGATAATTACGTATTGTACCCAGCTGACCTTAGGGCTTCAAGGTCGCGTTATCGCACCGCCGCACTATGGAAAATGGTAGAACTAGAGCATATCATAAATGGTTTTTAAAAATATCACAATTTGAATGAAATATTTATTGCATTCGATACTCTAATAGCCAAATAATCCTAATCAGACATTTTTTTGTACTAAAACTGCATAAATATTTTTTCATAGGTTGAAGTAAGTTGAAGTAGCGGATGGCTCATTCAAATGTTTGCATACACATAATTCAAATGAATATTGTGAAAAAAGTTTTATACATTTTTAAAAAGGATATTTTATGTTCTTAATAATGAGCTATTAACTTTTTTTAATATACTTTTTATTTTTGAGTAAGTACTTAAAAATTAATATACCCTATTTTTCACTTTTTTTTTTTTCGTCGAAGGTTTTCACATTTACCTACGTCTCCCCACGCGCAACTTTATGTGTTATTTGATAGCCTAACTATTCATAAATGAAAAATTAAAAAAATCAGCTGCGGAAGTTTACGGCCCTGGAAGTTATGGGAAAAAATGTGATAGAGGTTGGAGTAGATAATTCGGTATCTTTTGCGGTTACTGCTGACATAGTTTACAAAAACAATGTTAACCACAATATTTTGATAGCAATAGCTTATCATCTATTTTGCACTCGTCATGCGTGAGTAAATATGCATAACATTGATATTAGTACGTATTTCATATCTAAAAAACCAGTATATAAGTGGAAGCAAATATCTTCAAATTGCACACTTTAGCGTGTATTTCATATTAAGTGACACTTATTTAAATTGGTTATTTCCATTAAAATGTCAACTGTCAACTGTACTAAGGGCGATTTCATCATTCCCTATATCGATCGTGGCAGAACCTTGGAATCGTTGTCCATAGTTCTACAGCAAACATTAAATGTTTCTGAAAACAACTTGTGTTTTGTAATTGGTGACATTCAAAGACATATTCTGCCTTCTTTCAATAAGCGCTGGGCTCAAGCATCACGGAAAATGGACAAATTTATTCGGAATAATACAAGCTGGCTGGAGTCAGGATATTCAGTACAGTTTCCGGAGTCTGAAGCACATTCACTGCCATCAACTTCTGGTGAACGAGGAAGACCGTGCATTGCTTATGGAGACTCCTCAGAATCAACAAAGAAAAGGAAAAACACTCTTTTACTAGAAGAATATGGGTTTGAGCACATTTGTAACGCATTTTTGCAAGGACTGCGGGCCTTAGGTGAGTATGCAGAGGCTCATCTTGTTGAAGAGCTAAGAAACTCTGAGAGCGAAAAGAAAAAAGTTTTCTCGACTATGTGGAAAGAGTCAAACCAAATGAAGATTTTATCTGATACAGAAGCATTGAGTGCTTTTATTGATTTGGATCTAACTAAAGCACAATATATGTACCTAAGAAATTTAACCAACGAAAGAAAGTGTACAATGTTTCCCCCATATTACAAAATACAAGAAATAAAACAAACTTGCTATCCACCATCTTCTACAATCGAAATCACAATCAATACTTATGCTAAAATGATTAATATACAAGACTTACTGGACCACACAGTTGCCAGAATTTTAAAAATTGATTCAGTTTTCCAAGAACATCACAGAAATTTAATCCTTTACTGTAAATGGGGATGTGATGGTTCATCTGGCCAATGTCAATACAAGCAGAAACTGCCAGAAGAATCGGAAACTATTTCAGATGCCAATCTGTTCGTCACTTCATTAGTTCCCATTAGATTAATTGATGACCTCTCAAAGGCCATTATTTGGCAAAATCCAGTACTTTCATGTTCAGAGCTTATCTTTACCCCAAATTAATTCTCATAAAAAAAAACAAATGTCAAAATGACATCTGTCAACCGGCGCCTCTTGCGCGTCCTCTTTCTTTTTTTCTACTCCTCCCACTAACACGCAACAAGCGAAAATTTGTAAACCTAAATGTAGCAACTAATATTATATTTTACTAAATTATTCTGGGTTTTCATTGCAGACGCCCCATCTCACCAACTAAAGACATTGGTGGCCCATGAGGGGAATCGAAAATACAACATTTCATCATGTCACCGACGATTGCCGCACCTCGTGTCGACGGCGCCATTTGCTGCCAGCACCAACAATGAACAACGGAGAATGATTGACGATTGTGGATGAGCTGATTTATCACCGAGATGCCAAGAACTTCACTGCCTCCTGAGTGTTTTCCTGTATGAGCAGTATTCGTGAGCGTTTCTTTTTTTTTCCTTCTTAAGTTCCATTTATTTTAATATCTATTTGATTGTTTGGTAGAATGGCTACACAGGGTACAACAGCTCCAACAGCCGCAAACAAGCTGAAAGAGCTTATTGTTAAAAGAAGCTCTATTAAAGGGAAGATTACTAAATTCAAAAACTATGTAGGTCAATTGCGTAGAACACAAATATCAAACATTGAGTTAGTGGAATTAAATTTAAAGTTTAATAAAATTGAGGCACTTTCCATTAAATTTGATAACTTGCAAAGTGAAATTGAAGTTTTAAATTGTGAATGCATTGACATTGAGATTGAAGAGCATGATTTTATTGAAAATGCAATCATCAGTAGCATGGCTATTGCCAAATTAATAATACAAGAGTACAAGTTAGAGAACAAGGAGCAATCTCAATGTTTTCATGAGCACAATGATTTGGGTGTTAGGTTGCCACAAATTCAAATTGAAAAATTCAATGGTCAATATTTTCACTGGCTGCAGTTCCATGATACATTTGAAAATTTAATACATAATAATGAGCATATTACGCCTATTCAAAAGTTTCACTATTTAACCTCTTATTTAGAAGGTGATGCAGCAAGGATTATTTCAAATCTAGAGGTATCCTCTGCAAATTATACTAAGGCTTGGGATCTAATTTGTGAGCGTTATAATAATAAAAGATCACTAATTAACTTGCATTTGAAATCACTTTTTTCTGTACAAATTATTCAAAAGGAATCAGACAGGTCGCTTCGTTTCCTCGTAGATCAGGTAAATAAGGACTTGCGTGCACTATCAAGTCTAGGCCAACCTACTGAACAGTGGGATATATTATTAATTTACATTTTATTATCAAAATTGGATACTCAAACATTTTTAAAATGGGAGGAATATAGAAATACCATGATATTCCAACATTAAATATCTTCTTTAAATTTTTAAATGACCGTGCTGACGTTTTGGAGGCTTTGTATAGGAATAAGAATGATAATTTGTTTAATAAGGGTAGTGCATCTAATTCTCTGGTACAAAATAACAACAACAATAAAGGTTTTTTAAGTAAGTCCAAAGGCAATTTTAATAAGTTTGGAAATAATTATACAAAATCACATACGGTTACTAATCAAAGGTATACCCATTATGTGTGCATAATCTGTGATGTCGCTGCACAAGATTTATGATTGTGAATTATTTAAATCAAAAAATATTCAAGATAGAATTAGTGAAGTTAATAAATACAAATTGTGTATTAATTGGTTAAGACAAGGGCACCTAGTAAAGGATTGCAAAATGGGACCTTGCCGTCAGTGTAACAAAAGGCATAACAGCTTGCTTCACAATCTAGAGCTAACAGAAAATAATGTTAGTTGTAACACAGTCATGCGTGATCCTAAAGTCACTATGTGTTATTACAATAAATATATGAATGAAACATTATTGCCAACTGCTCTTGTTAATGTATCTGATCCAAATAATTCTAATAAAACAATAAAGGTTAGAGCTCTTTTGGATTGTGGAAGCCAATCTTCATTTGTAACTCGTTCATTAAAGAAAAAATTATGCCTAAAATCCAGCCCAGTAAATATTAGGGTGGTAGGTATAGGTAATAATGCATTAAATAACATGTTGGACATTTGTAAAGTCAAACTAAGTTCTACAAATAGTTCTTACGAGTTGATTTCAACATGCATGATTTTAGAAACATTAACAAGTGATATACCTAGAAATCACTTAGATGTAGATGAATTTGAGATACCTAAAAACTTAAGACTGGCTGATCCTGAATTCTATAGGCCAGGATCAGTTTATTTATTAATTGGGTCAGATATATTCTGGGATATAATAGGAAGCAAAACTAAAGATATTACAAATAATCGGATTAAGTTAAGAAGTTCAAGTTTTGGATGGATAGTTTGTGGTTCATTACTTTTGAACAATTCTCATAGTAAAATAATTCTTCAGTGTAATCATATTTTAGGTCAAATGTCAGAAAATGATATTGATGATTATATTTTGCCTAAATTTTGGGAAACCGAGGATTTCCCTAAGAGGTCTTTTCTTAGCCAAAGCGAAGAGATTTGCGAAAATCATTTTTTTGAAACAACAAATAGATTAGAATCTGGTAGGTTTTGTGTTAAGTTGCCATTGGTGGATACTCCTGACTGTTTAGGTGACACTTACAAAACTGCAAGATTTAGGTTTTTAAGATTAGAGAAGCGTTTTAAGAAAAAATCTGATTTGAGATTAGAATACACTAAATTCATTAATGAATATGCTACATTAGGCCATCTTTCCAAATCCGAAATTGCTAAACCTCATAATTCATATTTTTTATGTCACCATCCTGTATGGAAACAATATAGTGAGTCAACTCGTCTCCGTGTAGTGTTTGATGGTTCGGCTGCCTCATCATCTGGATATTGTCTAAATGATATCTTAATGACAGGTCCTACTGTGCAAGATAGTCTTTTTTCTATTTTAATTAGAAGCCGTCAGTACAAATATCTACTCTGTGGCGATACAGAGAAAATGTACAGGCAGGTGCTCTTACATGAGAGTGACCGTGATTTGCAATTAATACTATGGGAGGGAGCATGAAAATGAGCCAATTCACACATTAAGGCTAAATACGCTTACCTACGGTACTGCCAGTGCTAGTTTCCTTAGTACAAGGTGTCTCTGGCAGTTAGGCGAGGAGCAGGAGGATAAATTAATTAAAGAAATAATTCAAAGGGATTTCTATATCGATGATGTCATAACTGGTAGTAATAATGAGCAAGAATTGCGCTATATTAAGAGTTCTATAACTAATGCTTTAAATAGTGCTTGTTTTAATCTTAGAAAATTTAAGTGTAACTTACCTAGCATACTTGAAAATGATCTCAAAGAGTCGCAAGATAGTCTTATAATAAGTGAATCTACCAGTACTTTAGGATTAGGGTGGAATCCATCTAGCGATACCTTGCATTTTCCATTTGAAACTATCGAAACAAGTGATTTTCATACAGTAAATAAGAGATCAATCTTATCTAATTCATTTAAAATATTTGACCCACTCGGGCTCTTAAGTCCATGCATCATTCAACCAAAATTATTAATACAGAGATTGTGGAAAGATAAATTAGGCTGGGATGAACTGGCCCCTAGTGATATTCAGAAGGAATGGCTTTGTCACAAATTTAAAATATTTAAAGGAATTTAAGCTGCAAAGACAGGTTATAATTGATGATCCTATAATGATTGAATTGCATTCATTTAGTGATGCATCTAAAGTTGCTTATGGAGCATGCATTTATATGAGATCCATTACTATGACTGGGCAAATAAATGTTCATTTATTGTGTTCAAAGTCAAAAGTAGCTCCGCTTAAACCTATGACAATACCTCGTCTAGAATTGTGTGCGGCACTGCTAGCTGCTCGTTTATGTGAGGCCGTTTTAAGGTCATTGCGTTACAAGCCATCTTCAATATATCATTGGTGTGATTCGAGTGTGGTTCTAGCTTGGATAAATAGTGACATTAGCAAACTAAAAACTTATGTAGCTAACCGTGTATGCGAGATACATGAATTAACTATTTCAAAGTCTTGGCGTTATGTAAACACTAAATTTAATCCTGCTGATTTAATTTCACGGGGCATTGATGCTAGTAAATTGTTAGAGTCAAGGATATGGTGGTCCGGTCCAGATTTTTTAAATAAAGATGAAACTGAATGGCAGATGTTCAATTTTAGAAATTGTAACTTATCTGACTTACCTGAAGTTAAGGCTAATCCTGTTGTTTGTACTACTTTTGAAATTGAATTTAAGAGATTTTCCAAATTTAATAAAATTATTAGATCCTTTGCATATGTATTAAGATTCATAAATAACTTGAAATTTGTAAGGAATAAAAACACAAATGAAATATTATTTTTAGAAGAGTTAAGCAAATCATTTAAATCTCTTTGTGCTATGGCGAAGCAACAATCATTTCCTTTGGAATATGATTCATTATGCAAGGGAAAGGAGCTTTCTTCTAAATCAAGGCTATTGGCCCTTTCCCCTTTTTTAGACAGTGATAAACTAATAAGAGTTGGTGGTCGTTTAAGCAATTCTGATTATTCATTTGACAAAAAACATCCCATTTTATTGCATTCATCACATCATTTTACAAAATTATACTTTGAAAAGGAACATCTAAAAAATATGCATGCCGGTCCACAGTTGTTGTTATCTTGTGTTAGAGAAATGGTGTGGGCTGTAGGAAGTAGGCAGTTAGCAAGGAGTACTGTTAATAAATGTGTTGTGTGTAGGCGAGCTCGTGGTAGTACTCTACAGCTTAAAATGGGCTTGTTACCTTCACAAAGATTAAATCCTGATTATCCATTTTTGTCGGTTGGCATAGACTTTGCTGGTCCATTTTATATTATTAATAGAAAGGGGCGCAGCAGTAGATTGATTAAATGTTACATGTGTCTTTTTGTTTGCTTAAGATACAAATGCATACATCTAGAGGCTGTAAGCGACTTGTCCAAGGATGCTTTTCTCATGACATTAAAAAGATTTATAAGCCGTCGTGGTAAGCCAGTGGAAATATTCTGTGATAATGGGAGAAATTTTGTAGCTGCTGCTAAGGAAATAACTAATTTTTTAAGGCATAGTGAGGAACCTGTTAGTCATTTTGCCAACCAAGAAAATATTAAATTCCATTTCACGCCCACGTATGCTCCTCATTTTGGAGGCATTTGGGAGGCCGGTGTAAAGTCATCAAAATTTCACTTGAAGCGTGTGATTGGAAATAGCCACTTAACTTTTGAAGAAATCTTAACTTTATTCGCTCAGGTTGAGGCAATTTTAAATAGTCGTCCACTTTATCCTTTGTCCTCTTCACCTGATGACTTTTATTCCCTGACACCGGGACATTTTTTGATTGGGAGAGCATTGAACTCACTACCGTCAAGATCTTTACAAGATATTAAGGATACTAATTTAAGGAGATATGAAAGGCTGGAGAAAATAAGAGAGCATTTTTGGAATCGTTGGCAGAGGGAATATATTTGCGAGTTACAACAAAGAACTAAATGGAAAACAAATTTTTCCAAATTGAAAATTGGAGATTTAGTGCTGCTTCAAAAAGACAATGTCCCTCCCTTGAATTGGAGACTTGGACGCGTTAAGCAATTATTTCCAGGCCCAGATAACATCTCCCGAGTGGCTGACGTTAATACCGCAAGAGGCTGCTTGCGGCGCCCCCTGGTTCGTCTCTGCCCACTTCCAACTGATGAAGAGCTCTCCGGTTGAAAGTTAACTTTCAACGATGGGGAGGATGTTCAGAGCTTATCTTTACCCCAAATTAATTCTCATAAAAAAAAACAACAAACAAATGTCAAAATGGCATCTGTCAACCGGCACCTCTTGCGCGCCCTCTTTCTTTTTTTCTACTCTTCCCACCAACACGCAACAAGCGAAAATTTGTAAACCTAAATGTAGCAACTAATATTATATTTTACTAAATTATTCTGGGTTTTCATTGAAGACGTCCCATCTCACCAACTAAAGGCTGAGACACTTCATCTGTTCGTTATTGTAGACCCATTTCTATTGAATTTTGTAAAGAAACTCCTGAAAAAACTAAGGCAGTTGTAGACGAAATTACCAGACAAATTGAATCTTTACGCCCGTCATTAATAAACAAAGATGGTTTTGCAGTAAATGTGAAGCACGAACTTTTTCTAACAATGATTGATGGTAAGGTGGCTCAGGTCCTAACAGAAACTCCATCGGGTTCTACGTGCACGATATGTGGGGCTACTCCTCGACTTATGAATGACCTATTAAAAGTAACTGCTAGACCTGAAAATGAAAGTGCTTACCAATATGGATTATCCACATTGCATGCCTGGATTCGCAGCATGGAAATGGTATTACACATTTGCTACAATCTTGACTTTAAGACTTGGTCTGCTACAACAGAAGAAAAAAAGAAATTGAAGAAAGAAAAGAAGGAATTTGTTCATAAACGTTTCAGGGAAGAGCTAGGATTAATTATCGACAAACCTCGTCAAGTAAGTAAAAACTCAAGTGATGGAAATATAGCCCGAAGGTTCTTTTACAATTACACTTGCTCGGCGAACATAACAAGTGTTGATGAAACATTGATTAAACGCTTGTATATTATTTTACAAGCTCTATCTTCTGGAATGATGATCGATCCCGAAAAATTATAAAATTATGCCTTAGAAACTGCGTGAATTTATGTTAGTAACTATGATTGGTACTACATGCCATCCTCCGTGCACAAATTACTTATACACGGAGAAAACGTGATCAAACATTTTTCTGTTCTTCCTATTGGGCAACTGTCGGAAGATGCACAAGAGTCGCGCAATTAAGACTACAGAAATATGCGCCTGCACCATGCCAGAAAATGTTCCCGTATAGCTACAAATGAAGACGTATTTAAAACGCTTCTATATACTTCAGATCCATACATTTCAAATTTAAGAAAACCTTATGTGAGATATGTGAAGGATCTTGATGAAGAGGCACTAAGTCTTTTGAAGGTGGTACCTGAAGGTGATCCTACATTTACACCGGAATGGAAGTAATTTTAGTTAGGAATAGCGAGGATAATAACAATTAGATATAACATTATAAGTAACTAAAACCTAGTTATATAAAACCAATAATATTATAAGAGTTGTCTAATCTGAGATCAATTAGTTTGGTGTGAGGTATAGATAGGTACTATATGATAGTATAATTTTATGTATTTTATTATGCTTGTGTGATAAGTAATTGTTTAAGTTTTCTTAATTTTACTCATATTAGTACTTATTTATAAAAAATAAACATATAACTACTCGTATTACTTTTTTTCTCTTTTCTTTTTTTTTTAACCTAAAATAAATATGTATACATTAAAAAAAATACAAAAATTGATTATTTTTAAAAACTTTGTATATCACTGTATACATGTGCCAAATCTCAATATAATACGATGAAAAACCTTGAAGTTACAGATTTTTGATCCGATACGGACCCAAATTTTCCACTGCCGTCACCTTAGCAAAAAATAATATGTTGAGAAATGCTGCCGTTAGACTGGATAAGGAGGGACCATGGTCTTCTTTATACCATGAACTCAAACAAAATAATACCACTGCTCCACAGTATTTCTCCCTCAAGGATCAGTACTATCGCCGCACTTGTGGAATATAAGTTTTGATGATTTATTATGTGTTCCCTTGCTTCCTCTGTGCTCTCTGATAGGTTATGCTGACGATGGTTTTCTTATTATTCAAGCCAATTCGCGATCTGAAATTGAAAACAAGGCCAACAAGTGCCTCAACGTAATATCGAGTGGGGCCACAGAAATCGATTAGAATTTGCAGCACATAAAACCTTTCAAGTACTTTTAAAAGGTTCATTAATATCAACTCCTTGCATTAAACTGAACAACATCAATGTGAAACGTAAACAGTCACTTTGTTACCTAGGACTTATTTTAGAAAATAAATTTACATTCCTGGAACATATAATACAGACCGGTGAGAAAGCTAAAAGGAATTATATTGTTTCACAAAAATATCAACGTCGATATGGGGCCTTTCATTTAAAACATTAAAAATAATTTATAATGCGACGTACCTCAGCAGCATTTGCTATGGCGCACCGGCTTGGGCAGATAGGGCTACAATAGGAGCGGCCCGTCGTAAACTTTTGCAAAGCCAACGTCTCGCCTTAATATTTTTATGTAAGGCATACCGTACCGTAAGTACTGAAGCACTCCCAGTCTTAGCCGGAGTCGTACCAGTAGATTTAGAGATACAGCGTCGTGCAGCACTATATTATAAAAATAAAAAAATGACTAACCCTGAGTTTTTAAGCGCGAAAGAGAGTAATAAGATAACTAGATTATTCGAGCCATTAGATATTTCTATACAGAACCTAATTTCTGAGTGGCAGGAACGGTGGGACAACACTATCAAAGGGCGTCACCTATATAATTTCTTCCCTTCGGTACGCGATCGACTCTCGAAGCAATGGATAGAAATAGGTGGTCTATTTCTATCCATTGCTTCGCACAATCGCACGTCTATCACATCTACGTCGCACAATTTTTGACAGGACACGGAAACTTTAAAGCGAAACTATTTGGATTTACATTAGTCTCGTCTCCGCTATGCGAGTGTTCGACCGAAGGTAGCCCTTATGAACAAACTGCTCATCACATACTCTGGGAGTGTGATCTCTGGTATGACGAAAGAATCGAAATGTTGAACAGCGTCCATTGTGTTTCTAGGGTTGTGTACTATGAAGATCTCGTGGGCTGCGCGAAGAATTTCCGAGCTTTCAAACGTTTTTGTCATATTGGAAACAATGCAACACTTTTTTGTCATTATAAATGCATTGTAATTAAATGTCATATTATAAATTAAAATATTTAATTCCATTTTGTCTTGTAGTCATATAAAAAAAAAATGTTATTCCCGTGGTGCTTCCCCTTTAATTCTGACTTTTTGTCATCACAATTTTTGCTGTCTCCCGCTTTGCTTGGGGAGGGAAACTGGAATACTTCCTTACTCCTCCTACAATCTTATGATTGTAGGAGGAGGGAGGGGGAGGAGGGAGGAGTAGGAGGATGATTCGTTGCGGGTTCCAAGACAGATTTAGCATGTCCCCCGGGCACCCCTGAGATCATATCAAAGGGTTTTTGCGGTTGGTTACAGTGTCGATCCTGGCTACACAGGAGTTGCAGTGGTGGGTAAGTGTAGTGGGCCAATTGCCCGTCTAAAAATTAGAGGATTACAATATATGTAATTTTAATAAAAATGTAACAAACGCAAAACGAGCTGATACTCTATCATCAATTTTAAAATTAGATCATTTAGATACCGAGGAGAAAAAATTAATAAGGGATATTTGTAGCAAATACGCGGATATTTTTCATTTACCGGGTAACAAACTTACAATGACTGATATATACATATGAACAAAAAATTACATTACAGCCAAATACTAGTCAAGTTTATGTAAAGCCTTATAAGATTCCTCAATCTCTAAACCCTGAAGTTCAAAAACAAATTGAAAATATGCTAAAAGAAGATATAATAAAAGAATGTAAAAGCGAATGGTCTCGTCCGATATTATTAGTTCCTAAAAAGAGTGATGAAACAGGAGAAAAGAAATGGCGTTTAGTCGTTGATTTCCGAAAGCTAAATGAAAATATTCAAGATGATAAATTCCCGCTTCCAAATATTACTGAAATTTTAGATTCACTTACAGGTTCCATATACTTTTCTCATCTTGATTTAAATTCTGGATATTACCAAGTACCCCTTAATGCAGAAGATTGTAAATATACAGCCTTTTGTACTAATTCAGGGCAGCACCAAATGAAACGTCTACCTATGGGTCTAAAAATTTCACCAAGTGCGTTTAGTAGAGTTATGTCGGTAGCTATGTTGGGTCTTACGTTTGAAAAGTGCTTTATATATCTAGATGACTTAATAGTTTTTGGCAGAAATTTAGAAATTCATAATAAAAATTTAATCGATATTTTTGAGAGACTTAAAAAAGTTAATTTGAAATTAAACCCAGGTAAATGCCAATTTTTAAAAAAACAAATTTTATACCTTGGACATGTCATTTCTGCTCAAGGCATATTGCCTGACCCCGACAAAGTGTCAGTGTTACAAAATTATCCAATTCCAAAAAATTCTGACGAAGTACGACGTTTTGTAGCATTTTGTAATTATTACAGGAAATTTATACCTTTTTTTGCTAATATAACAATACCTATATACCTATATTGCTAAGATAACAATACATATATACCTCTCAATAAACTGACTAGAAAAAACTCAATATTCCATTGGAGTGATGAATGTCAAAAATCATTTGATATTCTTAAAAACTATATGGTATCTCCACCTATTCTTCAATACCCAGATTTTGCTCCAGAAAATGAATTTGTGCTTCACACAGATGCTTCAGTAATCGCAATTGGTGCAGTTTTGAGTAATAGATCTAGAAGGTCTACTCGCATACGCAATAGGCTTTAAATCTCTATGATTTAAAGCCTATTGCGTATGCGAGTACACCTTTGAATGCAGTTGAATTAAACTATCCGACCATAGAAAAAGAACTCTTGGCAATAGTTTGGGGTATAAAATACTTCAGAATGTACTTATTTGGCAGACAATTTACAATTAAATCTGATCATAAACCATTAGTATATTTATTCGGTATGAAAGATCCGTCTAGTCGTTTAATGAAATTCAGATTAACATTAGAAGAGTATAATTTTAAAGTAGAATATGTAAAAGGTAAGGACAATGTAGGAGCCGATGCATGCAATGAACTTAAAGGCCTAAACTTAAAGCAAATTATAGCTGTAATAACAAGAAAACAAAAGAGAGAAATGAGAAGAAAGAAGAAGAGAAGAAATGATAGAATAATTAAGAAAAGCTAATTGAATATGTGATGAATATTAATGTTTTTCTTATTGTCTTCGTAAAAATTAATTTACATTAATCTCAGCTTTAGGGCACAATTCTCGCGAGTCAAATTTGTGACACTGTTGAGTAGTTATTGTAAAAAATTAAAAATTGAAGAAATATGCCTCATAAAAGATAAATATAATGAAAGGTTTATTAATAATTTAAATGATGAAATAAAGTTAACTAAAAAGTGGTCCAAACCACGACTTTGTATTTTAAGAGGCGTAACTAGGATAGAAAATGATAAAGACAAATCATTTATATTTAACGATTTTCATTTACTACCAACCAGTGGTCATGCTTGTGTTCGTAGAATGATTAACAATATAAAAAGACGATTTTATTGGCCAGGACTTGAATCTGACGTTAAAAACTTTATTATAAAATATGCTAAGTGCCAATTATCTCTAACAGCAACTGCATCGTATACGTTTGAAAAATTTTTCCTGTATATAGTGGGCCCGCTACCAAAAGATTACGATGACAATGTATATATTTTAACAGTTCAATGTGAACTCAGTAAGTTTATAGAGGCTTATCCAATTAAGAATAAGTTAGCGTAGCTAAAGCTTTAGTAAATAATTTTATTTTAAGATACGGTATACCTAGATTATTGCAACCGATAGAGGACCTGAGTTCAACCATAACTTAGCTATGTCGACTATTAAATATAGAAAATATAGTATCAACCGCATACCATCATCAATCTATAGGAGCTTTGGAGAATGCTCACAAAAATTTAGGTTCGTTTTTACGAATTCACTGTGACAAAGATGTGCAATCTTGGTCGTATTGTTTACCATACTTGTGTTTTAGGTTTAACAATACAGTCCATACCGAAATTTGGTAGGCAGTGCAACATCCCAAATATATTGAGTAATGTAATAGAACCCTTGTATACCCCAGAAAATTATTGTAGTGAACTTAAATATAGGTTACAAGTTGCTTTTAACGATGCTAGGAATAATTTATTAGAAAGTAAGCTTAATCGTAAAATAAGATATGACAACTATCTAAATCCTATATGTTATAATAAAGACGATTTGATTTTAGTGAAATCAGAAACTAGTGGAAGTCTGGAGCCTGCGATCGCGCTGTTGATCGCCAACCGTGGCGCCAAACGTACTGGTGGCGTCCCGATCTGCTCCATCTGCAGCAAGAATGTACGGCGACCCGTCGCCGCTACTAAAGGTATCGCAGACTAACTAACAGACTAGACTAGACTAAGACTAACAGGAAGAGGAGGAACTGTACGCCGCGTACCGTACAGCCTGCCTCACCCTTCGCGACGCCATTTTGCAGGCGAAGTATGACGCTTGACAGGAGTGGCTGCAGACACTGAAAGAGGATCCGTGGGGCAAACCGTACAAGTGGGTGCGCCAAAAGCTGCGACCGGATGTGCCCCCAATAATCCAGACCATCCAACCGGAGCTCCGAAACAGAGTCGTGTTGGCACTATTTCCATCTGAGGCCGAGTGGTCGCCACCAATGGCACCACGAACGGAGTCCGAGTTCGAAGGAGAGGAGGAAGTGACGCCCATTACATCGGCTGAACTAGCGGTGGCGGTGCACAAGATGGGCCTAAAAAACACGGCCCCCGGCCTTCACGGTGTGCCGGGCCGCGTTTGGGTCCTGGCAATGAAGCACATGCAGGTAGTCCGAAGGTACCACGCGCTGGGCCTTACGGGGGCCTTACAAAAGTTCGAGGCCCTTTGTTTTCACGTGCCGAGGAACGCGCCGCCGCCCGATTTGGCAATAGTTGTGAGCGGGACGACAATCCAAGTCACGCCCACACTGACATATTTAGGACTCATCCTCGATGGTCGGTGGTCCTTCAAGGAGCATTCCGCCGGGTCTCCGAGAAGGTCATCACATTCGCGGGGGCCTTGGCTTCGCTGCTAGCGAACCTCGGGGGCCCGAGCTTGGGCTGTCGGCGCCTGTACATGGGCGTCATACGCTCCATGTCTATGTACGGTGCGCCGATCTGGGCCGAAAACCTGTCGCCCGGGAACGGGCTCGCTCTTGGACGGCTACAGAGAATGATGGCGACGCGGGCAGTGCGTGGTTACCGAACCAACTCAAGGGATATGGCATGCCTGCTCGCCGGAAGCGTCGCATGGGACCTGGACGCGCAAGCCCTTGCCAACGTCTACTGGCGTTGCGCAGCGGTCCGCGCAGGGGGCAGCAACCCCTTACCGGACGCCGTACGTCGGTGGAGGGACAAAGCGAGAGAGAGGACAGAGACAGAGGCGGCGCGGGGAAGCCGTCGCCCATTGCACCGATTTCTTGAGAGGGCCGTGATGCGCATCGCGGCACACGTGGTGGAAGGCCTATGCAAGCCCTGATGGGGCATCTTTACGGCCTGAGTGGCGCTTGATCGCCCCCAATGGGATGGTCCTGCAATTCCCACAACGCAGGCGCCCGTCGTCAGAGTCGCGGTTGTTTTGTAGTTCCCGTGGCTCCGGCAAGGGCGGTACTGTCGGAGTGCCGCCAAGTTTTAGTGGGTAGCGCTGCGGTCAACTCCATCTTCACGACCGCAGCGAGTCCCACATATCCGCACAAGGGAGTCCCCAATCCCCCGCGGCATGCGGAACAGCATTTCTCGGCGTAAAAAAAAAATATTAAAAAAAAAGGTAGTGTAGGTAGTGACATAAAATTTTCATAATGTAATTAAGTATCAAAACTGCTACCAACCTAAGTTTATTTGTATTCATTCCGTGACAGGCTCTGCCTAGTGTGTGCATAATAATTACTGTGCTGAATTTTGAAATTGTATAATATTATTGTATTAAGTGACTTTAAGATGAAACAGTGAATTAAAGAAATACCTGCATTAAATAAAAGTCATTATTACATTTTATGTTTATTTTGTATAAACTAAAATAAATTTAGATAGGTACTCTTGTATTGTGTTATTATTTCATCCATCCAAATAAGTCTAGCAAGGCAATGCCTATAACTAATTCATAGTATTATGGTCGCTTCTAACATTTTGTGCGTATGTATATGGTATATGAAACTGTTAGGTTTATTTATTTCAATAGTAGGTCCATGTACAGTCGAGGTACTTATAATTTATTTCGCCCAGCTAAATATACTTCCTTTAAAGTTATAGTTATGTAAAATTATAAAGAATATTTCAATTATTTAGTAACAAATATACCATAGGGAATAAAATATATTAAGTAGTTAATTGGTTAATACTAATTAACTGTTTGTAATAGATATATTATTAGTTTACTTTTCTTTGATAAGGGATTTGTTATGAGGTGTTTGTGTCCTTCCATTCCTGTTTAAAGCCTGGTGGGTGTTGAGCATCGACGGCAGTAACTCTGTACTAGCTCACAAGTTACCGGTGAGCCTTTTACTACATGTTAAAGGCTGAGAGCCTTGTCAGTTGTTGTTGAGTTAAATATAGTAGTATAATATTATGATAATAAGTTACATTGTGTACATATGTTAAAATATCATTATATTATGTTAAAACTTAATAACTAAATACATATCCTTATTTCCAAGGAAGTTTTAGAGGAACTTGCTTAAAAACGACATTTTTTACTATAATTTAGGTACATATATCAGCTGAAAGCAATGGTGTATGCACCTAAAGATTGCTTTCAGCACTTCTTTCTTTCTTTTTTTCTATTTTCACTATACCAATAGTAGCGTGTAAAGATTACAAACTGTGAGTAAACTACAAAATAAGAAATTTATAAGTATAAAAAAAAATGTTAAATACTTGAATACAGTGAATTAAATACTAGGTATTGACAATAATTATGATATTATGAATACTTTAGATTGACTTCTACTGACTTTTTAAGCAATATTTATTTTTTACGCAATAAGCTCAGACAATGACTAGAATTTCCAATTATTATTATTTACAAAAATATCAGCTTATCAATAAAATCCGCCATATTGTTCGTAATTAGAGATTAATCCACCTTCCTAGGTGTCTTGATCGTTAGGTCGATAAAAATCAAGGTGACGATCTGCTAAGTGTCACTCAAGCCCTCTTGTCTAGGCATTGCATGGTGAAAAGCGTTTGAGCAGTTGGCTGTTTGAGTGATTCGTTAGCCTAATCGTTCAAAATGGCTGTTTGGTTACCATTTTTTTAACGATACTATTAAACATGTCATATAACGCACGCTTATCTCAATCCCATATATTTTTTACTTGCGATGTTTGCCATCGATATTATCGAATGCATCTTGAGTAGACGCTCTGTTCAGGAGTACAGCCCTCCTCCTCAGCCACCACCGCCTTTATGTTCTCGGCTTGGCTGTGTCGTCCAGACCCGTCAATTTAAGTCCAGTGGTCATAACGGGTTTGTTGACCTCTGCCACCCCCGATAACACTGAAGCCAACTTGCTGGTTAAATTCTGCCGCCTTCTCCTGTGTAAATACTTTATTGGCAAATAATTTACATTTAGGTACCTAACCTTCCAAACTGCGTAGCAGTTTGTCGGCAGATTATTAGGCGGGCCCCAGTTGCCGAGTGTCGAATCCTAAGAGCCCCCAGCCCGAGCTTAACGATAATGGCCGCGGAACTCGGGAGTGTCAACTTAGGGGTGTCCTTCGGTCGGTCCTCTTTTGACTTTGTCGCCACCTTCTTTTTCGGTGCCTTGCGCCGGACAAGGCGGACCGGCAATGCAGGGCGGACCGGCAATGGAGGGAAACTCTCCTGATTTCGGGCACGAACCGGCAGAGGAGGGAATTCTTCCTCCCTTCGCGGTACCGAAGCCAACTGCTTGAAAGCTCCTCGAGTTCCAATAATTGACGACCTCTCTCTGCGCCGACGCAGCCTGAGCCGTTTCAGCGGCTTTAGCTTCGCGTGCCCTTTCTTTCTTTCTGTCCGCTGCCAATGGCGGACAAATCACCGCAGGAGGCGGCAACCTATCCTCGAGAGCAGCCATCGGACCGTCAATCATATTCGCGACTTACCTAGCCACGCAGCTCTCGAGGATGCTAGTTCAGAACTGTACTGTTCAGAACTCAGCGGAGTGTTCCGTTGAGTTGCCGCAGCCTTCTTGGCATCATCAAATTCACGCCGTTAATCGCGCACCTATTCTTTTAAATTCGCCACCTCACTTTGTTGCCGAATATTATCAGCCCGGAGGCGGTTTCCTCCACTTCCTTCCTCGTTGCCAGCGTGTCTAGGACCGCTCTGATCACCCCACTAGCTCGACGAATCTTATTAGCATACACACCCTTTAAATTTGTGGATTTTCCAACCAAGTTGAGATTATCGTCGATTTTTTTATTTTAAGACCTAATTATTAGGTTAAAAAGGTAAATAAAAGAACAAAACAACTATAATTCGATTGTTTTTACAAAAGTAAGGCTACGTTCCCACGTTTTTATGTAGTCGCGACAGAAAAAATTGCACTATACATAGAACTCTGCGCTAATACAACACAGCTAATATTTTACATTTGACACTTCGATTTTCAGCTCTATTGTAAGTTAAGTTCAGAGTTCTATTTACAGTGCAGTTTTTTCTATCACGAGTTGCGACCACAAAAAACTCTCGTGGGCACGAGGGCTAAAGGTTGGTAACCAAAATATTTCAGGTTATCACATACGGCATAGTCTGATTATCTTCAGCGGTTATCCGTTGTTGCAAAATAGGTACACTTCTGTGGGCCCACCAGGAACATTTGAATGCGGCGTAACCACGTAACGCAACTCTATTGAATGAGAATTCGTGAAAAAAATATGTTCATGTTGATAATATTATTGCGATCTCTGAAATTGGAATCCTATCAAATTCTCAAATTCACTCAAATTATGAAATTACACATTTTACTTATTCGCAATACTAACAAAGGTTCAACTAAATGTAAAATTAGATCATTATGTATGTGGTAAAACTGTATAATAGTATGTTAAAAATAAAGTTTAAATTATTATTATTATGCACCTATTTTAAACTATAAAGTTTTTACTGACGGGTAGAACTTAGAAGAAAAGGTAATATGTCTGTATTTTTATTAATAAAATATCAATTATAACCAATATTAGGTAAGCAATAATATGACTTTGATTTAAACGTATTGCGTGCATTATTGAACATTCGATTCTTATATTATTATTAAAGAAACTTTACAATCTGAAATCTAAGCATGCACATTAAAATTACTACACAATATATTTCATTTATTGAAACAAATGTAATCTTAAGTCTCTTTTTATTAAATCGAGAAGTTAAGGAAAAATTTTATGCATATACTCACCGATATTCTTTGAGTTCCAGCATGTTTATATGTAAAGTGGTTATATTATACATAAATTTATTTTATTAAAAT
The DNA here is from genome assembly GCA_963565745.1 of Phengaris arion. Lineage (NCBI taxonomy): Eukaryota > Metazoa > Arthropoda > Insecta > Lepidoptera > Lycaenidae > Phengaris > Phengaris arion. Next base: position 28,838,908 of record OY751433.1, read on the forward strand.
CATTGTTTAATCATAATAAATATTGATATCGAGTTCACTTCACTAAAAATTACGGTTTTTTGCAGAATTTTTAATAGTTTTTTTTAAACTTATAGAATTTTGAAATTTAAAAATATTCTTCTTCTTCTATTTCTGCATCACCAGTCATAGGCGATGTGTAAAAGAGTACACACATTATAAGAGCGAGCCAGTTATATGGTTTGCACAGACAATATTTAGGTATAATTTTGAATTTCGAACGCCCATACTTACGAATTACGATCGCCAGTTGCGACATACTGGCAGTGGGTTGTCGACAGTCGAGCTCGAAGCGTGCGTACTAATATTTATTAAATTAACATGAAGTCGTCTGGCAATTTATGTGCTGTTCATGGATGTAGATAGTGTAAAAGAAAAAATAAAGAAAACCTTTCTTTTTTCCATTTACCTAGTAATTAAAAACAATAACACTCACTTGTCGCGTGTCATTCTTAGGTATAGATATTATTTAACATTAAGTAGGTACCAACTAGCAACTTAGGTATTTGTTTTTTTCTATAGGTAAGAACTTACTACTTTATTTGAATGCCCTCAATACACATTTTTCTCAACCTCCAATTATTTTAAATAATAACATTAAACTCAATACCTTACAATATCTATCAAACTTACCTATCACTGGCCCATCCTTTTCTTTTATTCCTTGTACTGAAACTAAGGTCAGACTAGCAGTTCAATCAATTTCTTCAGAGGTTGTGACAAGGGTTCCTCCAAGATGATTAAAATGATTCTCCCTTCTTTATTACCAATTTTGACTCATATCCTCAATTTCTCCTTATCCTCTTGCTGTTTTCCTCAGGTCTGGAAAAGGGCGAATGTCTTTCCTCTACCAAAACTTCCTAATCCTATTTCTCTTTCTTGCTTTCGTCCCATTTCTATACTGACTTTCTTATCTAAAGTCCTGGAAAGTATTGTTCACCAGCAGCTCTCTTCTTTTCTACATAAAAATAACCTTTTAAGCCCACTGTAATCGGGCTTTCGTTCTGGGCACAGCACCGTTTCCGCGCTAATAAATGTCACTGATGACATTCGGTGGGCCATGGAAAATAAATCCCTTACCATCCTTATCCTTTTAGATTATAGTAGTGCCTTCAATTCCATTAACTTTGATATTCTTCTCGGTATGCTTCAGTCTCTCAATTTGTCCCCTCGCGTCCTGTCCTGGCTTAACTCCTACCTCCGGGGTCGGTCGCAGCATGTACAGATAAATAATTTCCCTCAGATTGGTGTGATCTCGATGCGGGTGTTCCCCAAGGTGGAGTACTTTCTCCTCTTCTTTTTTCTATCTTTATTAACTTCATTATAAAAGTAATAGAGTCTAAATATCATCTCTATGCAGATGACTTGCAGATATATCAACATTTCACTATACATAATGCAGCATCTGGCATAGCTCTCATTAATGATGACCTTAGACGTATAAGTGAATGGGCGCAGTCTTTTGGTCTACTTGTAAACCCCAGTAAACGAAGGCATTATTATTAGTTAGCAGACGGATGCTAGCAATACTTGACAAAGCTACTCTTCCTCCCATTACCTTGAATGGCACTACGATACCTTTCTCTGACTCTGCCAAAAACCTGGGAGTAATTTTTGACACACACCTGTCTTGGATTACCAATGCCAACAATATTAGTCGTAAAGTTTACCACACCCTGCATTCACTCAAGTTACTCCAAAACTTTCTTCCTACTCCTACTAAAATTATATTAGCGCAAACCCTTATTCAATCTATTATTGATTACGCTGACGTTTGCTATTAAGACGCGAATGAAGAGATTCTAAACAAATTAGAACGGTTGCAGAATCTCTCCATACGTTTTATTTTTTGTTTAAAAAAACGAGATCACGTGTCTCAGTACAGAAAGCAGTTGAATTGGCTTCCTATTCATCTACGCAGAAACTATCGAATCCTCTGTCTCCTTTTCAATACTCTGTTTAGTCCTACATCCCCTTCTTATTTAAATGAGCGATTCTCCTTTCCTAATTTCCAAAACATATACCTTCCCATCGTACCGACTTTTTTGCCTACTCCTTCACGGTGCATGCGGCTAAACTCTGGAACTCCTTGCCAGCTCAGATACGGGGGTGTAAGACACTTGGGCTTTTTAAGGGAAGAGAATTTTTTCTCAGCTTAACCTGATAATTAAGATACCAAACCCTTAATTTAATTTATGCTATTAATATATTATGTTTTTATTATATTGATATAATGTTTTATTTATTTATTTAAATTATTAAATAAATAAATAAAAAATAGGTAATGTATTTATTTATTTCTTATGTTTACGCGAATATTGTTCATTGTTTTAAACACTTACGGATTGTGTCTTTGATTCTACAGAAAAAAGAGAAAAGTTTGAACTTTTCTCTTTTTTCTGTACGTATTATCGTCAAAACTGTAGTAGAATCAAGCCTAAAAAGAAAAAAAAACTATTTTTTATTTTAAGATCAATTATTATTGGGTAAAAAGGTTTTTTAAAAAAAACAACTAGAATTCAATGATTTTATTGCATTTAATTAAAGTAAGGCTACGTAAGATATAAATAAATATATATATATATATATATATATATATATATATATATATATAGGGTTACAGGAAAAGTCGACGTAGATACGTTAAGGGCGTGTAGTTAGCATCGTTTCTAACTGATTTGGCTATGAAACACCCTATCCTAAACCTAACCGTTTTCGAGATATTCGACTTTTTGGATATTTGATTGTATACTATGAAATTTAGTAGTCAAAATCGCATTATTTTTTGCTTTTTACAAATAGGACAAGATGCCTTATGACTTCAATAACCAAAATTGTAAGTAAATTAACTTAACAGGTCGTACTAAGACATTGAAAGTTAAAAAAAGTAATATTTATTTATTAAGTTTATTTTTCTTTAAAGGATATCCAAAAAAAATATTATGGAAGATGTTCTGCAGATCTACTTTGAAATATCTACGTTTTATCAGCTATCCAACAAGGTATCACAATCAAGGGTTTTGTCAAAAATCATAGAAAAAACACTTAGTTAAAAGCACCCAGGTCGCAATTGCCTTGCCTATTGTCCTTTGAGTTGGTTCGGGCGTGCAAGCGAGACAACTTACGATTTATGCAGGTATGAGTAAAAAAGATAATGTGCCAATGCCGAAGGAGATTGGGAATGGGAATACAGCATGTCCTATTGTTTGTGTTTGGTTGTTAGTCTGCTTATGTGATTCGTCCATGGTAGATACGTTATCGTTTTGCTTTCTGTTTTCTGTTCGACTTGGCTCTGTTTCTGAACTTGTTTCTTAAATTAACTTAACTAATCTTGTTGTAAAAAGCAAAGTGTTTCATAGCCAGATCAGTTAGAAACGATCCAAACTACACGCCCGATAACGGATCTACGTCGACTTTTCCTGTAACCCTGTATATATATATATACACTTCGATTTTCAGCTCTAATGTACTAACGCATTTATTTATTTACTATTTAAAGTAGTCGCGACCACAAAAAACCTGAAAATAGAACTCTGCGCTAATACAATAGAGTTGAAAAAGGAAGTTTCAAGTGTCAAGCTGACATATATGACATTGACATTTGACTCGACACTCGTGTGTTCGATTTTCAAGTCTAGTATATTAGCACAGAGTTCTATTTTAAGTGCTCTGAATTCTCTCTGGCGTGCCGGATTCCGGAGCATAAAGTCCCAGCCAAAGTGTCAGTTGTCAAATTAATAATATTTTAAATTAAAAAATAATTTGAACATAAGTTCAAATTGAAAAATACGACAGTGGTCAATACCTAATAGAAGTAAATAATATGTCCCGCGGCAATTAGTGGAACTTTTAGTAAATTGTTATTTACAATACCTGAGGTTGTAAAAAGAGCTGCCCGAGAAATGATACTCAAGCTAAAGGAGTTTTGTGAAGCAGAAAAGCAGAATCAATTTAGGTGATATGGAAGCGTCCATATATAATATTACATTCAGTGACAGGCTCCGCCTAGTGTATGTAAATAATAATTACTGGGTTGAATTTAGAAATTTTATAATATAATTGTATTAAGTGACTTTAAGATAAACAGTCAATTAAATAAGTACCTTCCTACCAGCATTAATTCCTTTGCAAGAAATAAAAGTCCTTATAAGTTTATTATTTTACTTAAAGTTATAAAACTATGAACCAAAATATATTTAAGTAGATACTTACTCTTGTATTGTGCTATTATTAAATCCATTCTAATAAGTCAAGCAAAACTACAGCAAAACAATGCCTTTTACCAATTCAAAGTGTTATAGTTGTTTGTCATATTTTGAATGTTAATGGAAACCTCCATTAACATGGTTTATGAAACTGTTAGGTTATTTAGTGCAATAGTACCCTGTATAGTCGAGGGTACTTAAGTTTATTACTGCCAGCTAAATATAGTTCCTATGAAATTATAGTCCTGTAAAATTATAAAGAATATTTCAATTATTTAGTAACAAATATACTATAGAGGATAAGTAATTGGTTAATATAATAGGTATACTTATTATAAGTAGGTTATAGATTTCTTATGAGGTGTTTGTTTCCTTCCATCCTTGATTAATGCCTGAGGGTGTTGACCATTAATGGCAATAACTTTGTGACTGGTCAGCAGTTTACAACATGTACATGTCTAAGAGCACATTGTATGTACTTACCTAAAAATAATATTATGATTTTAATAAGTTACATTGTGTACATGTGTTAAAATACCATTACATTTTGTTAAAACTTATAAATTTTAATTACTAAATACTGTTCACTTCCATTATTTTCAAGGAAGTTTTTGAGAAAACTTGCTTAAGACCGATTTTTTTCTATAATGTATGACAAAACATATCTTCATACAGTAAAATTTTTTCACCACACTTCAAATGTCAAAATGGCCCCAAAAATCTCAAATCATTTAACTGGATACATTTTTTGCATCAACATGCCTCGTCTATAATATGTATGCTATGGTAATTAGATATAACTCCCCCTTCCTGGTGTCTTGATAGTTATGTCACTATCGATCAAGATGGCCTCTTGTTTAGGCATTGTTTTTTAACATTGTACAAGGTCAATATGGCCTCTTGTCTAGGCATTGTATGGAGAAAAGCGTTTGAGCAATTCGCTGTTTGAGTGATTCGTTTATTTCGTGAAAATTGCTGTTTGGCTACCATTTTTTTAACGTTACGATTGAAAATGTCATTTAACGCACGATTATGTCAATCCCATACATTTTTGATTTGCGAACTTCATAATTGGAATTATAGCAGGCATCTTGGCTAGACCCCCAGATCTAGATATCATACATATCGATGACGTTTCACCAGTGTCGCCATAGCAAAGATGGCGATCACTTGTCCGTACGATGAAACAGCATCAAAGTAACATGGTATAACAGACAATATCTTGTAGGGACGCGCCTACATAATATATAAATTAGACACAAAATATTTTATAATTAACAACAATAGATATTGTCATATTATCATGTTGATTACTACACTTAGAAATCAAATTAGCACCTGCGTGGAATGTGCTTCCCCTCCCACCACACCCCACCACCTACCGCTCTCGCCCTCGACGCGTCAGTACGGTCAGTAAGGCGACCCATACACGGTCCGGTTTTCCTTCAGTTCGGCCTGAACGGATGCAAAATCGTCAGTGTGCAATTTCGAGATCGCATCAGTCGGCCGTATGGACTGAAGCGATTCATTCCAGTGTTGCCAACTCCGTTTTTGCGAAACTACTAAACTCGCGTTGTTTTCTACTAAAAACTAACAAAAGAGTACCGATAACTATAAAAAAGCTACTAAACTTAGGAATCCCTAAAATTTTTTTTTTTTGGGATTTTGTGTTTACAAACATACGTATACATTTTTAGTTTTAATATTTAACCGTTAAAATAAAAAAATATAGAAGGAAATATTAAGTAGGTACAAAGAAATTAAATCGGTAGTTTTAAGCGACTTACGGACGCGTGCTACTATGTGCTATTATGATAAGGTGTCATAATAGCACATAGAAGCAGGCCATTTTTTATATTATGATTACTGTCTAGCTATTTTCTACAAAACCACTACTAACAACTAAATTCCTACTAATGAGGGAATAAAATACAAAATTTAGTAGTAAAACTGTGTAAAACAACTAAGTTGGCAACCTGTACGGATGGACTGAACGGCAATAAAATTGGACTGAACGGTAATAAAATTCGAGTGTAAAATAAAACCGGTTAAGAGCGAGGCGGCAAGAGGGGTTCCGTACAAAACAGAAAAAATCACGTTTGTTGTATGTGAACCGCAAATTTTTATTTTATTCTGTTTTAGTATTTGTTGTTATAACGGCAATAGAAATACCTACACCATACATGTGTGAAAATTTTAACTGTCGATCTATCGCGGTATAAGAAGGTTAATATACCGCCTGGCGACAGACGGATGAACAGAAATGTCTCAGTAATAACGGGTCCCGTTTTTATCCTATGGGTACAGACCCTAACCCTAACTAACCGTTAACTAACCTAACCCTAAAAACGGCAACGTGGTCTAAAGAATATTTATTAGAGTTCATTGAAGTATTTGAAACTTTAGAGCCACTATGGTTATTAAAATCTAAAGACTATTACTATAAAACAAAGAGAAATGATTTCTATAACAATTATGACAGAAAAATTGTATGGCACAATAATTCGGTTTCGTCGATAGCGTGACTACAGTTGCAGCAAAATACAATCTATATATATAAAAATGAATTGCTGTTCGTTAGTCTCGCTAAAACTCGAGAACGGCTGAACGGATTTATCTTATCTTGGTCTTGAATTATTCGTGGAGGTCTAGGGAAGGTTTAAAAGGTGAGAAAAATTCGAATAATTGCCGGGAAAATCCTCAAAACAGCATTTTTCTATTTCCCATACAAACGTTATCTAAACAAAATGGAGAGTCAATTTGTAATTTATTACCGCTGCATAAAGTTAAAATTCGCGTGCGCGTTGGAGGATCTAATATCGCGTTCCGAAACTCAACAAAAGTGAAAGTGAATCGCGAACGCGACAAAATTGCATAGTCACAAAATACATAAGTACATAAATAGGTCGGCGTCGAGAAAATTAATTTTAGCTAACTTCAGTTGTTAATCTGTCAGATTATTTTTTTAATAAGACTATATAGAAATCGAAAGATAAATCTTAAGTTTTGTCACAAATTAAATTATAAATCTTAAGTTAAATTTCTGAACGCAATCATAATATTTGACATTACAATATGTCAATCCATCCTGTCGCATTTCAGAGCACGGAAAAAAGTATATTATATTGTGTTACGAGTTACGATATCTATGAGTGCATCCTTCTATCTTTGTGACTACGTGCGCGAGAACTTTATTTACTTTGGTGATCCTTTGTGATAGTGACATTCCAAGTAATGTGCTCTTTTTTGTGATAGTGACACTTTAATGCTAAATGAGCGGTAAATTTTCTCACTTTGATTAATTACAATTTACGATGCCGAGGAGAAGAAAGAGACCTGCTTGCTGAAACCATCACGGGAAATGATGGATACCCATTGTATCGTCGGCGATCAGTTGCGGACAGTGGGCGATCGGTAGTTGTGAAGGTAAGAGGACAAAATGTTGATGTAGACAATCGATGGATTGTGCCATACTCGCCAATATTGTCCAAAGCTTTTGAGACTCACATCAATGTGGAATATTGTAATTCTGTGAAATCGATAAAGTACATATGTAAATATGTTAATAAAGGTAGTGATATGGCTGTCTTCGGTGTAACTAATGCAAATGATGAAATATCACAGTACCAGATGGGTCGCTATGTAAGTAGCAACGAAGCTATTTGGCGTATCTTTTCATTTGCGATCCATGAAAGACACCCTACAGTAGTCCATTTGGCAGTCCATTTAGAAAATGGTCAACGAGTTTATTTTAATGAATCTAACGCGGCAGACAGGGCGGCACATCCACCGTCGACAACATTAACAAGTTTCTTCACAGTCTGTCAAACAGATGATTATGCTCGCACTTTGCTGTATGCTGACATGCCGCGCTATTACACATGGAACGCATCATCGAAATCGTTTCAGCGTCGAAAACAAGGAACACCAGTTGAAGGACATCCAAATGTATTTGCTTCAGATGCTCTGGGTCGCATCTACACAGTACATCCAAATAACGATGAATGTTATTATTTGCGGTTGTTGTTGGTGAATGTTCGTGATCCGACATCGTTTAAACAACTGAGAACAGTTAATGGACAGCTGTGTGCGACTTACCGTGAGGCATGTCAACTATTACATTTACTTGAGAACGATTCGCACTGGGATGATACGCTTAAGGATTCCGTAATATCTTCATCGCCGCATCAAATTCGTACATTGTTTGCGATAATCATATCGACATGTTTCCCCTCGAATCCAAAAGATTTGTGGGTTAAGTATAGAGATGACATGTCTGAGGATGTTTTGCATCGTGTGCGCCGTCAAACTTTGAATCCTACACTACAAATGACTGAAGAAATTTACAATGACACATTGATCATGATAGAAGATATGTGTTTATTGATGGTAAATAAAGTATTGTCGTGTTTGGGAATGACAGCACCCAATCGTCATATGCACGATGCATTAAACCACGAGTTGCAAAGAGAACATCAGTACGACATTGAAGCATTGGCCGAAACAGTTCGTACAAATGTTCCACAATTAAATCAACAACAAAGAATTGCGTACGACACTTTGATAGAAGCTGTGAACAGTGGATCTGGTGGAATTTATTTCCTTGATGCTCCCGGAGGAACCGGAAAAACGTTTTTAATTTCATTGCTTTTGGCGAGGATCAGATCGCGAAACGATGTTGCTCTAGCGTTGGCTTCATCTGGAATAGCTGCGACTCTGCTAGAAGGCGGGCGAACTGCACATTCTGCCTTGAAATTACCACTAAACATGCAAATCACCGAAACACCAATTTGCAACATCGCCAAAAATAGCGCAATGGCCAAGATCCTACAGGTATGCAAATTGATTGTTTGGGATGAATGCACAATGGCCCATAAGAGGTCACTGGAGGCACTGGACAGAACGTTGAAAGATCTTCGTGACAACCAAAATATTTTTGGTGGGGCCATGATTCTGTTGTCAGGTGATTTTCGTCAGACTCTTCCAGTTATTCCCCGATCAACTGTTGCTGATGAACTAAATGCATGCTTAAAATCATCAAATTTGTGGCAGTACGTAAAGACACTCCACTTAACAACTAACATGCGAGTATTTTTGCAACAAGATGAAACTGCAAATGTGTTTGCGAAGCAGTTGTTAGACATTGGAAATAATAAAGTTGCAGTGGACACCTCGACCGGATTCATCACATTACCTACAGATTTCTGTCACATCACAGACTCAAAAGTGGAGCTTATTCAGCGAGTTTTCCCAGATATAGCGCAAAAGTTCAATAACCATAATTGGCTGGGTGAACGAGCAATATTAGCAGCGAAAAATAAAGATGTCGAGGATCTTAATGCGACCATTCAGAATTTTCTTCCAGGACAGTTGGTTTCCTTCAAATCAGTCGACACCGTAATGAACCAGGATGACGTAGTCAACTATCCCACTGAGTTTTTAAATTCACTGGAATTGCCGGGATTACCACCTCACAATTTGCAGTTAAAAGTAGGATCAGTTGTCATCATGCTGCGTAACATTAATCAACCTCGACTATGCAATGGAACAAGACTGGCTGTGAAAAGACTGATGAATAACGTCATTGAGGCGACAATCATAAAAGGAAAATAAAAAGGAGAGGATGTCTTGATCCCGCGGATACCGATGATTCCAACGGACTTAACATTCGATTTTAAACGCTTACAATTTCCAGTACGTCTGGCCTTTGCGATGACCATAAATAAATCGCAAGGACAGTCGTTAGAAGTTTGTGGAATCAACTTGGAGTTTCCCTGTTTCGCGCATGGACAATTATACGTCGCGTGTTCGCGCGTCGGAAAACCGTCTTCTTTGTTTATTTACGCACCACAAAACAAAACAAAAAATATAGTTTATGAGAAAACTTTAAATTAATTATTAATTATTTCAGGAAAACTCTGTTTTGTAAGTAAGCAACATGATGTATCGAAAATAATAATAAAACTTCATGATTTATTCAATAAATGCTTTTTTATTAAATACGGATTCGATTTGTTTGTTTTAAAATCATTTTATACAAAAGATTTGGTCTTTTATTTATCGATGAGGCAGTACGAAGTCTGCCGGGTCAGCTAGTTAATAAATAAAATAATAACCTAACCAAGAGCATGTCACGATATTTCTAAGGAGGGTTCCGTAACTATCAATGAGCAATATGTTTTCTTTGAATTACTTCAAAAGTTATTGTCATAAAGCTATTACAGAAGTTAGGAGAGCGGACAGACCGACAGACAGACGGACGAACAGAGCGAAACTATAAGGGTTCTTTAAGTATTACGGAACCCTAAAAACACGACCGAAGCTCGCGGCAAACCAGATGGTATTTTCCGTGTATGTGCTCGAATCCGTTCAGGTCGAACCTTAGATTATAACGCCTAGAAACCGGGTACGCGCATGAAAAGTGAAGCAAATCATACTGAGCCATATTGGCTCAGTTTGTTCGAACGACCCGTCAGTTGTCAAGCGCTAGTGCATACATCACCGACTATTTTTTAATAGTCGGATATTATGACGGTTACTGTCGTTATAGGGTGTACAATGCATCGGAAAATAATTTTAAAAAAAGACGTGTGGCACTCGGGGACTGCCGGGGTAAAGCTATTGCAATTCAAAATTAATACTGCATTTGTGATAATAATAAAATGTATGTATATAGAGTACTCACTCATTTTCTTTCACTATTTTTTCGTGACTTTCTTCATTAATAATAAATGCACTTTGTTCATTCATATTCAAAACACTTTATACACAAATTTTACAAGTACAGCTATTCACTGTTGCACATAAATACCTATACACCTATATACTTTCTCATAAACAGCTGCTTACGTATTCGTCCGATTTCGGAGCAGCTCGTCTCGATTCGTGCGAGTTTCGTAGAGTCGTACAATACGTCTAATCGCACGCACACAACGCCGTGTCGAAGACTGCCGAACTGAAACAACGACGTTAGACGATGCACGGAGCGTGAGGTTTTTTCGTTACGGAATTTCTGGATTCGGTCCCCGCGCTCAAGGCCCGCGATAGAAGCTATGCAATAGCTTAAAAGCTTCTACAGTAAGTAAGTAAGTAAGTACTACAGCTTGACTTGTATTATGCCAAATATTTAGAATATTTTAAAATTAAATCACATTTTTTCATCACGATTAGTTTACTTTAGCTATTTTCATAGCATAATGTCGAACGGCATCCTCTTGTGGGGAAACGCTGCGGACATTAATACAATATTTGTGCTGCAGAAACGTGCTATACGTTCTATTTATAAAATGTCGACTTTTGAATCTCTAAGGGAAAAGTTTAAAGAAACAAAAGTTCTGACCGTCGCATCTCAATACATTTTGGAAAATGTGTTATACGTAAGAAAGAATTTAAACAACTTCAAAAAGAAATGTGATAATCATTGTGTAAACACTAGAAATAAGAACAAGTTAGATATGCCAGTGTTCAGACTAAGCAAAGTTAGTAAATCCTTTAAAGGCCAATGTATACGCTTATACAATATAATCCCAGAAAAGGTTCAAAACCTTCCCATTATTAAGTTTAAAAAAGTAGTTAAAGAACGTTTGTGTGCCAAAGCGTATTATAAAATTAATGACTTCATCCAAGACGGCACATCTTGGGAATAAGGTGGCTCCTTATCTTTTGTTATTATTTGTTACATAGACATAAGCAAACATTGTAATAATTTTGATTTTAAAAGAATAATTTTCCATCTTTTTGGTAAAAGATGGCCCCAGACGAGTTTCTTGCCGGCTCTTCTCGCTGGGTTAGTTCCCGAACCGGTGGTAGGCATCACGTAGTAACGACGTTCAAAAAGAGTATTTAAAAATACCAATTTTGAATAAAAAAAATTTGATTTGATTTGATTTGATTTGATTTGATTTGATTTGATTTGATTTGACTTGACTTGACTTGACTTGACTTGACTTGACTTGACTTGACTTGACTTGACTTGACTTGACTTGATTTCAGTTCGGTCGGATACGATTTTTCCGTGTATGTGCTCGAATGCAGGCCAAACTGACGTCAGTTCTAACTGAAACGATCGGCCTCTCGTCTGTGACGGCGTTAAAAGTGTATTCCGGTGCGTATCGATCATCGAGTGTATAAGTGCGCGGCTTGCAGCTATTAAAATAGTGTTAGAAGAAAGTGAATTTTTAGTTTTCTCGGTGTACATGCCGGAAGACGCGATAGTCAACTTAGAAGAATTAACGAACTGTTTGAGTGAGATAAGTGCTATTATTACCAATAGTGATGTGGATTCAGCTTTAATGCTAGGTGACTACAACGCCCATTCCTCTTCATTATTTAGTAAGGAACTTGAACAGTTTTGTGTGGAACAAAGTGTTACATATATCAACAGTAAGATGTAACTGTCAATGTCATTATTGACATTGACAGATGTCATAAGTAAAGCCTATCGAGTTTATTACAGTTGGCCAAAAGGCTATACATAGTGTAGACGTATATATTGTGCTAAGCATATCTCATTACATATTGTAATACGTATTTGTGGTAAGCACCAATAAAGGAGAGTATAAGGATTGCTGCTGTATTATTATCGTCACCACACGAGCGCACGAAGGACTTACAATCAAGAGGTCATAGACCAACACATGGTGTCAGGTGTGAAAATTTAAAAGAAAACGAAAATTATGAACAAAAAAGAGGGTACGTCGAAAACTCCGGAAGCTTCGAGACAATCTGAGTGTGGGAACCTAACAATGGCAGGCAACGGAGTACAGAAGCTTGAGATCTCTACAGAAATTATCAACAATAATGCTGAAAATTTCAAGAAATGGACGCAGTCATTCGAGATATTTCTACTGGCGTCGGGCATGGAGAAAACGGAAGATAAAAGAAAAATTGCAATCATGCTGCATTCCATGGGAGAAAAGGGTTTAAACATATACAATTCCTTCAATTTGGACCTAAGCACTGCTACTTTCCAAGAAGTCAAGGCAAAATTCGTCGAGTATTTTGAACCCAAAAAGAATTTGACGGTGGCACGACACAAATTCTTTACGTTGAAACAGCGTGTGAACGAATCCTTGGAAAACTTTCTAATGGAATTAGAAAACGCAAGTCATGCCTGTGAGTTTGGTTCGCTACGTGAGTCCCTTGTAAAGGACATTCTCATTGCTAATATGGCCACAAACTTCTCGCAATTTCATCAAAAGCTACTACAAGAACAGGACCTATCCCTAGAAAGAGCCAAACTCCTCTGTAAAACACTGACGATGGCGCAGAAAAGTGAAGAATCAATCTATGCAGCAGATGGAAGAGAAGCCACAATATACAAGCTACACAAAAGTCGTCGGGCCAGTTCCCCCTCATACCAGAAAAGAAAAAACGCAAGATCTCCATCATGCCAAGGTCACCCAAGGTCAGCTACGCCTGGATCAAGAACAACGTCGTGTGTAAAGTGCAACACATCGCATGGTCGCCGCAACTGTCCAGCTTGGAAACACAGATGCAGGTCATGTTTCAAATATGGACATTTTACTCATTTATGTTTCAAGAAAAACAGTGTCAGGACTGTTGTTACTGGGGTAGGTAGCATAAATCTCGATGATGAATCAAGCCCCAAAAGTGCTGAGGCTGAGGCTGAGAGATTTACAATAGGGGCATTGTTCAACATTAAAAACATAAAATCACAGAATGCTAGTACAAATTTGATAAGCACAACAGACAAGTCCTGGTACTGTTCTCTTAATATAAACAACAAAAATGTAGATTGCCTAATTGACACTGGCGCAGACATAAATGTGATGTCTTATCAAGTATTTAAAGAATTGAATCTTAAATTTGACAAGCAGAGTAAAGAAATGTGTAAAAAATATAATATATTTGCCTACAGTGGGCACAGAATACCTATAATTTCAGTATTAAACATTTGTTGTTTAGTTGAAAACAAAACAAAACCAGAAAACATTACTTTTGTTGTAACAAAATTAAATTGTCCAACTGTGATTGGTTTACCCACTTGTATAAAGCTAAATTTAATAACAAAAAACTTTTCTCTATCAATGGAAAATGAAAAAAATGTTGAGCAAAATGTATATAATATGTATCAAAAAACTTGTGACAAAATTGTGACCAGATATAATGATGTGTTTCAGGGTCTAGGCTGCCTCCCATACGAACACAGCATCGTGCTAAAAAAGGACGCTATTCCGTGCGTTGATCCCCCTAGAAAGGTACCCTTCGCGTTGGTTGAACCGTTAAGGAAAGAGCTTCAACTCATGGAGAACATGGGAGTCATACAGAAGGTGAATAAACCTACTCTCTGGGTGAGTAGTTTAGTTATAGCCATGAAAAAGAATGGTGGATTGAGAATTTGCTTAGATCCTAGAAATTTAAATAAAAATTTATTGAGATGTCATTATCCAATTAAAAATATAGATGAAGTCAGGTCTAAATTGTCCAAAGCCTCTTATTTTTCACATTTAGATGCGTTTTCTGGGTTCTATAACATAAAATTAACTAAAGAAAGTAGTGATCTATGTACATTTCAAACTCCATTTGGCAGATACAAATTTTTAAGATTACCTTTTGGAATAAACACGGCTACAGAAATTTTCTATAAAACCATGATAGATCTTTTCGGAGACATAGAGGGTATAATTATTTGGTGTGATGACATTTTAATATACGGTGAAACAATTGAAATACACAATAAAAGGTTAGAAATGTTTTTGGACAGGGCTAGGCAAGTTAATTTAAAATTAAATAAAGCCAAGTGCAAGTTTCTTCTAGAAGAAATAGCATATTTGGGCTATATTTTCAGTAAAGAAGGTGTAAAAATCGATCCAGAAAAAGTTAAAGCGATAAAAAACATGCCCATACCTAAAAATATTAAGGATTTGCAGAGATTTTTAGGCATGATAAATTTTTTAGCACCGTTTATAGAAAATCTAGCAGAAAAAACTAATACCATAAGAAATTTGTTAAAAAAAGATATGGTTATGGGATGAAAATTGACAAAAATGCTTTGATTTATTAAAAGAAGTCATATCTAAAGCACCTGTGTTAACTAATTATAATTGCAACTTACCTGTGATTTTGTCGGTAGATTCATTAAAGAATGCACTGGGAGCGGTCTTGATGCAAGACAAACGACCCATTGCATATAGTTCAAGAACACTTACCCCCTCTCAACAAAACTTCGCCCAGATTGAAAAAGAATTGTTTGCCATACAGTTTGGATGTAATAAATTTCACCAATATATTTATGGCAGTAAAACAACTGTTCATACTGATCACAAACCTTTAATTTACCTTTTTAAAAAACCTCTTCATGAAGTACCTGCTAGGCTACAAAGAATGATGTTATCGTTGCAAGGTTATGACCTAGAAGTAGTTTATGTACCTGGTAAATATATGTATATAGCAGATACTTTGTCAAGAGCCTCACTTAGTGATACATACATACCTCAGTATGAGCAAGACTTACAGTATCATGTTAATTCAGTATTCTCTAATCTCTCAGTAAGTAAGCCTTATTTAAAATTTATATTATTAGAAAGCAAAAATGATGAATCTTTAAATCTGCTCAAGTCTTATATTCAGAATAGTTGGCCAAGAAGCAAAAATAAAGTAAGCTCTCTTGTGAAACCATATTGGAACATTCAAAATGAAGTACATATAATGAATGACTTAATATTTAAAGGCAATGCTTATTGTTCCAAAGTCCTTGCAAAGACAGATTTTAGATAAAATACACTGTGGTCATTTAGGTATTAATAAGACACTAAACATCGCTAGAGAAACAGTTTATTGGCCAAATATAAACGCGGATATTAAGAACTTAATTGATCAATGTTCCGTCTGTGCTAAATACAGATCAAATCTACCCCGTGAACCGTTGAAATGCCATGAGATATCTTATCTTCCATGGGAGAAGGTAGGTATAGATTTATTATATTTTGATGGAGAAAATTTCCTTGTCTGCATGGATTATTATTCCAAGTACATAGAGTTAGCTTCTTTGCATAAGAATTACACTGTCGATAATGTTGTTAAAAGTCTAAAATCGTTTTTCGGTCGACATGGTATACCCAAGGCATTGGTGTCTGACAATGGTCCACCATTTAACTCCTGCAAATTCAAGTCTTTTCTTGTTGATTGGGATGTAGAACACATAACCACCAGTCCGTACTGGTCGAGGTCTAATGGCCAAGCTGTTAAAATTGTCAAGAACATATTAAGAAAATGCAAGGAAGATGGCTCGGATATACATTTGGCGTTATTACACTATCGCAACGCTGCGAAGGGAGATTTTCCCAGTCCGGCCGCATTATTAATGTCTAGAAACTTGCGAGTTTACCAATTCTTAACAAAAAATTAAAACCTAAAATTGTAAAATTTTCGACATTTGAAAGATGTCATAGATATAGCAGAGACAAGATATCTTTTTATTTTGACAGGAATGCGAAGCATACACCTTATGACTTTCAGCCGGGGAATGACATTTACTTAAAAAAAAATCCTAAATCGTTCTGGTCTCCGGGAATAATTAAAGAGAAATTAGGATGTGGTAGATCGTATTATGTTGCGGATCTAAACGGTGTTGTGTATAGGAGGAATAGGGGACACATTAGACCTAGAAAAAAGAATTTAAAAGAAATAAATCCTCCACCTTCTTTTTATGGCGATGGCAGCACAATCAATATGCCTCCCATGCAGGAGAGTATAGATCCCATGAGTTTGACACAACTCGGAAATGGTCCCGTTCAAAATTGCATTAACGATGATAACTGTGTTCCTATGGAGAGTCTAGAAAATACCGGTTACGTAACCAGGTCTGGTAGAAGTGTAAAGCGTCCTAAATTGTACATGCATGAGAAATTTGAGTAGATAAGTAATGTATTTGTTATTAGTTATGTACCTATATTTTTAGTTTGCTTTTACACTCGAAAAGGGAGGTGTTACATATATCAACAGTAAGATGTAACTGTCAATGTCATTATTGACATTGACAGATGTCATAAGTAAAGCCTATCGAGTTTATTACAGTTGGCCAAAAGGCTATACATAGTGTAGACGTATATATTGTGCTAAGCATATCTCATTACATATTGTAATACGTATTTGTGGTAAGCACCAATAAAGGAGAGTATAAGAATTGCTCCTGTATTATTATCGTCACCACACGAGCGCACGAAGGACTTACAATCAAGAGGTCATAGACCAACACACAAAGTTGGTTATCTGCCGACATTGAAATTTTGGGATTCTCGTCAGAATCTTACACGTATATGAGTGATGTATATGGTACTGAATCTTGGCTAGACCACGTACTGGTAACAGAAGTGGCAAATTTGTATGTAGTGGATGTTAGAATTAGATATAATATTTCATGGTCTGATCATTTTCCGGTCGAATTATTATGTAACATGAACATGTTAAGGTCTAGACTCCAGAGTAAACAATAATAGTCAGAAACCGAATAAAGTACTTTGGGGTGAAAGAAATATGACACAAATAGAAAAATACAGAAAATTTTGCTCACTTTATTTGCGTAATATAGATTTTCCACTAGAATTTAGAAAATGTTCAGATGTATCTTGTAATAACATAAATCATAAAATTCTTATAGATACATTTTATAATAATATTGTTAATATTTTATCTAATACGGCCATAATATCTTATGGATGTAAACCAAATGGGTTTAAAGAGAAAAATAGGAAATGCTATATTACCGGGAGGAATCGGCATGTAAGAGAAACTCATAGGGAGGCTCGACTCTGTTTTCAACAATGGGTTGCGTTTGGTAAACTTGCAAAGTTGCAAGATTTAAATGCAAGCTTAAGTAGTGTCAGAATAATCAGACAAAAACAAAAAAAGTGGACATTTAAGCGACGGAACATAAGTAAAAAAAAAAGTAAGTTCTGGACAGAAATTAATAAAGTAAACACAAAGCCGAGCATCCCAATGAGTGTAGAAGGTAGTTGCGAACCTGCCAAAATTGCCAACTTGTTTAGAGAGCATTTTCAAGTGCAGAGTCCATCTGTGTTTACGAACACAGAAAACAGAAACGAGACGAGTTCGGGGAAAAATGTTGTTATTGTTTTAGAACTGTTGAACTGTTGTTATTGTTGCTAGAACGGTGAACAACATGAAGCGCGGTAAATCTCCTGGAAACGACTCGCTTAGTTTTGAAAATTTACAATATGCATATATTACAATATGTTCACATCCCTAGGGTCCTCGCCATGCTGTTCAGTTTCTGTATGGGCCATTCATACTTGCCTGAGGAGTGATGAGGACTGTTGTTGTCCCCATTGTTAAAAACAAGACCGGAGACGTGTCTAGTCTGGGAAACTACAGGCGAATATCTCTTGCTACTGTAACAGCAAAGTATTGGACAATGTGCCTGATAGGTATTTAGAAACAACTTATAACTGGACGACGCGCAGTTCGGCTTGAGATTGAAACTGTCTACAGAGACAGCGATTCTAACCGTCAAGCACACTGTTAATTACTACACCAGTAGGAACATGCCTATTTATGTGTGTTGTAACGACTTGCCTTATGTTGTTGTTGTTTTACTTGACACACAGATTTTTCTACTTGAATTGACTAGAAAACTTACAGACTTTATTATAAATATGTTGAAAGCAAATAACTCATTTATATTTTTTCCTTAAAAACCCACCATAACTAATTGCTAGTCTAATTGTTGTTACAATATTTCGTCAGGCGCTGCGTTTTTACTAATACGTGTAATTATTGATATGATGAAGTTAGTTACGACTTGCGAACTTCATACTGGTAGACTGCACGGGGCCGACATCTTGTTTCACCAGCTGATTCATTACACAGCTGATCTAGTCGTGAAGAGACTCAATTTGAAGAATTACGTTAAATTCTAATTCAATTTAAACGATAATTTATATTTGAAATACATAATATTATCTAAACATTTAAAGTGTATTTTATCCCCGATTGGGGTTCTCCGCTACGGTAGATAGAATATTCGCGTTAACTACAACAGGATTGTAAATCCCCGATCTGCCTACTACCCGTCCGACTACCTGGACCATATCGGACCTACCAGACAGGTAGCCAGACAGGTAGGTAGGTAACCTACCTGTCTGGCTACACATAGGACATAGGAAACCTGCCTCTGCTTACATCAGTTTGCAGGATAGTAAAGCTGATTATTAAAAGGTACAACAGGCTATTTTGTGAACGAGACCCTACGACCCTAACCTATTTGCATATTATATATACATATATTAACTTGGAAGACTGGTCTTTAATTTGAACGCTCCCTACCAACAGTGTTACAGTGTTTTTTAAGACCTTTCAAATACTTTTGATCTAGTACAATACGATAAGTTATGGCAGAAACTGTCAACTCTAAAGGATATTCCCAAAGAACTCATCTCGATTTAAAAATTTTGGTATAGCAACCAAACCAACTATGTACGTTGGCCCGGGGCGCTGTCTGATGTATATAGGTTGAAGTGTTGTGTAAGACAAGGCGGCCTGACTTCACCCAAACTTTTCAACTTGTACATGGATAGTTTAATCCAAGAGCTCAGCAGTATCGGGATGGGTAGTTCTATTGGTGATGACATGGTGCTGCTGAGCCCTTCAGTCAGTGCCCTTAGGCGTCTATTAAAAATTTGCGAGCGTTATGCGGAGACTCATGGGCTCAGGTACAGTACTGTCAACAGCGAAGTGATAGCGTTTAGCGCGGGGACGAAAAGTTATTCTATGCCGAGCGTGACCTTGAACAACAAAGCTCTCAGAAGAGTTGAGCGAGTAAAGTACCTGGGCCACTGGGTCACCGAGACGCTAGTGGATGACTTGGACATGTCAAGGGAACGCAGGGCACTATCAGTTAGGGCAAATATGTTGGCTTGTAGGTTTGCAAGATGCACTGCACAAGTAAAGGTTAAAAAAACATTGTTCCGAGTCTATTGTCAGTCTTTTAATACGCGTACTGCCTATGGATCAAGCATGTGCAAACGGCTTATATTGCCCTGCGGGTCCAATATAATAATGGGTTCCTGGCACTGATGGGGTTGCCAGGTTTTCTGCAGCGCGTCAGGTATGTTCGCGGACGCCGGAGTGGACGGCGCATACGCGACAGTTCCAACAGTTACCTACAACTTATTGCGAGTCGAATGGACACCGACTGATTTTTTCATTTCACATTCATGAAGAATTGGACGCAATTGCATGCTCACATGAGTACATAATTAGATTTAAGGATATTATATACTTTTTATTTTGATTTTATAAATAATATGGACTATGTTTATGTACTTATGTCTGAAATAAACTATATTGAATTGAATTGAATTACGTAGAGCGAGCGAGCGAGACTATGCATGAAATTTAAGGTCGCTCGTTCCTAAATGTAATTCGTAATAATTAATTAGCTGTTGTTGAAAAAAATACTTCGTAAACTTTAGCGGTCCCAGACGAGGCGATGCTTGGAAAATAAAAATATTTCAACTTACATAAAATATGTGATTATAATAATTATAATAGGTTTAAAATATTATTTGTTAGTTTTTAGAGTTTATTTTTTAATAAAAGTGTCCCTTACAAAATACGGTCACGTATTTTAACAAATAACGAGCTAAAATGGGGGCCATCTCTGTCGTATGATCTAGAGACTAGAAGTGGTCGACGTAATTCTCGAAGACCGTAAAGAGCTTATCTTGGGGGTCGTAGAGATGCTTCAGGTCGCGGTAGCCGTCCGGGAACTGATCGCGCACGGCGTGCAGGAAGGCGCGCGCGTTGTGCTTGTGCTGCGGCGTGCAGTAGCGGCATTGGTCGCGCAGCGTGTCCAGGATGTGCGACTTGTAGTGCGCGGCGACGGCGGAGCAGGGCTCGCGGCCGAGGAAGCAGGCGAGGTGGTGGCGCAGCTCCACGCCACGCCTCAGCATGGTATAATATGATCAGAATATCTACAAGTACATACTATTGTTTTACTTAGGCAACTGTAAACAGTACATTCAAGTATTTCAATAAGAAAATCACACAAGTCGTAGGAGTGAATGTCAATATTTGAGGTTGAAATTGAGTGAAGAAAACTTGCAGCTTGCTGATTATCTTTAGAATACCTCTTACATAGACAACACACTGTAGATTCCCTGCTCACTGACTCTGTGAGATCATCAATACGCAACTGTCTTACGAACTCTGCTGCTGGGTGCTCCGGCTACCTCGACTTATATCCTGTGTGTCGTCCTCTTCAGTTTTAGCATTATATTTCGTGTTAATTTTACAAAATAATTAATAATGCATTAATTGTTATGGTAATGAGTGCTTAACGTCGATTTGTATTTTGCCACTGTGTTAATTGTCATTTGCATTGTTTATAATGAGGTATAAATATTAACTAATGTAAAATAGGTATTATAGTAAGTATGTACAATGTAAATTCAAAACATGCCGAGCCGATTATTCAGAAATTGGTTGCTATAGTTAACTCCCGAAGGTAACGAGTAGAGAGTGATAGGACACTGCGTCATTGTAAGATGAATAATTGGATGTGTTTTATTACTATTTGACATAAAAACAGCTGAACAGATTGCTGGGCCCACACATTGCTATCTATTGCCTGGTTTTACATATAGGATAGGTTCTTTTTATTAGAAAAATAAAACGGTTTCTGCGGGACTTACGAGTTTTTTATGCGCACGAGAATTGACGTGGCGCGCCTGTCACTGAGGTCTGAAAGCCATCCGTTTTTGAGAAACTTCATTATGTGAAGTGCCTTTTATACTCTTCTTCTTCTTACTTCTACGTCCACAAATCAAAGATATCATATTAATAATCAATATATGCCATATAATAATGTAATTCTACTGTATTTTAATTAGTTTTTTAAGATTATTAAGTTACAATGTTTAAAACAAAAGAAAATCTATATAAGAATCTAATCATTAGAGTAACGCCAACCTATTTGGATATATATGGTATAGATATAGATGGCGCTTAAGCCTCTTAATTGACTAAGAATAATTATGATAATACAATAAGAAAATAGATGATGCTAAGAGCGCTGAAATAATTGATTTTAACCGGATGGAAATGTAACTTTGTTACAATTATATTAGGTCTTTACCTATGAAATTGCCGTTTTGTATGAAAAAATTTAAACTAATTTTTATCATTTATTTTTTATTTGTATTAATCTAAGTAATCACCCATGCAATCAATGCATCTTTGCCAACGCAGTGGCAGTTTATTGATGCCCCTCTTAAAGAAATCGGCTGGACGGGAGGCACCAAATTCTTCAAAGGCATTTTGTACTGCCTCTCGGGTATTGAACTTTTTCCCGCCAAGAAATTATCCAAATTCTGCAAAAAGTAGTAGTCTGTAGGCGCAAGATCTGGAGAGTAGGGCGGATGACGGAGAGCTTCCAACCCCAGTTCTTGCAACTTGGAGACCGTCTGCTGTGCAGTATGAGGTCGCGCGTTGTCGTGCAGGAGCAGCGGAGACGAGCGATTGACCAATGCTGGTTGGAGATATGCCAGCTTCTCCATCATTGTGTTCAGTTTTTTACAGTACACATCTGCAGTATTTATTGCTAAATTCTGCCGCGATTCAGACCCGTGCTGTTGTCACTTCGCCGATAAACATACTTCAATTAACTGTCCCAAAAAATACTTTAGATATTTCAAACCGGTTTGCGGAAGCTGCACCCGGTATAAGAAACCTAACGCCCACCCCACGGGTTCCCCTGACTGTCCAACATACAAGGCAAAAATGGAGCAATTAATTTTAACAACTCGCTATGGATAAGTTAGTTAAAGGACAGTTGAACCTACATAACAATAAGCACGCGACGATTGAATTAGAAAAATTGGTGTCGGATTATAATTTAGACTTAGTTCTCATACAAGAGCAATATCAATCCGCGTCGCTAAGGTCGAAAGTCGTACAAGTTAACAACCTAGCGCGCGCCGGCATTTACACACCTTAGTCTAAATTTTCAATTACGGCCCTTACAAATCTGTCAACGTCTCACTGTGCGGTAGCGGAGGTTTCGTGTCTTCACTTTAGATTGTACGTAGTTAGTTGTTACTTTCAATACTCCGATCCTGTA
This sequence comes from Phengaris arion, assembly GCA_963565745.1. NCBI lineage: Eukaryota > Metazoa > Arthropoda > Insecta > Lepidoptera > Lycaenidae > Phengaris > Phengaris arion. The sequence goes on from OY751433.1 coordinate 28,862,233, forward strand.
GGTCCTCACTTACCCCAACTACGTCATGTCCTACAATGTCTTGCGGGGAATAAAATTGTTATTGGTGCCATTATGCCATAAGGGCGTAAATGCTTCTTCGCCCTTATGGCATGGGGAACTTAGATACACTGACCGCGACCGTCGTAGCTCAGTGGAAGACTTCATAGCAGAGTTCAACCTGCAAATTCATAATACTCCCAAAGCATCACCTACATTTAACAGCCCCTCTGGTGAATCTTCCATCGACGTCACGCTTTCCAGCGCGTACGTCCATAATAACAATATAATAAATTGGCGCGTCATTCCTGATGCGTCATGCAGCGACCATCGTTTAATTGTCTTTGAGTTTATTCGCGCACCCTCGAGTTGTCCCGTGATTGAGTCGAAAGATTATAAATATAATGTTAAAAATGGTAATTGGAATTTATTCCGGTCTCTTATGTTCGCTCATTCCAGAGATTTCACTCGTCCAGACTTGAACTCTAATGATAGTGCGGAAATAATGACCAACACCTTTGTTTACTGTGCCTTTGTCTACTGTTAAAACAGAAAATAAGTGTAATTGGTGGCACGATAATTTATATAACTTGCGTCGGGAGTTTAGGAGAGCCAGACGGAAAATTAATTATGCACGTAGACAGGGACTCGGTCTATTGGACGATAATTACGTATCGTACCTAACTGACCTTAGGGCTTCAAGGTCGCGTTATCGCGCCGCCGTCACCTTAGCAAAAAATAATATGTTGAGAAATGCAGCCGTTAGACTGGATAAGGAGGGACCATGGTCTTCTTTATACCATGAACTCAAACCAAATAATACCACTGCTCCACAGTATTTTTCAAATATCAAGATTAATAATTCGTATACTCATAGTGTAAGAGACACGGCGAAGGCGTACCTCGACGTACTAATTCCAGACGACAAGCCGGACTTGCACAATGATTTTCACCGCGAGATAAGATTCAGAATGTTAGACCCCATCAATACGCCGGTATCTGACTTACCTACACTTGATGAGTTCACTTCAACAGTTAATTTGTTACCTACGAAAAAGTCAGCAGGCGAGGATAAAATATCTAATATTATGATTAAGCAGGCGTGTCTAGCGGTAGGCTCATCTATATTACAGGTTTTTAATAAATGTATTGCAGAAGGCACTTTTCCAAAAATCTAGCGTATCGGCACAATAAAATTAATTCCAAAAGCCGGTGATAAACCACCAGACGATCCGAAATCCTACCGTCCTATAACGCTATTATCATGCTTAGGTAAATTATTAGAACGTCTTATTGTTCCCCGCTTGCTACCCGGTGGCCCGAAATTTAATAATCAGCAATTTGGATTTACCGCCGGGAAGTCAACAGTGGATGCAGCAATCGAGGTCAGAAAAACAGTAAATCTATCGAAGTGTAAATATGTAGTAGGTATATCTCTGGATATCGCGGGTGCCTTCGATAATGCCTGGTGGCCAATGCTACTACTGAAGTTAAGAAACAGAGGCTGCTATCGTAATATTTATTATTTAATTTACTCGTATTTTTGCAACGGCGTAACAAAACTCCAACTCGGCCATTACAAACATTCCAAAAACTTAACGCGCGGCTTGCCCTCAAGGATCAGTACTATCGCCGCACTTGTGGAATATAAGTTTTGATGATTTATTATGTGCCCTTCCCTTGCCTCCTCTGTGCTCTCTGATAGGTTATGCTGACGATGGTTTTCTTATTATTCAAGCCAATTCGCGATCTGAAATTGAAAACAAGGCCAACAAGTGTCTCAAAGTAATATCGAGTTGGGGCCACAGAAATCGATTAGAATTTGCAGCACATAAAACCTTTCAAGTACTTTTAAAAGGTTCATTAATATCAACTCCTTGCATTAAACTGAACAACATACCACTACGTCGAACAATAGACCACTACGTCGCACAATTTTTGACAGGACACGGAAACTTTAAAGCGAAACTATTTGGATTTACATTAGTCTCGTCTCCGCTATGCGAGTGTTCGACCGAAGGTAGCCCTTATGAACAAACTGCTCATCACATACTCTGGGAGTGTGATCTCTGGTATGACGAAAGAATCGAAATGTTGAACAGCGTCCATTGTGTTTCTAGGGTTGTGTACTATGAAGATCTCGTGGGCTGCGCGAAGAACTTCCGAGCTTTCAAACGTTTTTGTCATAAGTACTATTGGAAACAATGCAACACTTTTTTGTCATTATAAATGCATTGTTATTAATTGTCATATTATAAATTAAAACATTTAATTACATTCTGTCTTGTAGTCATAAAAAAAAAAAAAAAAAAAAAAAAAACATATTATTCCCGTGGTGCTTCCCCTTTAATTCTGACTTTTTATCATCACAATTTTTGCTGTCTCCCGCTTTGCTTGGGGAGGGAAACTGGAATACTTCTTACTTCTCCTACAATTTTCTGATTAATTTCGTTGCGGGTTCCAAGACAGATTTAGTATGTCCCCCGGGCACCCCTGAGATCATATCAAAGGGTTTTTTTGCGGTTGGTTACCACTGTCGATCCTGGCTACACAGGAGTTGCAGTGGTGGGTAAGTGTGGTGGGCCAATTGCCCGTTAAAAAAAAAAAATACGTGTGGCACTCGGGGACTGCCACGGTAAAGTAAGTAATAGTAAGTCTACACGATACGTCTAGTCGCACGCACACAAACACCGTGCCGAAGTCTGCCGAACTGAAACGACGTTAGACGATGCACGGCTTTCAACGCCGTGTAACGTAGTTACATTTCTCTCCGTAAAATCAATTATTTCGGCGTTACTCGCGTCATCTATGATTTGTATACTTAATTATTTTAGTAATTAGTATACTTAATTATTTTAGTAATAGTAAACGCCGTGTCGAAGACTGCCGAACTGAAACGACGTTAGACGATGCGGGAGCGTGAGGTTTTTTCGTTACGGAATTTCTGGATTCGGTCCCCGCGCTCAAGGCCCGCGATAGAAGCTATGCAATAGCTTAAAAAAACACATCTGCAGTAATGCTCACCCCGTTTGGTAAAAAGTTGTGATGAATCACACCGGCGTTAGACCACCAAGCAGTGACCATCACTTTTCTACGGGTAAGTTTTCGTTTAGGGCATTGTTTAGGTGAACCAGGATCCAACCAACTTGCTGAGTGCTTGCGGTTATCAAACAGAATCCATTTTTCATCGCAGGTAACAATGCGGTTCAAAATTCCTTCATTTGTATGTCTGTTGAGCAGTGCAAGGCACGTCTCGACGCGTACTTCGCGCTGGCGATCATTGAGTTCGTGGGGCACCCATTTGTCAAGCTTTTTTACCCTGCCAATTTGACGCAAATGGACCAATATTGTTTTGACGCTAACGTCGAAAGCTGCTGCTAATTCAGCCGTAGATTGTGTATCATCAGCTTCCACAATCGCCTTTAATTCGTCATTGTCGACCAAAGTCTTCGGACGACCGCGAGGTTCATTTTTCAGGTCGAAATTTCCAGAACGAAAGCGAGCAAACCAATAACAGGTGGTGCGTTGGTTTGTAGTGTTAGCTCCGTAAACGTCGTTGATGTTGCATGCCGCTTGTGCCGCGTTGCTGCCACGACGGTACTCATATTCCATAATTACTCGAATTTTTAACGTATCCATGATGACGAAAAAGATTGAAATGCGATGAAAATGTAACATTAATCAATAAACATATGACACTTTTGGAAAAATAATTCCATGTTTTTAAAATAAAATTAATTTGAAATTAGAATTCTTAGCCAAACAAAAATTATTTTGATTTGAAATGGCCAGTACTGCAGAACGGCAATTTCATAGGTAAGGACCTATTATTTGATTTTGTAGGTATCTAATGAATGTGAAAACTGTATAATATTAAAAAAATACTAATATGCTTGGGTTATTAAAAAAAATTACTATAGGTATCGATATTAACGAGGAGTTTCCTCAATTCCTCATGGATCCCATCCAGGTCTACCATTTGGTGACAATGGTACCAACTTAGAAGTAAACTCTTTACATTAAAAAATAATTATTAATATAAAAGGTTAGGCCTTACATAATTAAATATACCGTTTTGACTTGAGAGCCACTTACGTTTTTTTTGCCAGTTAAAAATTAAATTATGTATAATGTAACTAAGCAAACATGACAGCTACTAATTAGTTGGACAGGCTTCGCTGGGTTTATTATTACAACCTCAGATTTTCACTGTATAATATCAAAAATTTCGAGCTAATTCACGACTAAGTTTTTTTTTAATAAGGTTCACAAAACCAGCCAAACACTTAAAACTAGTACTTAAATAATTCGTTATATATATATATATATATATATATATATATATTAAAAAAACCTTCTTGAAGTGAGCACTGCATGCTTTATACTATAGGTTCAGGTAGGTACATCGCTATCATTTACAATGCCGAAAACATAAATAAAAAATTATAAATTTTTCAGTAAATATGATTTTAAACAGCGAACAGATGCATCAAATATATCGATTTCGTTTATATGTGTGTGTGTGTTCCGCTTTTAACTTTATTATAAGCGGATGCCGACGTTCCTCCTGAATTGTTGAGTTTGGCGATGGATGTAGTGAGGAGACGACAGAGGAGATTGCAAGGTGATGCCATGGTTGACAGTACTGAACGAGGAAGGGTTATTAGTGAGAGTGAAGATGAGGATGAATTTGTCGACGCCAGTGATGGAGCTGATGCTCCCAAGAAAATTTTCAGCCAGAGCGTACGGGTTCGGTTCGGTTTTTCGATTCAGCCTATGACGCTTTTCGTTCCTATTGGAGCGATGAGGTCTTAGGTTTAGTAGTGGCCGAAACGAACCTATATGCTTCGAAAATTTCTGCTGCCGCATTCCAGGCTGAATGGTACCCCACAAATTTGCACGAAATTTTATGCCTCTTTTCGTTCTGGATGATGTTGGGGATCATCAGAATGCCAACTGTTATATGTTGTTTTTCTGTCGATCCTCTCTTGAAAACGGAAGTTTTCAGACGCATCTTCACACGAAAAAGGTATGAAATGTAAATAGAGCGTTATATTTTGTAGATTTCGACCCCGTTATGGATAACGAAAATCCCTCCAACACTGGCGCCAGAAGCTTTGACCGATTACACCGTTTGAGACCAATATTAGCACATTTAAATTCAGCTTTTCAAGCAAATTATATTTTAAGTAAAGACATTTGTATAGATGAAAGCCTTACACTTTGGAAAGGCAGATTGAGTTTTAAACAGTATATTCGGAACAAAGCCTCTAAGTTTGGGATCAAAACATTCGAGCTTTGTGAGAGCACCACCGGTTACCTGTGGTCGTTCATTGTTTACACCGGTAAACAATCTGCAACAGATCTGGAGCAGTCGCCCGGAGTGCTTAAAAGCACAGCTGTTGTACAAAAGCTCATTGGTCCCCTACTAAACAAAGGGTATAGATTGTTTATGGACAATTGGTATAATTCACCTCTATTAGCTAGATTTCTGAAACTCAATGGTACCGACTGCGTTGGTACTTTGAGACCTTCCCGTCGCGATGTTCCCATTGTAATAAATAAGGCTCCTCTTAATAAGGGAGAGTACATCGCCAGACATTCAGGCGATGTCACTGTTTTAGGATGGCAAGACAAGAAACGAATAACCATGATTTCCACTTGTCATGGTGCATCTACAGCCTTGCCTACAGTCTCTTCTAGACCATCATCTCGCAAAGTACCTTTTAAACCGCAAGTAGTGCTGGATTATAATAAATTTATGGGGGGTGTAGATCTGAAAGATCAGATGTTGGAGCCTTGTTTATTAGAAAGGAAACGTTGCAAAAAATGGTACATGAAACTTTTTAAACGCCTTCTCAATGTATCCATTCTCAACTCTCGCATTCTTGTACAGTCATCTATTCAAAAAAAATGTGATCATTTAGCTTTCCGCCTTGAGCTTGTAGATACCATCCTTTCAAATCATCTATCACATTGTCCACAAAGTCGTAAATATACTGTATCTAGCAGTAGATCTACGCACCATCAACCTGGTAAAATTATCCTCTCTACACATTGGCCTGCCTCATTAGAATTGTTAGAGAGCGCCTCAGCGTGCAACCGGAAACTTAGGAAGCGTTGCTTTGTTTGCCTGCAAAATGGCAAAAAAAATATAAGAACCGCCTACTGTTGCGAATCCTGTCGCGTGCCATTGTGTATAGAGGATTGTTTTAAGGTTTATCATACATCACCATAATACCTTTCTTATCAATTATTCATAAACAACTACGGCGTGAAGAGAGTATTGTATGAAAACAGAGTGGGAGGTTAGAATGATTGTGTAATTTTTGTATATAGTTTAGATATGCTTTTACCGTTCTGAGACCGTTGTTTTGTGATTTGCATATTATGTATATGTGTCACTTTTTTACAAAATTTCCAATCTAAAGGCATCAGGCATTATATTTAGACAATGTGCGAGTGTATCATTGTCTTTGCAACATTCGAAAAAGATGCCACGGTTTTGCTGTAAGGGCATATCTAAGTATTTTTTACCGTAGTACATATCCCTTTAACTTTTGAAACTTTACGTCGTTTTCGATTAACAACTTCGACTTTTATTTTAACCACAGTATATCGTAAACTATATCATTCCTGCTGTGACTTGCATACATTATTGTGTACATAAAATAACAAAGATGGCCTACAGTCACTTCTCATGGCTCTAAAACACACTTCGGCCATTACGACGAGGTTTGAAATTTGACCCTTGTCTTGAATAATTATTTGTGCAATATGGCCGCCACAGTTGAAGGGATATGTCGATAATTCAAATTCAAATTATTATGCACGCAATAATATACAATAGTATAAACTAGTCGTCTATGTCGTCTAAAATCCCATGATAAGTAAAAACTTGTGTTATGGCTCATCATAATCATAATCAGACAATGGATGCACGCCGAACAATTTTATCCTAATATATACATAATATAATGAAAATTGAATGTTTTTTTCTATTATAAATAAACATTTTGTTTATAATTTGTGTTGGAAATAAATATATTGTTGTAGAAAATGAAAATTGAATGTTTTTTGTTCTATCATAAATGAATATTTTGTTTATAATTTGTGTTGTAAATAAATATATTGTTGTATAAAATTGTATTTTTGTAAATAAATATAATGTTGTAATAAATAATAAATATAAATAAAAATTAAATGTTTTTTTCTATTATAAATAGATATTATGTTTATAATTTGTGTTGTAAATAAATATATTGTTGTATAAAATGATATTTGTTTTTTCCTTCTATTACAAATAAATATTTTGTTTATAATTTATGTTGTGAATAAATATTTTGTTGTATAAAATTGTATTTTTATTCAATACCTATACTAAATTATGCAAAACATGTAATGCCTGCTCCACACTCTCGCGAGATACTTATATATAATCGTCCATAGATATTATTATATTATTATTATTATTCGTGAGAATCTTCAAGAGATTTTTAAGACATTTTGAAGATTCTCACGAATATCTATGGAGCGGGCATAAAACTATCGATAAAATCAAATCGAAGTGAAGGACATCCCTAGTACTTAGACATTCGTCGTAGTGTCGCAACTCAAGTACTTTTTTTGTAAGCATCTCAAGTTCTTTCTTCGAATTATTTACATAATTAGAAAGAATAGGTCCTTGTTCTTTAGATAATAATAAATTATTTGTTTATTTCTTGTAAAACAGCCAGCAACATAAGTTTCAAAGTATAAACGCGTGAAACTAATATCAAATCAGACTAAGAACTATATTTTGATGGATTGATAGATAGAATGTTTATCAGTTATTACAATGTTTTTTACACAACCAAAAAATATGGTTTGGTTGTAAAGTTATTACATAATTTGTACCACGAAGAATTTTACGCGCCATCTTAGCTTAGGCGACGTGCTGCCATTATAATGCTCATGGACAACTGTCAACGATTCACGGGTTAAGTATTTTATTAATTCATTTTTAAATTTTTGAATACTGTCTATTTCTTTCATACGCCGTGGTAAAATATTTTAGTTGACATGCTGAATATACTCTTTCTAAATAGTGTAGTTTTAGATTCAAGACAATATAATTTATGTTCTAGCCTTTTGGTATTGAATCGGGTGAATAAAGAAAGGTTTATTCGTACAAATAAGGCTACTTCATAATATATGTACAGACATGGAAATGTAAGTAGTTTCTATTTTTTAAAGTAAGGTTGGCAGCTCTCAATTGTACGTATGTTTGCTATAACACGAATACATTTCATTTGCGCCTTAGAAATGTCCTCACGCATTGTGGAATTGCCCCAAAATATTATGCCATATCGGAGAGTAGAAACCACAAATCCATGGTAGGCCGAAAGCAATGCTTTTTCATTAACTTCTTTTGAAGTAGCAAATAGGGAATATAAAAAATTGTTTTTTTTTAATACTTATATATGTATTCTGAGTGTGTTTTCCATTTAAGGTCCTTTTCTATATATATGCCTAGGAACTTTGTGACTTCAGTATTTGTCTCCATCATAATTAATGTTTAACGAGTTTAATAACGGCTTTCTTTGTTGAAGTTTCATTATTTGTGTTTTCTTTAAATTTATATTTAAGTTGTTAACCACATTATAATATCAATTAAACTTTTATTTATCTCATTTTCATAGTTTTTCATGTAATTACAAGTAAACATCACAGTACTGTCATCTACAAATAGTGTCATAGGCTAGTTTATGCTACGAGGCAAGTTATTTATGTATATCAAAAATTGTAGTGGCCCTAAAACGCTACCTTGCGGAACAGAAAATTTCACTTTTCGGGCCTTTGACGAGTATGTGCACTCTGTTTCTGTTTTTGTACATATACATGTGATTTGGGTAATTTGAGTCCTATTGGTTAGAAATGACTTTATCAGATTGAGGATATTTCCTCTTACCCCATATTTATTTAACTTGTCTGTTAGTATGTCATATCTTACATAGTCAAAAGCTATAGATATATCCATATAGAGAGCTGTAACCGGTATTGCTTTGTTAATATTTGAGACTTTATCATTTAAGAAATTGTAGATAGCTAAATTAACAGACAAATTCTTCCTGAACCCTTTTTGTTCTTTAGCAAATAATCTATATTTTTCAAAGTAGGATTATAGCGCTTTGTATATCATTTTTTCTATAATTTTAGAAAAAACAGTAATAATAGCAATTGGACGGAAACATGATACATCTTTCTTTTCGACTTTTTTAAATAGTGGTTTTATTATAGATGTTTTAAGTTCATTTGGGAATGTTCCATCTTCAATACAAATATTAATAATATGACTAAGCGGTGATGCTATTACTCCAGCCACATGTTTTGTCACTGGTGTAGATATATCATCAATATAAACACTCTTAGTATTTTTAATGAATTTATTACTGATATAATGTCATTAGGGGAAACATTATTAAAAAATAAAGAATTATATTGATTGCATGTTAAGGTTTTTCTGTAGTTTAAAATGTCATTATTAATTATTATTTTTACTTGGTCAATAAAATAGTCATTAAATGTCTGTGCTATAGTTTCAGGGTATGATATAATTCCATTGTCAGATTTTATTACTTATTTGTTCCTCGGGAAAGTTATTTTTATGCCTGTTAATGATGTCCCAAGTTGCTTTTGACTTAGTTTTTGCTACACTAATATAATAGACATTCTGAGACTTTTGTGTCAATTTAATTATCTTTTTAGGTTTTTTGTGTATGTTTGAATAACAATTTTATATATAATAGACATTCTGAGACTTTTGTGTCAATTTAATTATCATTTTAGGTTTTTTGTGTATGTTTGAATAACAATTTTACTATATGTATTGGGATCTTTTCTGTATAACCACAATAATTTACGTTTTCGTTTACAGCACAATTTTATTCCCCTTGTGATGCACTTATGCTTTTTGTTAGTAGAAATTTTAAGCCTAATAATAGGAAAACAGAGGTCAAAGAATAGTTTAAAATCAGTGGAAAAAATCCTAAAGGCTGGATTACCGGTAGTGCTTGTATATATGTCTGTATACTCGAGGGTTTTTAAATAATATTTAAATTTATTTAAGTTTTCATCTGAAAAATCACGTTTGTATTTATACCAGTATTTTAAAGAACATGCTATTTTACCAGGAAAGAAATAATTTGAGCGTTGTGGTCTGAGATGTCAAGGTCAATCAAGGCTTTTACTTCTATGTAAATTATGTAATATATTATCAATGCATGAGCTACTTGATAATCGAGTTGGCTTATTAAATTCTAATTTAAAATTGAAAGTCTCTGCTGTTTATACGAATTGCCGCGAATATTTATCATTTTTACATATGTTTATATTAAAATCACCACAAATAATATTTTTTTATGACTTCTTACACAAATTAAATATGAAACTTTCTCAAATTGGTAAAAATAGTTCACATTGGGTAGGGTTGGTTTTTGGGCCCCTTTATATACATATAATTATAGCTTGGTGATCTGGAAGTTCAATAGCACAGCATTCAATTATATTGCTAATAGATATAGTTTATTAACATGGTTTTTAATTATTTACTATAATATTAACATTTTTATTAATATACAATTTCCACTGTTTCGATTATCTCTTGTGTAAGAAGCAACTAATTTATATGGACAACAATCAAGTAATTCAGTATCTGTATTTAACATATTATGTTCAGTTATGTAAAGGACATCTACATTTGTATTATTATTTAATATGTCTTGCAAATTAACACTTTACAGATTTGCTTTACTTATAAGACTTTTTATGTTTAGATGAAATATAGTTATGCTATTTATCAAGAAAAAACGAATCAGAAATTTGTTGTTTTGAAGTATAGACATCATCATTAGTGATTTCAGTATTACAATAGTCACGTACATATTCTTAAGTTTGGGTAGATTTTTCTGACAGTATAATTTTAGTTCTCGTGCATGGAGCTCTACATTTGCTCTCAGATATCTCAGCATAATACCTTGTCATTTTTGTTGATATTCATTACGGAAAATTCCTTTTAGAAGGAAGTGACTAATAAATATCGAAAATAGTGTTTTACTGAATAAGAATATTTCAAAGTAAATCTCGACAAATGTAGAGTTCTTATGGCGCTTCCCTATGTTGTAATTCATTATTAAGGTATTGCTATGTTGGAATTTTACAAACAAGTATATTAGTATGTTTTAGTAGGCTGATCCATGTTTCTAAACAAAATTTAAGTTCAAACGGATTTTTTTTCATTAGTACCGGCGATGAGTATTACGTAGTCATCTGTTGTTAATTTTGATTGTTCTGATTTCTCAGATATAAGTAAATTATTTAGTTTCTATTCAGGTTTACATAGAGAGATTACTGAACATTTTTCTCCTACAAGTTTTTGGAGGTATTGCCGAACTCCTTTTCCAAGTTGATCACAGATATTAATTTGTCTTTTTGTAGCATTGTACATACAATGTTGGTCCAATTTTTCAGGGAACATTTGTAGGTCACAATTAGAATTAATTTTATTATTATTTACCAGTTGTATTCAATAATATTTTGTAAATTTTTTATTTGCTCTTGATAGTTCACGTTCTAATAATGTTATTTTCTCTCTATAATCGTCTATATTTTGATGTATTATATTAGATAATGTGTTCTTAATTGGACTTTTAATCATAGTGGTTTTTTTTCTTTTGATTGATTTGATTTAAAAAAACACAAAAAACCCCTAGGTTTTTTTGTGTTTTTTATCTGCATAAGTAATATGGTACAAAAACTGTTTCTGACGTTTTTCAATTCGGGAGATGTGTAATGCATAGGATGGGCTCCATATTTGACAGCAGTATTCTAGAATCGATCTTACGTAGTAGTTGTAAAGAAGAATCGGAATTTCACAATCGTAAAGACTTTGGTTTGGCGGATTTCGAATCCAGCCAAACGTGTTCCTTTGTTAACGATACAGTCAATGTATACCCGGAAGTCCAACTTGGTGTCCAACACCACAACGAGATCCTAGAAGTATACTCGAGATTTTGATACATAATAAATAGCAGGTATAGGATCTCGTTTGCGTGTAAATTTGATGTGAAAACATTTAGATGAGTTTATTAACATTCTACTAGCCGAACACCAATGATTTATTGTGTTTACAACATTTTGAAGAAGACTTACATCACGGTAGTCATTAATTTTACGGTACAATTTGAGATCGTCTGCGAACATTTGGTGTCCGGATGTAATAGCGGAACACAAGTTATTTACATAAATAAAGAAGAAAAGGGGTCCTAGGTGTGAGCCCTGAGGAACTCCGCTTGGCTCTATTTTGGTATCCGAGTTGTAGCCTCTGATTTTTACCAATTGCGACCTATTCATGAGTCTTACACTCACACCATCTGTGTAAGTTTCCACAGATCCCAGCATGAGCTAACTTTTGTAAGAGAATACCATGATCAACCACGTCGAAGGCCTTTGGAAAATCGGTATAAATGGCGTGTACTTCTGATTTGTCTTCCATTGATTTGTGAATCGTTGTGATGTAATCTAAAAGGTGGTTTCTTACCTTCCTGGTAAGAACCCATGCTGGTTCGTATGAAACTAGGACTTTAAGTGGAAATAAATCCTGACCTGGACCAATCCCTCAGAGACCTTTCCTATGGCTGAAACAGGTCTATAATTAGTCACATCGCTCTGGTGAATGGAATTGGTGAATTGGTGTGATGTGAGCAAGCTTCCATTTTGAAGGAAAAATTCCGGCCGAAATTGATTTGTTGAAAATACGGTAGAATGGCTCAGCAAGCTGCTCCGAGCAATGCTGGAGAAATATGGGCAGGATGGAATATGGGCCTGGTCGTTTTTTGGGTACTAATTGTTTTAAGGGAGGTAAGAATTTCCGATTTGGGAATGTAGCATGATCCAAACGATTGCGGTTTATTAGTTGGTTTTTCAGGGATAGTAGTTTTTGATGTCTGTGTTTTGGGATATACTGAATTAAACTACTCCGAAAAAAGGTTACTGATATTTTGTGAACCTTGAGCAGATCTATCGTTAAAAAACATTTCATCTGGAATTTCAACGCTATTAGATCTAACCGATTTAACATATGACCAGAAATATGATGGATTTTTTTAAATTAAATAAATAAAATATGAGTGTGAATAAGTGAATTATGTTTATTCTTTACATCACCGACAGTAGAGCGACGTGTCTCCAGCGCGCGGTGCGGGCGAGGGTGCCACTAGTACTTGTCAATTTCCTTGAGCAGCGCGGGGAAGGCGCGACCTTGCGGGTCGTACTTGTCGCGCAACTGGCGGTATTGCTGCGGCAAGTCGCGCGCCAGCGCCGACAGGAACACGTGGCCGAAGTGCTTTTGTCGACGCTCGCACTCGTGGCAGCCGTCTTTGATAGACTCCTGCGCGTGGTTCTTGTACAGCTGCTCGTCCGGCGTGCACGGTGAATTGTCCGTGAGGCAGTCCGCCATTTGCCGCAACAGCGCCGGGCTGCGCGCTATCTTCTCGAAGTCCAGCGGGTCCTTCTCCAGGTCGGAGTAGCCGCGCGCAACCCACGCGCACGCGCACACCATCAGAGTCTTCAACAACATGCCGCCGCTTCCGAGATAAAAAAAAAATATAAGTAGGAACAACACGTGCGACTTGTCTATGCGCTTTGTTATTTTATTTTTTCTTACGAAGTATAATCACAGGTAAATATTACATTATCTAAATACATAGATGTATTATATTGAAAATGAAATCGACTTCAAAGTAAAAATGCACAAAAAAGTATGAAATAAAACTTATCTTCTAAATAATTCCCCATTCAAATTTCTTTTAAAATTTCAACTATTTCTCTACTCAATCTTCATATTTTTGAAGTCGGTACCAGCCCGAACAACATCCTAATCCGAAAAACAATATTTTAAAGAACTCACCATCAAATTGGCTAGTAGGCACCGACTTCAAAATTATAAAGATTGAGTAGAGAAATAGTTAATATTTTACACAAATTGAAAGGGGGAATTATTTAGAATATAAGTTTTATTTCATACTTTTTTGTGCATTTTTACTTTGGATGTCAGTTTTCATATTTTGTTTAAAAATAATAATTTTGCTCTTTTTAGTTATATTATTATAAACACATTTTAAGAAATAAATAAATAGGTACAAACAAGCCCCCGCTGTTCTCAATCTCTCGCCAAAACAAACTCAAACGTTATGCCAGTTTTCTGAGAAGCCATGGTATTTCCCCAAATAAGCATTACGAATCTAAAACAATCACCACTGATGATATTGATTAGATACTATGCGTATTGTTAAATAATTATTGTTATTATATATTGTAATAGTCGAGGGTAAAATTGTAGCAGTAAGCATTCAATAAATATAATATTAGGTTACATATGAAATTTGCGTTTTGTCGTACTGGCCACTTTGATCTCAAATATTCTTAATAGGATATAATCTTTGGTTAGGAATTCCAATTTCAAATTTATACCGCTATTTAATCATGCATTTGTTTTTCGAAAACCGTAATTCAATTGGTTTTTTCTTTGCATCACTCTGTTTACAAAATGGAAAACTTGAAATGTCGTATTATTTCCGAGTACGAGTTACACTATGGCACCTGTGCTGCAGAAACGGCTCGAAAGATTAATTATGTGTAAGGCGGCGGTGTCGCAAAAGAAAACACAGTGCGTTTTTGGTTCCAACGTTTTCGTTCTGAAAATTTCGACCTGCAGAACAAGCCTCGTGGACGGCCAGACACCAAAGTTGATATTGAAGAATTGAAGGCTATTGGCCCCTCATGAATTGAGTGCAGCAAACCGACAAACACTCAACCGGCACAATAATGAAGGGATTTTAAATCGAATCATTACCTGTGATGAAAAGTGGATCCAGTACGATAATCGGAAACGCTTATCGCAATGGCTGAACCCTGGCGAACCAGCCAAAGCCTCCCCTAAGCGAAAATTAACTCAAAAAAAGGGACTTGTGACCCTTTGGTGAACTAGTGCCAGTGTCGTTCACTACAGCTTTCTTAAATCTGGCCAGACGATTACGGCCGATATCTATTGCCAGCAACTGCAAATCATGATGGAAAAGCTAGCTGCTAAACAACCGAGGTTGGTCATTCGCTCTAGGCCACTAGACTACTAGACCACACACTGCACAACAGACGGGTACCAAATTAGAGGAGCTTCAATTGGAATGTCTAAGACATCCATTGTACTCCCCGGGCCTTGCTCCAACAGATTGCCATTTTTTTCGAATTTGGATAACTTCTTGTAAGGAAAAAAATTCAACTCCGACGGGGCAGTCCAAAGCGCATTCAAAGATTTTATTAATTCCTGTCCGAATGTTTTTTTTAGTAAAGAATTCAAAGAACTACCTATGAGATGGCAAACGTGCATAGATAGTAATTGTATATACTTTGATTAAATAAATATATTATGTATTACGTTTAAAAAAACGACTTTATGTTCCTCCTTTACAAAATGCCAATTTCATATGTAATGACCTAATATTATAGTGATGATGATGATTACGAATATAATTTGAGGATTAGCAAAATTTCAAAGAAATTGATACCGGTGCACAAAACTATGATGAATAGTGAGTACCTATGTTATCATAATAATATATTGGTGATTCTTGTGAAGATGGTGGTAATGATGTTGATGAATGTACTGTGAAAAACCCAGACGCCACAGAGGGAATTATCGTAGATCAACACATTTCAGATTCACTATTAATAGCAAATTGCGTAGTTAAAGTAAAACAAAATGGCCGTATAAACATCACTGTAGCCAATAATTCAGAGAATCCAGTCACTATCGACTCAAACCTAGAACTTTATTTAGAACCATACGAGGCCTGCCCACAAACACAGATTCCAATTTCAATTATTCACCAAAAGGCGTCAACTCGAAAACAAGAAGTCCTTAAACAACTCAGGACCTCAGACTTAAATGACGAAGAAAAACAAGCACTGTTTCAAATCTGAGCTGACTATTCCGACATATTCCATCTCCCAAACGACCAACTCACGCATACAACAGCTATAGAACACAATATAAAAACTAACACAGACGTCCCAATTCATACTAAATCATATAGATTCCCAGAGTGTCACAAAAAGAAAGTAGAATCCCAAATAAATAAAATGTTAGAACAAAACATTATATCTCCTTCTAATTCACCTTGGTCATCACCTATCTGGATTGTACCTAAGAAACAAGACGCCTGAGGCCAGCGCATATGGAGAGTCGTAATCGATTACCAGAAGCTCAACGACATCACTATAGGCGAAACATACCCTATTCCTCAAATAACAGAGATATTGGTCCAATTAGGTAAGAGCCAATATTTCACCACACTAGATTTAGCATCGAGCTTTCATCAAATTCTAGTTTCCCCCGAAGACGCAGCTAAAACTGCATTTTCAGTACCACAAGGTCATTTTCAGTTCGCTAGAATGTCTTTTGGCCTCAAAAACGCTCTAGCCACTTTCCAAAAATTTATGAATACGTGCCTATCCGGTCTTCAAGGATCTCGATGTTTTGTTTACTTAGACGATATAGTTTCATATTCCGCGGACCTACCTACCCACGGATAAGATAAATGAGGTTGGATTGGCAATGTGCGCCGGGCAGACGCGCCACAAGTATGATTAAACAATCATACTTCAATCGAACCACGCGTTCATACTTTTTAGTCGCATGTTGATTGCCTCGCAGTACGGAGCAGCGCTAAAATCCTTTGAAAATGCCGTATTGTGCGATTGTTATGTGCAAATTAAAGAGTCAGACATCAAATATGAAACAAGGAGGATTTTCTTTTCATCGGTAAGCAGCAAAACCTTAGTTTTTTAGTATTTTTCCCAAAAAACTAGTTCGAATTATGAAATTCTAAGTAGAAACGACAAGTAAGCCAAGAATCACAGAAAATATACATTGCTGGTAAAGTACGCAAATATTTCGCGAGAAGACACATCTGACGCGCAATGGGTTGCGAAGCGAGCCAAATTACCGAGCCTTTCGACTCGTTCGCGTCACGTCCGCTTCGGTCGCCTGGATAGTGCAGTCAGTGATCGATGATTTATCGACAAATAATTTTTCTTCAGAATGAGTTACTACTGTTCTCGGTAGTAAAATTTTGCTAGACTTTTTTTTGCTACATAATATTTATCGACCATCGACTTCTTTTTTTGCTTTGATTTTCTTATTATTTTTGAATACAAATAAAGGTAACACATATTGATATTTTTTTTCATTTTCTATCCCAATACCAATTAAATTCGCCTTAGACACAATGTTTTAGTTAGTATAAAATTACTAGTGCTCCCGTTATTAAAATTTTTCATTCAATTACCAATAGCTACAGGACGGTTTACGATTTACGATGAGCCCTCGGCAAAAATAGTGGGGATGCACATATTGTACACGCGCAACCATACTTGCCCCGCTACTCCCCCCGCCGCATTCAAAAGTTAGGGCTCATAAATCGTAAATCTAACTGAAACTAAGATGATTTCAAGATTCAAGTTTGACCATTTTCATTATCGAAAATTCCTATCGACCATAGCAAGCCCTAGCGTGCGTGTAAATTTTGAGCATGTGGTTGTGTCGTAACGTTACCAACTCAACGTAGTGTGAGTACCAAATCGCAGCCCTCTGTTCTAGGTGTGATTTGTTAATAAGTGTGCGTAATTCGTGTATGTATTATTATTTCTTATGTAGTGGAGTGAATTGGTGGGAGACAGGCGGCGACGCTGGTTTTCAAGTAAAAGTATCACGGTTGCCAATCCAACCTCATTTATCTTATCCGTGTACCTAACCTACCCATGTGGAAAATCTTATTTCTATTTTCGACAGACTCAGAACCTTTAATCTAAAACTACAACCCGACAAGTGCGAATTTATGTACAAGGAAGTAGCATACTTAGGACACTTAATAAATAGTGAAGGAGTAAAACCCAATCCTGAAAAAATAAAAGCTGTCTCACATTTTTCAATCCCAAAATCTCCTAAAGATATCAAAAGCTTTCTAGGTCTCGTGTCATACTATAGGCGTTTCATTCCCGACTTCTCAAAACTAGCCAAACCTTTAACAACACTTCTCAAAAAGGACATTCCTTTCGCTTGGAATAACCAATAACCAACAACAACTCGCGTTTGAGACACTACAAAACAGACTCACAACAGCCCCGGTTTTAGCATATCCAGACTTTTCTAAACCATTTATACTCACCTGTGACGCTTCAAATTTCGCCGTATCCTATCCTATCTGCTATCCTATCTCAAGGACCTATCGGTAAGGACCGCCCGATAGCCTTTTTCTCTCGCACGTTAAATAAAGCCGAAATGAATTATAGCGTAACAGAAAAAGAATGCCTCGCTATTGACTTTGGGACGAAAGCTTTCCGCCCTTATCTCTATGGACACCAATTTACAATTGTAACAGATCACAAACCTCTTTAATGGCTATTTAATTGCAAAGATCCTAGGTTAGTCCAGTGGCGCCTAAAACTAGAGAATTTGAATATAATATTGTTTATAAAAAGGGAAAGACAAACACAAAAGCTGACGCACTATCTCGATTTCCTGTCAACCCAATAAAAAAAATGTCACCAAAGATTCACTACTTCCTGAACTGCGTATTAAAGAGACCTTCTGAATTTCACTTTCATCCCTGAAATTCAGTCTTATGGGGGGGGGGGGGGGCGGTTGTTATAACCCTTGCTAGTATGTAAGTACACAAGCACGCGGGCCCCCGAGTCAATTGATGTGTCGCTCTCGTTCCGGGTCGTTGGGTCTCTATCGTTATTTCTAACTACTAGTTCCTCTGTTTCTATGTTAGAGTGTAATTAAATCTTTAGGTAAAATTAAGTTTCTTTTTAAAAAGACCCTAGAACGATCCGGAATAACATCACGAAAGGTTCAAATGGCAAGTCCTTACGTCATACGGCCATACTCGGGCCGTTTCTTAAACCGCTCGTGACCGGCCGATCTGAATGTTCTATATGATCATTCTATGCCTCGCATTTTGGCGCGAACATCCCTGGCGCAAAGTGGATGAGCTGATCCGCATCTTGAGCAGAAAATCCAATGGAAGCCGGGCAACTTGACGACAGGTCTCCGCAGCTGGCCTTGAGTGGTGTCCAAGTCCACAACTCTGATGACTCCATCCTTCCCAGGTAGCAGACGTGAGATTCTTCCCATCTTCCATTGTAGAGGAGGCAAGGTTTGTCTTCTTTGAGCAGAACCAGTTCTTCAATTTTGGGTGGAGAGGAAGAGGAAAGCCATTTGGAGCGGATTTGAAGGGTATGGAGGTAGGACTTGGTCCAAAGGGTCCAAAAGCGCTGAGAGAGTGATTGAATGAGCTGATGAATGAGCGGACGGCCAATGAGAAAGTGGCCGGCAGTAAGGCTGATAGTCCGTAGGATCGGACGAAAGTGGGCTGATGGGCCGGGAGTTTACCACAGCTTCGATTCTAGTGACCAGAGTTAAGAATTCCTCGAAATTGAGGTGTTGTTCACCGATAACACGGTATAGAAGTTGCTTTGTGGATTTAACATTAATTTCATGGATGCCTCCCATCCATGAGGCTTTAGGCGGATTGAGTAACCAAGTTATATTTTGAGATTATGAGTTAAGTGTTTATGAAAAATGTCGTCGTTATTTTCGTTGAGAAATTGTTGTACCTCTAGTAGATGATTCCTAGCTCCTACATAATTTGTGCCGCAATCTGAACGTATCAATATCGGTAGTCCGCGACGTGAGCAGAACCTTTGTAATGTTGCAATAAACGCTTCGGCAGTGAGCGATGACACTGGTTCTAAGTGAACCGCATTTGTAGAGAGGCAAACAAATATGCAAAAATATTCCTTAATTAACTAAGCATTACGTAATTGACTTGATTTGAGCAGAAACGGACTGGCGAAATCGGTTGATACGTGACTAAATACGGGCTGAGGTATGACTCTATTAGCTGGCAGGTCAGGCATGACAGGTACTTCGGGCTGAGTGCGGCAACGGAAACATCTTATGCATTTAAACGTTCTGTGCCTTATATTGCGGCGTGCAGATAATATCCAAAATTGCTGACGTAAAATAGCATGTAGCGTGGCTGTGCCAGGGTGGCAGTAAATGCGATGATATTGATCTAATAAGAGGTCTACGAGCGGACTAGAACTAGGCTAAATGAATGGGTGTTGAGCATCGTATGTAAGTTCCGAACGAGTGAGTCTACCTCCTACTCTGAGGAGACCGTCTTGCGTAAAAGACGACAAAGGTTGTAGTCGAACTGTGCAGATTTTATCGGTTTGCAGGCGGTGAATATCCTCTGCGAATGCATTTTGCTGTACAGAGCGGATCCAGAAACGCAATGCTTCTCTACGTTCACTTACAGTTAGAGGCCTAGTTGTCGCGAGTTTGAATTTAGTTTACAGTTACGAATGAATCGCCTCATGTAGGCAGTGACACCGGTTAGTTTTTCTAAAGAGCTGAAGCGTGTGAGCAAATCACTATCGATACCGGGTATCGATAAATTGCATGGTACATGTTTTGGTTTGAGCCCTGGCAAGTCTTGTCGAGTATGAGCTGAAGACATCATGAGCGGAGAGAGATTAGGCTGATAATCCTCTGCCTGCACAGTCAGCAGGATTTAATTGGGAAGGTACATGACGCCACTTAAGTGTGAGTGAATTTGAGTTAATTTTTGTGTCTCTATTTGGTACAAATGCTTGTAAACGATGGGACGGAGTTTTTATCCATGCGAGCAATAAGGTACTATCTGACCAACAAACGTGATGTGTAATTGTGAGATGAGCAGATAATTGTTGAGAGACAAGCAACACGAGCTGAGATAATAGAGTTGCAGCAGAAAATCTAATTTGGGGATTGTGAGTTTATTTTTAATGAGTGCTACTTTAGATTAGCAAGTATGAGGTGAACGTTTGCAGGTCCGTTGCGAGCTGATTCTTGTAAATATATGACTGCAGCAAAACCGCTTTCCGAAGCATCTACGAAGCCGTGAAGTGAGTATATTGAATATCATCTTGATCTTATCAGATGATATTCAATATACGATCAATATAAGATTATGAAAGATGCGCTGCCAATCATCTCTAATATTATTTGGAGTGGGATCGTCCCAGTCCAATTTAATTAACCATAACCTTTGAAGAAGTATTTTTGCACGGAATATGACGGGTGTATCCCAACCGTTTGGGTCATAGAGAGAAGCTACTGTGCTAAGAATTGAACGTTTTGTAATGTGGGTAGTAACCTGTGTGCAGGCAATCGTTTAAACTGACTCCATTGAATGACTTACAGCTGCCATCAAATACTGTGCGGAGTTTGTCACTATGAGTAAATGTAGAAGGATGACACGGTGTCATATGTCCTAAGTTTATGTATTCGTTCATGAATTCTATATATTTTTGTCGCAGTGTGTGATCGGATTGTAACCGTTTTTCTAATCTACGTAGAGCAATAGCATGAGTACTACCTAACACGGGTGCATCTGATAATAAGGGAAGAGTCACCATGTAATGGCCTAGAGTCGTCACGAATGGTGGTTGAGCTGAACACATTGCTCGTGTAGCGGGTTTGAATGAGCAGAACAAGGCTGGGGTTCTTCTGACTTCCAGAATCTTTCCAGGTTTTTTCCAAATATCATGAGTAGAATGAGCAGAATGTGTAGAGTGAGCCGACTGAGTAATAATAGTATAATGAGTATGAGTAATATGAACAGAGTTAACTTGAGCTACAGGTGAATCGCATGAGTGTTAAACGAGTCCTATGAGTGCAAAATCAAAAATCATGCTATGGGCTTCCCCGGGCCCAAAGTAAGCTTAGTACCATCCAAAACGTGACCCAAAACGTCTGAGCTTAAAATGAGATCAATGGGTGCAGGAGTAAGATAATCTTGATCCGTCAATGGAATGAGCTGATGAGCTGAGTGTTGTATAACATCTGGTATTTTTTGCATAGGTAAATAACCTGTAACCTCTTTGAGAATACGAGCGGTAGTAGTAATAGATGGCGTGTCACGGTATGTGGGCCGAAATGTTATTGTGGCATAACCTTTAGAATTTTGTATGTGCTGATCACCTACACTTGTAATTTTTAATAAACATTGTTTTGGTTGCAAATTTAGATTTCTAGTCATATTTTGCTGAGTTATGAGCGTTATCATGCTACAACAGTCTAATAAAGCCCGAGCTTTGTGACATTTTCCGCATTTATCAGATATATTTAAAACTACTGTGGGAAGTAACACTGGAGTTTTTAATGGGTTTTCTATGTGCTGAGTTAAATTTACTTGGACAGAATGATGGGCTGAACTAGATTTAGTTATTTTATGAGCTGAATGAGATTTTAAATTATTGGGCTGATCTTGTGATTCTATGTGCTCCGTGATTGTAGGTAGTCATTTATTTTTGTTTTGAGATTGGTGAGTTATAGACGGTGCATGATCAGACGATTGGTTGGGGTCTGATGATGATGATTGATGGGCACGCGTATGTTCCGTATAGGCCGTGTAGGTATGTGGCTTGTCTTGATCACGCCGGCGGGGCTGTGCGCGTAAATGAGGAGGAAGCAATTGCGCTGACGACACCGGAGAATTTGGAGTACCGTGACGATGAAGCGAGGTGTGGTGATTTGCACTTCCACACTCTTTTCATGTGTTTGTCGAACCACATTCATTTGCAAAATGCAGACCTAGACATTTACGACATCTGTCGTTGGCTTCTATGAAATCCCAACGACCTGATGGCTGATGATTATATTTCGAACACGCAATAAGTTTGTGTTCCGTATTCCTACAATAGGGGCAGTAGAATTGACTGTGTTTATCTGTATTCCGGGCTGAGTTCTCGCGCCGCTCCGTTCGGGGGGAGGGGGGCCAGTAGCGTTGAGGGTAATGAGGAACTGGGCTGACGTGATAGCTACTTAAAGTGTGAGCCGATGGCGAGCGGTATAACGAGGATACGCGGGACTAATTGGTCTAAAGCTTGGACTGCACGGAGAGTGTGCGGGGGGTGAGTGTTGACGAGAGGGCCCCGGTTGTGGTGAGTAGGTAACACCGCGCGCTGCATTAGAATATTTGGTCTCTATACAGCGCGCGTGCTCCAATAAAAAATAAATTAAATCACCTAAGGTGGGCAGAGTGTCCGAGGTGCCATATCTTTTCTAACTACAATGGACACAAATACGTAATTACTATCCATAGGTAAACTCAGATTATTTAAAGCGGTTTGTGCGGAGATGAGCGGAGTTAAAAACATTGCGCGTATGCTTGATCGATTATGAATATTAGGTAGGCCGAGTATTATATCAACAAACCCATCAATGAGAACACGGCGGTTCTCATACCTACGTGTGAGAATATCGAGCGCGACGCTGTAATTATCATTAGTGATTTTTAAATGCGCAATCATGCTGAGCGCCTCCCCCGATAGGCAAGACAAAAGATAGTGTAGCTTAACTGCATCTGT
Organism: Phengaris arion; assembly: GCA_963565745.1. Classification (NCBI taxonomy): domain Eukaryota; kingdom Metazoa; phylum Arthropoda; class Insecta; order Lepidoptera; family Lycaenidae; genus Phengaris; species Phengaris arion. The sequence goes on from OY751433.1 coordinate 28,885,747, forward strand.
AAGTGACGTTATGTCGTCTGTAAGACTCCTAAAAATCGTAATAAACGATGGCCAGTCCTCAACGCGTGAGCTGAATTTTGGTAGTTCAATTTTGGGCAGAACGGCAGAAGTGAGCTGACTTGACTCTGAAGTAGAACTTATATTTTCCGCTGCAGTTAAAATATCATAATATTCGGATAGCGCGTTTTCGTATTCGGCTGTATAAAATTTTTAACATATAATACACTTGATAGAACATACTGAGAAGCTACAGTTAAGATTCCAGTTTCATTAAACTTCCCTCTTAATGACGTGTCGGGGGCCAGCTTATAGATATCCCGAACAGCTCGCTTCTGCAGCACAAATATAGCATTTATAAAGTCAGCATTTCCCCACAGTAGAATGCTATAGGAAATTATACTGTGAAAGTAACTAAAATATACAATCCTTGCTGTGATTTCGACTGAAAATTGTCTTATCTTACTTACTGCAAATGCTGCTGAACTGAGTCTGTCGGCCAACCCAACAATATGAGGGCCCCACTGTAGTTTTGCGTCTAAAGTTATACCTAAAAGACAGTTGTATCTACTAGTTCCATACCTTTTCCATTCAATAGCACATTGGTTTCAGTTTGCCATACATTTGGAAATGTGAACTTTATACATTTAGTTTTTTTGTTATTTAACAAAAGATTATTAACACTAAACCAGTGTACTATTTTTGAGAGAGCATTATTTACTTCGTCACAGCCTGAGTTTTGGCGATTAATATTAAAAGTAAGTGACGTGTCATAGGCAAATAAGACTATCCCGTTTTTTTTCATTAATAAGGTATGGTAGGTCATTTATATGGACCAGAAAAAAGGGAAAGGGTCCTAAAATGGACGCGGACGCGATGAAGTAGAGCGTCTTTAAATATGAAAAAATTGAAGGCGAAAAATCATTACGTTTTATAGATCAACTTGCACTATAAGGGTTTTCTTCTAGTTACTACGGAACTTTGAGAATGGGTTAGGTTAAGTTAGATCAATTTATTACGTTCAAAATGTCTTTGAATATATAAAAAAATAATTTAGATAGTATTACTCTGGTTGGGAGTTACCCAACTATATTTACCTCCCAAATTACTAACTAGGGTCGAAATTATCAAATAATCAACTACATAACCTCAAAACTTCAACAATTTATATTTCGCGAGTCGCACGTCTCACAGCCGTTGCACGTAATCATGGCGCTCGTGGTCAACGAGCTGCTGGCGTTCATACAACACGTCATCAACGCCATGGACGAGGACAGCATCGTGCAGCTCTGCAAGTCGACCTACACCAGCGAGGAGATCTGCAAGGGCAAGTTGATGCTGTGCGATGCACTCGGTAAGACCGCGCAGATGACGTCTCGAAGGAGAAATGGGAGCGACGGAAGCTTGCAGGACATCATCTTCCTGCTCAAGCGAATGAATCCAGCGGACGTGCCGGTATTTGTGGCTAAGGAGCGGGTCACCAACCGCCGCCGTCATCTCGCCGCTTGCGGTCGAGTCGAAACTGAGTCCACTGACTCAGCCGAAAAAATATGCAAGTGTCGGTACTTGCCCCACGCCGCCTCCGCGGGTAAAGACAAGGGGATGAAGGAGGGCCGTAAAGCTGAACCTCTTCGACTCGGCAAGGAAGAGAATAGGAGGTGCGATGAGGAGGGCTCCACACTAGTGGAGAGAAGAAAGACGAGCAACCACCGCGGCACCGCACCCAGCGGACTAGAGGAGCGTCTGCGGTGTGAGGTACCCGCAACACCTCTATATGTATCCCGCCTGCACTGGTCCACGAAGGTCGAGGACGTCGTGGAATACATCCGAAAGAAGACGTCTTTCACCTTAAGGGCCGAGCGCTTGGAGTCTCGCCACAAGGTTAACTTTAATTCCTTTGTGGTGTGAGTACCAACGCATCTTCTACTGACCTTTGAGATGGAGGACTTCTGGCCGACGGACGTGGTCTACCGAAGGTTTAGGGGGAGGCTCTCTAATGAAGCGCGCATCACGTCGCCGGCTATACGTGATAAACATGTGTGTTAGTGAGTGAGAGTGCAGGTTATAGTATATTATATGTATAGTAGTAGTTATAATATAAAATATATACCCGATATATCTTGTACTCGTAACACAAATTAAACTAAGCACGGGACTAGATAGGCGTGGTGTGTATTAATGTAATTATGTATTATATTATTATTTTGTATAGTGTAATTAGTGTCAATTATGCGTGTATTGTATTGATTTTCATTGATTTTCACCCCTCCTATTTAATTTACAGATTTAATTTACTTCCACGACAATTTTATATACCTAATTCTAAAACTGTGAGTTATTTTAAACACGAAATCAATTTAATTCTCCAAAACACTGATGGTTTACATTCGATAACAAATGAATAAACAAACGAATATGCCGGCGCGGGGCATATTATGTTCTTCACAGTTCAATCAAAAAGCGCGCGAGTGCGTTCCGTTTTACAATTTGACGACTTCTAGTTCGTTATTTTATAATATAACAAAAAATAATGCGTAAAATTGTAATAAGAATTTTTATTTGACAATGTGTCGACATATTATAATCTCTCTAGTTATATTATAATCTAACAGTTTTTACAATATTATGGTGAACAGCCGAACGTATAACCGCCTCCTTTTTTGGAAATCGGTTAAAAATGTCAATGTGTGTCGCGGAAATTTTGTCAGTTTTGTAAGGATATAACGTATCCATAGTTATCAATTACTAACGGCCGGTTTCAATAACCTATCTACCAATAACAATTTGTTAAAAATGTCGTCATTCAGTAATTAACCGGTTTTTTGCGATACAAATGTGAACCATGCAACAATGAAAACCATGGTGGAATTAAATAGAAGTAAGTACATAGAAGAAAGAAATAGAAACAATAATAATTATAATCTACGCTTTAGTTTGCGGATTATTTCATTAACACGAGGCGCACACTGTTAATTTGTAATTTGTAGGTATGCAAATTAGAATACGGATTTCCTATTAATAGCTTCGAACCGTTTCTGAGATTAAAAAGAAATTATAAAAATTGTGGCGACTCACCAGAGCATGTTTTAAAATGTAGTTGGAAGCCGTTTGTGAGCTGTAATTTATTTTATAATATTATAATATCTGTTCTTTGCTGTTTTATATAGCTCTTCAAGCGTGAGCTGAATAATGCGAGTTAGTGTAGAGAATTTTTTTAGGATAACATAATAACACTTAATTATTATTTGCATTTAAAATCTACTTATTGCAACAAAAGACAACATAATTTTTTAAATTATATTCTTTAGGGTATCGTAGTCAATATTTTATTTTTTATTTTATTTATTTGGTACACAAAACAGAATATAGCCAATAATAGTACAATATTAAAAGTGACAATGACAAGTAGTTGTTATTAAAATTGTTATTAAAATAGCTCGTCAGAATCATTATATTTATTTATTTATTATTATTATTACTTAATGTTTAAAGGTTTATTAAATTTTTGCGTTTTAAGTGTAAAAGTGATTCTAAATGTCGCAAAATGGATTGTGATAACTTCAGTTATCCTATAAATAAATGTTATTAAAATAACTGGAGTTTTAATTAAAATAAACAAGTTAAATGTCAAAAGGCAAGTATGTTGTTGCTGAAGGTAAGATAAATAAACGCAGTCAAACCTGAGTCCCTTCGAAATCAAAAGCGGGATGGATCGCAGGTCTACTCAAGAATCATCAGCCCACTCAAGGTATGTACTATGCAAGTTGCCGCTCGACCAGGCAACCAGGCGTAAGGTGAACATCGCATAACAGCGCCGTTTAATCGTGCACACGGACACATGTTTACGCGTAAATACGTAATTCACGTATTCCACGTCATAATCGTAGCAGTCACTTCCCTGTTTAAATACTTTGAGGCGAAATAGTGCACAACAAAATGTTCAGAAACTGGACGAGCAGGAACATTTTGATATTGTACTAAATATCAGTTCCAGCAATCGCCCTACAGCTTTAGGGTTAAAAACTTCAGACAATGTGTAGTAAAAAAAACATCAATTTCATACCGAACGAAGGCGTAAACACTATTGTCATGGTCTTTTCGTTTTAGCTGTTATTAACAATGAAGTTAACCTTTATTATTGTAACTTTATCGAATTTACTTTGACATTGTCAAAGTCGCTTTGTACCTATGTTATATTTTAAAATAATGATAATAATTTACTATAGTGATTTTGGTAGCCTACTTTTAGATTACCATTATAAATTATAAAATAAAATTTAAATGTGATTATTACAATTATGAGTTTTAGATGCTCATTTGTCGTTTTATTTATAGTTCTTCGTAGCTTTCCTGTAGCGCGTAAGTTGATAAAAAATAATCTATCCGTTGCGAATTGCGACAGTAAGTTATATATTTTTTAAATTTTTTTGAGTGAATTAGCTTAACCTATCAACTTTACTGATCTAAGATAAAATAAATTTACAAAGGAAAAAGTAAGCTTGATGATATTATTCGCCTATAGCCTCATCGTACATTCACCTTATTACTACATAAATATTATATTGAGCTCTTAATTTTAAATAATTATTAACAAATGTGACTATACTCTGAAAATCAGTATACGGCAATCTTATAAAAATAAACATTAACCCTACATCATACAAATTAACTTTAAAAAACTTAAACAATTCTAATCTAAGAGCTTCATACCGAACACACTCCATAACATAATTAGTAACACCACATACATGTATCACAATTCGGTGATTCTACCTTTCGCATTAAGAATCCAAAATTGTTCAATGGAATGTGTCCAATACAAATTCTAAACATAGTTACGAGCTCATTTCTGTTAAAGTTAGTTAGTTAAGTCTATAAACCAGGAGGTTGGATAGATGAAAAAAATGTCCTTAATTTAAATATTGGAACTTTTATTGGAATCAAGTTCATTTAAAATCAACAGGCTAAGTATATCAGTGTAGTTATCAAATTATTGAAACATGTGATAGATTGGCGCTTAAAATGAATTTTATTTCATTCTTTTTCGAATACGAAAATCAAATACGGTAATAATCTACGACGAAATTTAATATTAGCTTTCTTCTTTCATTTTGGCAGATTGCTTTCGAAAAGAAAATAGTAGAAAATTATTGTATTTCTGACAGAAATACAAACATCTACTATTTTCATATTTACTGCTCTCCTGTTATTATAACAATACATAATAACAGGAATTCTTATCGTTAGGCGTGCGAGCGCTCGGTCGGCTTGCAAATCGTTTTCAGTCCGAAATTCACTTCCGTGCCAGTGCACGTATTGCACGAACCTGTATTGTTTATTACATTTAAACAACACCAACACAACTCAATTTTTTATACGTGTGAACCTGGCAGACATTGATTAATTTTTATAATTAAAAAAAAACAAAATATTTATAAATAGAAAAAATAAAAAAATGCACATTTAGAAAATGGAAAATTTATAAGTTTTTTTTTCCAGTAAGCATGCATACACATAAATAAAAATAATCTCCTCTCCAGTCATTACAGAGTAAAATATTTTTCTACTAAATGTAATAGATAATATTTAAATACATTGATCACTGAGCAATGTTTGGAAACTTGAAAAAGTTGTTGTTTCATACCATAATATTGGCATAAATTTTATAAACTTTGGCTCAAGTTTTGGGTTTATTTGGAATGTATTTTGGTTAACAACATGACAATAAAAATATAAAGGGATGTCTGTAAATATCTATTGCTGAAGTTTAAGATGAAATTTAAATTTTTTAAATTGAAAGAAGTTTGGTTAGATAAGCCGTGTTAGCAATACTTAAAATCAATAATTATCAAGTGCCTTACGCACACATGTTTAAAAGGTGGTTTCACTATATTCATTTCGTGCGTTACAACTGACAGTCGTTTTGTATTCTGTGTCAAAATAATTAATATATTTCAATAAAATATTATGTGACATTTGGACTATAGACTAACTTAAAAAATAAGCCTTCACCCTTGGCAATAGTAGTTATGATGAGATTATAATAGTAATTGGGTATTTTCCTGCATGTAAAAATTAAATGTAAAAATAATTATGATTTTATGTGTGGTTTTGCAATTATATTTCTATTTTTATTATATTAATATATATTATATTTGCATTTCGAAGTCGCAAAAAGTTGAAATATTAGTGTAAAAAATGATGTAATTTTATTATTTTGATGGATAGTGTGTATGAACATAAGCGCTCAAACTTCGGAGATATCAGAACTTGTAGTGTAGTGAGTAATTGTCTTTATAATATTTTATGTGTAATTACCTTTATAACCTTTTAGGTCAGCATTTTGTTTATTGTGCAACGGTTTCGTTTTATGTATGTCCATAATTATTGTGTATTTTTGATTATTAATAAACTGGATCCTGAATCGACTTGACGTTTCTATCAACCCTGACCAACGTCGCCTCACTAAGTCACATCTCAAAGTGTCTACTCCTAGACACATCTCATGGCGACCCTGCCATCAACGTAACCTCCAACCTGTAAAACTCACCATCAACGTGATCCTGCTATCAACGCGACTCAATCGACGTGACTTCTCTCTCCCTGGACTTTGAAGAATATGGGCAAAATGCAGAGCAAGGAACAAGTGGTGATTGCGCAGACTGCTAGCGGTGACAACCACGCAAAGGTTGCAGCGGAGCATATACGAGCCAACAACGTCCTTCTTTCCATCGTATGATCCTATCTCCAACTGGCTGTACTAGTTGGATTCTTCTGGCTGTACATGAGGCTGCACACTGGCCGGTTGCAGAAGTAGATGCGGAATGAAGCCCTGGAGCGTGTCCTGCCGTATAAGCTACCGTCGTCGCCGGGAAATCCAAGAAGGTGCAATGAATGAGTCACAGGTGAAAAGAAGAAGCCCACTAGTTATAAATTATTATGATGTTATTTTAGAATATTTTTTTTTGTTTGTTTTTGGTATAATAATTATGTAGTTAAGATTATGAGTATAGAATTAGAATTATCTAAAAATTATGAAAGGTTAAATTATTATAAGGATTATATTACTAAACTAGGACCTTCGAGAAGAAAAGGTTAAAACTTTGATAGTAAAATTTCAGAAGCTCTATGTGTTTGTATAGAGATTTTAAAACTACTTTGAGTAATTTGTCTGAAGATATTTCTAATAAATTATTAATTTTATGTTGTTCTATAGAATAATGCTAAACTAAAGTATTAAATTTTGAAACGGATTCTAATTTAGATCCAGAAAGTAGTATAACAATAAAAATGTCGACTGAAAGTTTGATTTTAAGACGGCTGTTAGCCTTTTACCAAAAATGAACAATGACGAAAATGTAACTCGAGAATTACGCAATTGAGTTATATGAGTCAATGCTTGATGATACTGGTAAACAGATGTTAATTAAATTTGTTTTGAAAAATAGGTTAACCTATGGAGCAAAAATGCGTTTAGCTACTTTTTATAATTAAGTTGAGTTATTATTAGGAGATATGCGTACATATTTACCAACTCGCAAATCTGACACGGCCTTAAAGTCTAGTTTACAAAGGGCTAGGCAAGGTGAAAAGTCTGTTAAAGAGTTTGGCGAGGAAATTGAGAAATTATATTTTGTAGAACTATTTCCCAGGCAAACGGCAATGAAAATGCCTATAAGATATGCCCTCTTAACGAGAAAAACGCTATTAAATGTTTTTCAGAGGATATGAGAAGCCAACGTTTATCGACAATTAACGCAGCACGGAATTTAACATCTTTAAAAGATGCTATCAGAGTAGCCGAAGATGAGACTACTTCAACTTCGGACCACCAGTTTATGTCTTATAAACGGCAAACACCCAGTTTTAATAATAGAAAACGTTTCATTATAGAGGAAGTGTAATTCGAGGACAAAATGAAATTATTATTTAATTTGTGAAATATTAGCATTAAATGTTGTTTCTTTAGTTGTAAAGCAACACATTATCTTTTATTTCCATATGCAGACTGCAGGTCATCAATAGTATAATAACATAATTAATCTATGCTGAATTAATCATTACTAAATTTAACTAAAATCTATTTAAAATATTTACAAACTATAAAAGTAGGTAAGTACTAAAAAAATAATAACTACTCCAAAACTTGCTACAAAACAAAGAAATCTCCTAGGTCGTCCCCACCAGGCAGAGTGGAACAGAGAAGGCTCAAAGAGTTTCCTCGCTGGATTGCGATACTTATTCTCTGGGCCAGGTAGGTGCCGTCTCTGGGGTCTCGGGTGGCCTCAATAAGTTTTTTGGAGATTTCTCTGAAAAGTTTGTGCGCACCCAGACCCCATGGGTCAATGAAAATCAAAAATGGATTAGGGTAAAGGCCATGTGACAGTTAATTTGGAGGAGGCGGTCTAATGTTTCATTAAAATTTTGTAATTTGTTATCTATGAAGTCCGGGAGAGATTCGTCTAAAATAGGTGAGCCCAGAAGGAAGAGCGAAACCTTGTCAATGACAGACAGTTGTGGAGCTATTTCTTTAAAGCTGGGTATAATCGCGTTTCTATCCCCACAACTGTCTGGCACAAAAAGTTCGCATTTACATAGGTTCAGCTGCAGGCCCATTTTTTGGAACTCGCGGATCAGAGTGCGGAAGTCGGATAGTACAGTGGGTGCATCGCTTCCAAGGGTCCCATCATCCAAATACCGAACATTAAATTTTGAATTTAGAAGCTCGATGACCGGGTGTATAGCAAGGCTGAAGATTGCTGGACCTAGAGGGTCGCCCTGTTGGCAGCCCACTTCAGATGAGATGAGGTGGTCTTTGTAAATGAGTTTGGTGGGGTCGTTGTAACACTGGAGCATAAATGGTAAAATGGCAGGTCCTTTAGATTTAATTTGGGCCAACATGGCGCCTCGGTCAACTGAGTTGAAAGCGTTTTTGACATCGACCTTCAGAAACACATAATTGCCTTGATTGTGGATAGCTGTCCTGAAAGAGTAAACGGCGGCCTCACAACCCCCTTTGCAGGCAAAACCGATCTGTTGTGGCTGGAAGTATGACGCGAGGGAAGTGACCGATTTGCAAGCTAGTTTGGCTGTAAGGCACCGGTATGTGGAGCCAACAGCAATCGGACGAATGCCACCATCTCCTTCCTCAAGGCGCAGAGGTTAGCTCCATACAGAATGTCTACGATATCTGATGCGACACCTTCACATAGCATCAGGTTGCACAGATTCGTAAGTTCATGCAGGAGCTTCTCGCCGGCCTCCCCGCAGCAACCGCTGGTGAGGTCCTTCAAATGCTGAGGAGTGAGACCGTCGAGGCCGCCAGCTGAACCCGGAAGAAAGGACATGATGGCTCCGCGTACTTTGTCTGTCGACGTTTGTAGTGGTGGTAATGCGTCATTGGAAACTGTGAAAGGATTGGATTGTGATGGATGTTTGTTTTGCAGGGCGATGAGGGTTTCTGGGCAGTCGGGGGAACGTGTGCGTGTCATTGGAAAACAGGAGCCGCGCTGCACCCTTAATGTCTCCCTCACTTATTTTATTTTATACAGTTTTTACGATATTATGTTTGACCGAGGAATGTGAAGAAAAATTTGGGTTGAGGTTAATGCTCGAAACACAATTCTTTTTGATTCTTGAAGTGAGGGAGGCATTGTTGAGCGGATCTCTAGTGATATGTAGAAGTCTGTAGGGAAAGGTGAGTAGACTTTCCCAGGCTTGCCTCGAGTTCTCCAGCATTGTGTGGCGTATGGTTTCGGCAATATTCTGGGCTACAGTCACTCTGGCACCCCTAGGGATCCGTCTTAGAACTGGTATAAAATTTTTAAATTTGGATATTTCTTGCCAGAAATTTGTTTGATAGATTGGGTTCGGAAGTGAATTGGTTATTGGGGGAATGAGGGTTGGAAGCTGTTTGTGGCATTTGCCTACGTGGATGTTCAAAGCCCGCTGGCTTTTAAAATATCGGGAACAGTGGGAGCATTGCAGCAGATTTCCAAAGGACACGGTCGAAATATTAGTGGAGGTCCCTGCATCCTGGCTACTTGTCATAGGTTGGTAAAGATAAACTATAAACGATAACTTATATAATAGAGTAAACTATAGACAAAAATTAAAAAACTGCTTAACTTATATAAAAAAACCTTGCCCTCTTGGGGTGCAAACTGCTAAAATATACTATCCTCCTTCTAATGGGGCTTGGTTGGTCATTCACGTTGACAGCTCCGATCGCAAGTTATGGTGTCCAACAAGGTGTAACTAGGAACCGTTGGTTACTGAGCTAGGGCCGTCCTAGTCCATTCACTACTCCAACCGCGTAGATCGATGTTATGGTGTCCAACAAAACATGCAGTGTGTATTTGGGGCGTAAGTAGGAAACACCGTTTACTCAACTTGAGCCGTTCTAAGCCATTCACAGCTCCATAGTAATCCCGTCGGTAAAATAAGTCGGGGTCCAGGCGTTGGCAAATCTTGAAAATTACTTGTAGAATTTTCTGTGGTGTTCCAAACGTAATTAATATTGTTTTATACAAGTATAACACAATAAATATTAAGAAATAATTTAAGAATTTCGGGACATATTGTTGTTGCTTTGACGTTCAGTTGACGTTTTTTTTGAAAAAAGGACAAAATTATTATAATTATTTTCCAAGCTACAGGGAAATGTAGCAATCGCAATCGCATCAATTTCCAACTTCGTCGAACTGCGTGGGGCGAGGAGGCCGCGGTGCCCGAGCACGAGCCGCGTCAGGGTTACGGTGCAAGGTATGTTCCAGGGAATCGTGCTCATTTCGCAATGCAGTCTAATAATAATGGGTATTTAAATCATATTATTACCGCAAAGGACGAAGATCAGGGTTCAAATCCCGTGCCGGTAAATAAAAATGAACCGGAAAATTTGGACGAATTTTTCGGTCCCAATCAGGTTTTAGTTTGTGATAGTATTAATTGGGTAAATTTAAGTCTTGATAAGTTACAGTTAGAATTTTTAGTAGATACAGGGGCCTCCATATCGGCTATTATGTATGAACTTTTGGATTTAATTAATTTAGGGTAACACTATTGCGATTTAAATATTCACGGCATAGGTGGTAGTTTAAAATCGGTAGGTTATGTTTACTTAAATTTGTATTATGATATTGCATATCATAATACATGTATTTTTTAAGCATAAGTTTAACGTTTTTAAGAAATTACCTTGCAAAGCGATAGGTACGAGTATATTAGGTCAAGATTTTATTAGACGCTTCTCTGGCGTGATAGAAACTTTTTCTCTCAAATTTGCGCAGTGTAAGGTAACTTTGCCTTTGAATTATTATAATTATTATAGTGTATGTATAGAACCGCGATGTGAAGTTATTAAATATATTCTTGCGCGTATTAATTATGATTGTGTAATTTATCCTAAGGAGATTAAACAGGGTATATTTTTAGCAAGGTGGTAGCTAGGCCAAAAAATGGTAAGATCTCTGTACGAATATTAAATACGACTGACGAGGAGGTTTCTTTATGTTTGAATGAGCTCGAGATAGATAAATTAGAAAATTATAATTTTTGTAAATTTTATAGGCCGGATATTAACGCAGAAAGAATAAAAACTTTATTTAAATTACTAAACTTAAGTTCATATTTAAATAAGGAGGAACAGTTCTCCATCGAACAAATTTGCGATGCGAATAAATATCCAGACATTTTTCACATACCGGGTGACAAACTTAGTGTTATAAACGTGTATGAACCGTCTATTCATTTAAAAAATAACGCTACGCCCGTATATAGAAAACAATATAGGATTCCATTTGTACAAAAAGTTGAATTTAATAACATTTTCGTACCTAAATTATTGACATATGTCTTACGGTGTTGTCAACTGTGGAAGTTCCCTCAACTTCTCAAACAGTTGGATGATACCATAAGACAAACGCTCTCCACTATTTTGAACACAAATTTCGATGACCGCGCGCATGGACTCAGGCCACGCTTTTAGTTAGGTTCGGTGGCCTGGGTGTTCGAAAGCCCTCTGACATATCGCTTCCAGCCTTCTTGTCCTCAGCTTGCGAACCATAGTCTTATCTCCAAAATACTACATCACCGATCCTACTCCAATACAGTTCCCTTTCTGGACGAGGTCAAGGACGCCTGGAGCGCAACCAGTGCTTGTAGCGAATTGCCTGACAATACTTTTTCAAAAAGGCTCTGGGACGAGCCACTCTTTAGACTGGTACGGAATAATCTTCTTAATACGTCCTCCAGTCCTGTGGAGCAGGCTCGCCTCTTAGCTGCGGAGAAGTGGGAGTCGGGCCTTTGGCTACAAGCATTACCGTCACCCAATACGGGCACATTGCTGGATCGAACAGCTTTCCGGTTAGCCACTTCCTTGCGTCTTGGCATCCCCCACGTCCCCCCCCATCACTGTGTTTGTGGTGCAAACGTGGACAGCCTCGGACACCACGGGCTGTCCTATCAACGAAGCGCCGGCCGCATCTCCCGACATCACTGCCTGAACGATCTCATCCGTCGGGCTCTTGTCAACGCCGGAGTGCCAGCTGTGCTGGAACCCTCTGGTTTGGCGCGCGACGATAGCAAGAGACCGAACGGTATGACCCTGGTCCCTTGGGGAGTGGGACGGGCTCTTGTATGGGACGCTACTTGCGTCGATACACTTGCTCCGTCCCATGTCCAGGGCACCTCGAGTTGTGCAGGTGCAGTCGCCAATCAGGCGGAAAACCTCAAGCGGCGCAAATATGAGAACCTTAGTGGGGATCTAATATTTGAACCGTTTGGGGTTGAAACCCTAGGTACATGGGGTTTGGGTGCGCACAAACTTTTCAGAGAATTCTCCAAAAAACTCATCCCACCCGCCGCCGCCGCCGCCACCCGAGACCCCAGAGCCGGCACCTACCTGTCCCAGAGAATAAGTATTGCAATCCAGCGAGGAAACTCTTTGAGCCTTCTAGGTACTCTGCCTGACGGGGACGACCTGGGAGATTTCTTTGTTTTGTAGCATTTTAAGTTTTGAAGTAGTAATTATTTTTTTTTTAGTACTTACTTACCTACTTTTATAGTTTGTAAATATTTTAAATAGATTTTAGTCAATTTTAGCTTTTAACATTATATTACTACCTGTCAATAATAAATAAACAGAAGCAGGTAATAAAATGCAGTAGGTACTAAAACAAAACGATAAACAAATCGACGATATGTTAAAGGACGGGATTATTGAAAAAACTAGTAGCGAGTGGTCTAGTCCCCTTTTGCTAGTTCCCAAAAAGTTAGATCGTAGCGGCAAACGTCAATGGAGAGTTGTTATAGATTATAGACAGTTAAATGAAAGACTGCAGGATGATAAATTTCTCCTCCCTAATATTACAGATATATTAGAGTCCTTATCCGGTGCTTTTTATTTTAGTCATTGCGATTTAAGTCAAAGTTATTTTCAATGTAATTTATCGAAGGAATCTAGAAAGTATACTGCATTTACCACCGACAAAGGTCAATACCAGATGTGCAGATTGCCCATGAGACTGAAAATAAGTTCATCTGCTTTCAGTAGGCTAATGACCGTTGCCATGTTGGGTCTCAATTATGAGAAATGTATCGTTTATCTAGACGATCTGATAATATTTGATCGAAATTTAACAAACCACAATAAAAACCTAATGTCAGTTTTCTCCCGTTTGAGAAAAGTTAATTTAAAATTGAACCCATTAAAATGTGAATTTTTAAAGCGACAAATTCTTTACTTAGGTCATACGATATCAGCGGACGGAATTTTACCGGATCCAGAAAAAATACGAGTCATTGAAAGTTATCCGACACCGACATGCGCCGACGACGTCAAGCGTTTAGTGGCATTTAGTAACTATTATAGAAAATTTATAAATAACTTTGCAGCAATAGTTTTGCCTTTAAATAAATTATGTAGAAAAAATGTTCAATTTCAATGGACTACAGAATGCCAAAATGCTTTTGAAACCCTTAAAAAGTTACTTTCTAGCCCTCCTATTTCAGATTATCCTAATTTTTCAAGCGAAAACAATTTTATTTTGCACACAGATAGTTCTGGTTTCGCTATCGGCAGTGTACTTGGTAATTCCAATGGTAAACCAATCGCATAAGCTAGCTGATGTTTAAACAAAGCCGAGTTGAATTATGCTACGATAGAAAAGGAGTTACTAAGCATAGTCTGGTCTGTAAAATATTTTAGGCCGTATTTATTTGGTAAATAATTTGTAATTAGAATGGATCATAGACCTCTCCTTTATCTTTTTAATATGACAAATCCGTCGAGTCGTTTAACTAAGTTTCGTCTTTTATTAGAGGAATATGATTTCACTGTCGAATACGTTAGATGGAAGGACAATGTAGTCGCCGATGCATTATCTCGTGTATCAATTACATCAGACGATTTAAAAGAAATGAATAATAAGTTAATATGCGTTATGACTCGCGCTCAATCTAAAAGTATGAATAAATTACCGGATTTGACAGATACCTGGGATACTTCTTTAGATATTAATAGGTCAACCATGGATGTGGAATTAATTATTTTAACAGAAATAAGTCTACGTAGAATGTTAAATAATAAAGATTTAAAGCTAAACTTTTCACATAATAATAATTTTAGTTATTGTGAAAATAAAAATAATTTATTTGCAAGCTCATCTTCTTTATCAGTAAACTCGCGAGAGGATTTGCTGAAAGAGATGGCGTTATTTTGCAATAAATTAAATATTAAAGAAATTATAATTGTTAAAACGAATAAAAATAAAAAATATATCGAGTTTTTATCAAAATATATTGCGAAAAATCCACGTGGTTTTCCAAGAATTTGTATTATAAAGGACGTCCAAAGAATTTATTCTCATGATGAAAAGAAAGTTATAATGAACGATTTTCATTTATTGCCTAGTAGTGGCCACATAGGTTTTCGACGAATGGTAAATAAAATTAAAAAACATTATTATTGGCCGTCATTAGAAAAAGACGTTAGGTGCTATGTCGAGAAGTGTAATAAATGTCAAACACAAAAGTATACTAAAATTCATAAACAATCCCTATCTATTACAACAACAGCATCATCATCATTCGAAAAAGGTTTTTTGGATATAGTTGGACCGTTAGATAGAAATGATTTAGGTTTCGTTTACATTTTAACACTGCAGCGCGAGCTAAGTAAATACGTTGAAGCATATCCATTAAAAACTAAAACAACTATGGAAGTTGCTAAATCATTTGCTGAAAATTTTGTTTTACGATACGGAATTCCAAAAGAAATAGCTAGTGATAGAGGTACCGAATTTATTTGAAAAACAATGTCAGAAATGTGTAAACTTTTAAATATAACCTAAACTATTGCAACCGCGTATCATCATCAAAGCATTAGATCATTAGAAAACTCACATAAAGTTTTAGGTGCCTATTTACGCATACAAACCAATAATAATCCTTTAAATTGTAGTTCATGGTTACAGTACTGGTGCTTTTCTTATAACTTTACAGTACATTGCGAAACTAAGTACACACACCCTTTGAGTTAGTGTTTGGTCATGTATGTAGATTACCTACTAATTTAAGTAACGATGTTGAACCATTGTACAATTTTGGGGATTATGTTTTTTTTCTTAACTAAGGGGGGTGGTGTAGTGTAGTGAGTAATTGTCTATATAATATTTTATGTGTAATTACCTTTATAACCTTTTAGGTCAGCATTTTGTTTATTGTGCAACGGTTTAGTTTTATGTATGTTCATAATTATTATGTATTTTTGATTATTAATAAACTGGATCCTGAATCGACTTGACATTTCTATCAACCCTGACCAATGTGGCCTCACTAAGTCACGTCTCAAAGTGTCTACTCCTAGACACATCTCAAGTAGCGTGTGACGTCACCTACTTGTACGCCTTTTATATGGGACAAAAGTGCTTCAAGCGCTCCGCAGTATCTTTGAAAATATTGATTTTTGGTGTGCTATTCCATTATGTAAAAAATGGTGGTCATGACGTTTTTACAAATTGAACTTCTTCCGTGCAAATAGTTTTATTTTGTAGAAAGATTTTAAACAAAGTATACATCTTAGGGTAGGTACACATTAATTTTTTTACTTGCTATATCAAACTAATCAAATTTCAAATCATACGGGTTCGCGCGCTAAAGCTAGTCATAGATAAAACATACAGTAAAAATATTTTCCATTTAAGTAAAGGATGGCCCATAGCATCTGACTGTTTTATTTAAATGTGAACAGTTTTAATATACCAGTTTTAATATATTTATAATATAAATAATAACCCGAGTATAGTGCTTGTAGTTTTGTATTGACATTTTTAACCTCATCACCAGTAGGCGCCTGTTTCAATAACACCAAACTGCCCTTAACGAACTTTCTTTCAGGCTTATGACGTCTATCATAATTTCTTTTCATAACCTCACTGCGATGTTTTAGCCTGAGAGAGACGGTTTCTCGTTTTTCTTGGACAGAAGGGGCGGCTTCATTGCGTTCGTCTGACAAATTAGGCATCAGTCTAAAACGATAACTAAATAAATTTCAAAAGGATGATAACCTAAGCTTTCATTAATAGTATTATTAATTCCCCAAACAACATCTGGTAAACATTCAGTCCACATATTAGGATCTTTTACTCGCGTACGCATAGCATCAAGCAGAGTTCTGTTGTACCCTTCTACTTGGCCATTTGCACGCGCGGCCGCTATGGCATTTAATGTGTGACGAAAATTGTACTGTACCGAGAATTCCTTGAAAACCCTACTAGTGAAGGCTAAATTCCTATCAGATATAATCCTTTTGGGGTACCCAAATAAAGTAAAGATATCTTTAAGAACCCTGACAGTTTCAACAGAGTTAATGGTTCTCGTAGGGCGTGCAATCAAGAACTTTGTAAAAGAATCAACCATCATAAGTATATACTGGTATCGTTTCGGTGACTTACTGAAGGGACCCAAATGATCAATATGTACAGTATCCATCGGCGATGATGGTTTTGGAATAGGATACAATTCTCCAGCATGTTTGCCATAATCACCTTTTCCGTATGCGCACTCTAAACATAAATTTATGTATTTCTTAATAAAACGTGTCATTTTTGGGAACCAATAATCTGCTTTGATTAATTTATGGCACCGCCTAAAACCTACGTGGCCTATTTGATCATAAAATTTTTGCATTAATTTTCAACGAGCAAAGGATTTTATCATCGTTAATCACCTCATTACGCGCATTACCCTCTCTTATTTGTTTAATAATATTGTTGAGTTTTTCGTCTTGAAATTGCACTGTTAAATACCAATCTTCCTTCTAAATTTGGAGTAAATTATATTGATCATAATCATCGTCATTAACGGATGTAGTGTTTCGACTTAGAGCATCAACATTTTTCTTTCTATCACCTGGCCTGTATTTTATTTCTATATCGTACTCTAGAATTATTAACCACCACCGTGCTATTCTAGGTATTAACTCTTTTTTTTTGCAACGTACATCTGACTGCGGAACAGTCAGTAACAAGTTAACTGGACGAGAAACTAATTCTTCTTTAAGTAGCTCAAGGCATCGAGTCTGATCATGGCCCTATAGCCACACGTTATTCTTTTTAGTCAAATCACTAAGAGGCTTAGCTAAAACTGCAACATTTTTAACAAACTTTCTAAAAATGTGCGCAAATGAGAATGCGGACGCGCTTGCTGCAAGGCTGCGAGCGGTCCTCAGTTCGGACATCGTAAAAGTTGCCCGCCCGGTAAAATGCGTGGAAATGCGCATCACCGGGCTGGACGATGCGACCACAGCCGCCGACATCACCGAGGCGGCTGCAAAAGAAGGTGGTTGCCCGGCTACCAACATCCAATCGGGTAAAGTCGCTGTGGGCCCAAGAGGCGCCAGGTCCCTCAGGCTCAAGGTCCCGGTGGCGGCTGCCAAGAAGCTCTTGAGCTATGGGCGGCTGCAGATAGGCTGGGTCGTGGCGAAGGTGGCACTGCTGGCCGCGAGGCCTAAGCGGTGTTACCGGTGCCTCGACACCGGTCACTTGGCGGCGCAATGTAAGTGCACGGTGGACCTCACTCGGAACTGTTTCCGCTGTGGGAAGCCGGGGCACAAAGCGCACGCTTGCGAGGCGGCTCCCAATTGCCCGGTCTATGAGACCCAAGGCAAGCCGATGGAGCACGTGGTGGGGAGCATCGGCTGCATCATAGCTGCCAAGCCGCCCCCTACGAAAAAGAAGAGAAAGGCTCCGACTAAAAAAGCTCGGCGTAAAACGCCCAAGGCTAAAGGCGCAAGGGCGGTTCAGCCCGCCCTCGCCATGGAGACGGAAGCCTAGATCCGTGGGTGGTGATCGGGGGATCGCCGCCCGCACTATGGGTCCCGAGCGCAAAGCTCCCCTATACCCGGGTCTCTCTCTCTCTCGGTGAAGGCAGGCGGCGGCAAAAACACCAAGCCGCCGCAACAGAAGAGGGCCGGTCGCGGCACGCGCTGCGGGGCCGTGGAGCTATGCTCACGCGATTCCCACGGCCTCGCATTGGCGCAGAAGAAGGGCACCGGGGGGTTTTAGTCGGTAAACTCCGGTGCACTCCATCCCGCATCGGGGGAGTCTCCGGCATACCCCTGCTGCCTTCCCCCGGGGGCAGCGGGGGATTCGTAACGAATTTTTCCTCCCGCAAAAAAAAAAAGGTTAGGTTACGGGAGTGCGGAGGCGTCGCTTTGACGCTTCAGGTTGTCGGAGTATTGTGGTGGAAGTCCGGTCCCTACAGAGGTATAGAGGTAGACCGGCTGGTCGGGGGGGGTGTCCTGTGCTAGACAGATCCGGGACACTCCCCTTATAGCGGCTGATGGTAATCCGCAGGTTCAGTTTTAGTGGGTAAACCGGCGAGTCGTGCCGGGAGTCCCACATACCCCCGGGTCCCCCAACCCGGGAAGGGCGTAATGACCTTTCCCCTGCGAGATCAAAAAAAAAAAAAGGTTAGGTTAGGTTTTTTATATTTTTTTCCCCAACCATAAGCCTGGACAATTGTTTGCTTTATTTTTTGATTACAATCTATATTTTATTTTCTAATTACATTTTTTGTTTTTCACATTACCATTCTTTGCTGTTATTTTCTACATTTCTCTTTTTTATTATTACATTCTATTTTATATATTACGTTTATATCTTTAAACATCTTATTAGCTATTTACTTTTTACATTAATTTTTACATTCGCATTCACATTTTACATTTCCTGAAATTCTTCCTCTTTGTTACATTTTTCTTGCTTACTTATACAACTCTATTTCTTGCTTAAATTTATACATTTCCTTTACATTTGTCACTTTGTCAACATTACTTACACTACTTTATTATTTTGCCTTACATTTTTTTTTTTTTTTTAAATTACATTTCATTTTTCTTTTAATTTTACATTTCTCTTTTTTAATTCACATGTCTATCCGTTATGTTCTTTTCCTGTTCCTATCTTATTCTACATTTTCTAACTTTACATTTTACTTTTACATTTTGTTATTTACATTTTTCTTGCTTGCTTATCAGTTTTATTTTATATCTTTACATCGCATCGTTTTCTCTTTCTTAATATTCATTCTCATTTACATATCTATTTTTATTACAATTTACAATTTACAATTCACAATTACAGTTTAAGTCTTTTTCTTATTTACACCTACTTCAATTTGATTACATTGCATCATTTCTCTTTCTTAATATCTTTACCTTCTTATTACATATTTACTGTTTTAATTTACAATTACAATTTACTCTTTTATCTTATTGTTTCAGGTCCAGGTCGGGGTGTCCGCCCCGGCAATTAGTGTGCTCAAAATTTATAAACTTTATAAACTTCTTGCAACCCTTGTGGGGCTACGTGGCGCGCGCATGTGCCCACAGTGCCGGTTTCTGTTGAGCTTGAGCTAGTTGCGTTCATGTTTATTTACTGTAGCTATATATGCTGTTTATGTTACCATATGATCATATATATGCCAAGTGTCAATACCCATGTCGAACTGTCCATTTGTCTTTTATTTGCATTGGTGTTTTTAAATACATTTTTAACTTACATCCAATTGCATTTGACGTTTATCGGGACTATTGCTCTTCGTCACTATAAGCGACTGTTGCGCGCGCCATGGCGTCCCACTTTTGCCGGACCGGGCACTCCGCACTGAATGCGTTGTGCCCTGCTTCTTTATTGCCCGCCCTATCACAGTTTACGCATCGCGGTTTACTGCCAGCCATACGGTCCTCGCACCAAGACTGGTGATGCGCCCCGGAGCAATGGCCGCACCTCTCCTCGGCGGTAGTGCAGAATCGCCGCTCATGTCCGTACCCTAGACAGCTCGAACACTGTATTAGGGGGGACTGGTCGGCGACCCGCACACGCTGCATATCTATATATAGATAGCCCGCCTTGGTGAAGCGCGTCCACATCCCCGGCGACACGGTCATTTCTTATTTCATCCTTTTTATAGATTACTCTTCTTTTAGGTAATGTATTTTTTTTAATCTTTTCACAATTATAATCTTTATTTACATAATAAAATTAACTAACATCTATTTAAAATATTTACAAACTATAAAAGTAGGTACGTACTAAAAACTAATAACTACCTACTCCAAAACTTAAAATACTACAAAACAAAGAAATCTCCCAGGTCGTCCCCACCAGGCAGAGTACCTAGAAGGCTCAAAGAGTTTCCTCTCTGGATTGCGATACTTATTCTCTGGGCCAGGTAGGTGCCGGCTCTGGGGTCTCGGGTGGCCTCTATGAGTTTTTTGGAGATTTCTCTGAAAAGTTTGTGCGCACCCAGACCCCATGTACCCAGGGTTTCAACCCCAAACGGTTCAAATATGAGATCCCCACTAAGGTTCTCATATTTGCGCCGCTTGAGGTTTTCCGCCTGATTGGCGGCCGAACCTGCAGAACTAGAGGTGCTCTGGATATGGGATGGAGCAAGTGTATCGAGTAGCGTCCCATACAAGAGCCCGTCCCACTCTCCAAGGGACCCAGGGTCATACCGTCTGGTCTCTTGCCATCGTCGCGCCAAACCAGAGGGTTCCCCAGCACAGCTGGCACTCCGGCGGTGACAAGAGCCCGACGGATGAGATCGTTCAGGCAGTAATGTCGGGAGATGCGGCCGGCGTTTCGTTGACAGGACAGCCCGTGGTGTCCAAGGCTGTCCACGTTTGCACCACAAACACAGCGATGGGGGACGACGTGAGGGGTGCCAAGACGCAGGGAAGTGGCTAACCGGAAAGCTGTTCGATCCAGCAATGTGCCCGTATTGGGTGACGGTTATGCTTGTAGCCAAAGGCCCGACTCCCAATTTTCCGTAGCCAAGAGGCGAGCCTGCTCCACAGGACTGGAGGACGTATTAAGAAGATTATTCCGTACCAGTCTGCAGAGTGGCTCGTCCCAGAGCCTTTGGGAAAAAGTATTGTCAGGCATTTTGCTACAAGCACTAGTTGCACTCCAGGCGTCCTTGGCCTCGTCCAGAGAGGGAACTGTATTGGAGTAGGATGGGTGATGTAGTATTTTGGAGATAAGACTATAGTTCGCGTGGACTGAGGACAAGAAGGCCGGAAGAGATATATCAGAGGGCTTTCGAACACCCAGGCCACCGAACCTAACTGGAAACGTTGCCTGAGTCCATGCGCGGTCATCGAAATTTGTATTCAAAATAGTGGAGAGCGTTTGTCTTATGGTATCATCCAACTGTTTGAGAAGTTGAGGGAACTTCCACAGTTGACAACACCGTAAGACATAAGTCAATTTAGGTACGAAAATGCAAAAACGGATTAGGGTACAGGCCATGTGACAGTTAATTTGGAGGAGGCGGTCTAAAGTTTCATTAAAATTTTGTAATTTGTTATCTATGAAGTCCGGGAGAAATTCGTCTAAAGTAGGTGAGCCCAAAAGGAAGAGCGAATCCTTGTCAATGACAGACAGTTGTGGAGCTATTTCTTTAAAGCTGGATATGATCGCGTTTCTATCTCCACAACTGTCTGGCACAAAAAGTTCACACTTACCTAGGTTCAGCTGCAGACCTATTTTTTGGAACTCGCGGATCAGAGTGCGGAAGTCGGATAGTACAGTGGGTGCATCGCTTCCAAGGGTCCCATCATCCAAATACCAAACATTAAATTTTGAATTTAGAAGCTCGATGACCGGGTGTATAGCAAGGCTGAAGATTGCTGGACCTAGAGGGTCGCCCTGTTGGCAGCCCACTTCGGATGAGATGAGGTGGTCTTTGTAAATGAGTTTGGTGGGGTCGTTGTAACACTGGAGCAGAAATGGTAAAATCGCAGGTGCTTTAGATTTAATACATCATCGCCTTGATTGTGGATAGCTGTCCTGAAAGAGTGAACGGCGGCCTTACAACCCCCTTTGCAGGCAAAACCGAGCTGTTTTGGCTGGAAGTATGACGCGAGGGAAGTGACCGATTTGCAAGCTAGTTTGGCTGTAAGGCACCGGTATGTGGAGCCAACAGCAATCGGACGAATGCCACCATCTCCTTCCTCAAGGCGCAGAGGTTAGCTCCATACAGAATGTCTACGATATCTGATGCGACCCCTCCACGTAGCATCAGGTTGCACAGAATCGTAAGTTCATGCAGGAGCTTCCCGCCGGCCTCCCCGCAGCAACCGCTGGTGAGGTCCTTCTGATGCTGAGGGGTGAGACCGTCGAGGCCGCCAGCTGAACCCGGAAGAAAGGACATGATGGCTCCGCGTACTTTGTCTGCCGACGTTTGTAGTGGTGGTAATGCGTCATTGGAAACTGTGAAAGGATTGGATTGTGATGGATGTTTGTTTTGCAGGGCGATGAGGGTCTCTGGGCAGTCGGGGGCGACCGTGTCATTGGAAAACAGGAGCCGCGCCAACTCTTCTTTGTTTTGTTTGTTTTATTTTCTCTATTTTTACCGACTTTTCTTCTACTATCTTTCTTCTTTTTGTTTCACTCTGATGGGGGAGCTCACCCCCGAAAAAAGAGACCGCGACCCGGGGTGTCGGAGTAGTTTATGGATGGCAGATTTTAAAAATAAACTACCTCAGGAGGGTACCGTAACAGAATCCCTCGGCGGGCCACCAGGCCCGTCCAGTCCCGCGTATTCTGAGGGGGCAAAAATTTGCTTGAATCAACGAGGATTTTCGGGTACCATTCTGTCCCCAAAACGACGACCTTATGCTCTCACAACTGATTCCGATTGTGCAACTTGAACAGATGGAAGACTCGGACTGAACTCTTGTCCCCCTACAACAGGGGAGTACGTCGGAATGGCGAACGCTAAGAGACTGTACCTGGAAATGGAGTACGAAGATCTAAGACTCCAGGCCGAGAAGGAGGTCGCTGCGGCTCTAAAAAAAAGTGCAGCGACAGACGGAAGCCGCAACAATTATACAAGCGGAACGTGCGGCGCTTGATGCTCTCCCGGCCGCTACCAAACTAAAAACAGTTGGCGAGCAGGGCTTGGAGCTCATTAAGATGGTGCGCATGAAAAGTGAGAATATGAAGGGCACATTTATAAAGGCCCTCAAAGATGGTGAAAAGAAGGTTGAGGAGTCTGTTCGCGGCCTCGCCTCTCTTAAGGAGGATACGCTCAAACTTGAGGCCGAGAACATACACCTCAGAGAAGAAATAGCGCTGCTGCGGGAAAAGGCGAGTCGACCATCTAAACCGCCGCCCCCAGCAAGCGCTGCCAAATCATCTGCAGCCCCAGCTCAACAAGGCGGCTCAGAGGAAGTAACGGTGGCGGGCTTGCGGGCAATGTTCGAGGAGTTTTCCCGCTCTATAATGGAGAGGACCTCGAACATGATCAACGCGCGCATCGAGGCAATGGATGACCGTCTGCTTCCAGCTAAACTGCTTCGACCGCCACTGGCTGCAGACAAAAGGACTGACAGCAATGGTACTCACCCGACTGAGGACTGGCCCGCCCTCCCACAGGCTGGGCCCTCCAGAAAAACGGTGACTCCGACTCGGCCGGAGGGCAAGGGCAGCAGCTCCTACTCCATCTGCGGCTGCACCTGAAAAAGAAAAGACAGTAAATAATAAGAAGAAGTCCAAGGCAAAGAAGCAAGGAAAGGAGAAACCAGCTGAACAACAGCCGGCCCCGCCTGCGGATGCTGTTCCCGGTCCCACATCAGAAGGAGAGGGCTGGAATACACAGTGGTTCGGAAAGGGAAGGGGAAGAGGAAAACGCAACCGGATGTGACAAACCTGGACTCGACACACCCGGATAAGGCAAAGGCACGGTCGAAAGGGGCCTCCAAAGCCCTCCGAAGGCCGGAGCCCAAGAAGGAGAAGACCAGACGACGGAGGCACACTGCTCCCGCCTCCACTGCAGTTGTAATAACGCTGCGGCACGATACGGTAGAGCGTGGCGCCTAAGGAGGATAAGGACGCACTCCTCAAGGCCCGTCAAGAGATCAAATTGGCGGATCTAGGGCTATCGGAGGGCGTCCGAATCAGGCAGGCGGCCACTGGAGCCAGAATAATGGTACTCCCCACCAACACAACAAGCGAAACAGCGGACCGTTTCGCCAAAAAGTTGAGAGGCGTGCTCGCCGGTACCGCTAAAGTTGCGCGGCCCATTAAATGCTCCGATGTGCGGATTTCTGGCCTCGACGTTACGGTCACAAAAGATGCTGTTTTGGCAGCGGTCGTGGTTAAGACAGGTTGCTCCCCGGAACATGTAAAGGGGGGAACATGTCGACGTCCGTAAGAGTCCCGGTGGAACCGGAACTATGTGGGTGCAGTGCCCCGTGGCTGCCGCCAACACCTTGGTGACTGCGGGTCGCCTGCTGGTCGGTTGGAGCTCGGCGAGAGTCCAGCCCCTGGAGCCCCGCTCTATGACATGCTAACACTGCCTCGAAGTCGGTCACACGGGGCGGTGGTGCAACTCGGAGGTGGATAGGAGCCAGTTGTGTTTCCGGTGCGGGCAGGCCGGACACAAATCATCCATTTGTACGGCTAAACCCCACTGTATAGTTTGCTCAGAGGTGGGTAGGAACGCTAACCACTCGGTCGGTGGAAAGGGTTGAGCCCCCCTTAAGGGGCGGCGGACCAGAAAGGCAAAGCCTCAAACGGCGGTCCGGTCACAAGATCGACAGGGAGATGCGATGGATGCCGACGATGGATAGGCGACTATTGCAATTCCTACAGACGAATCTGAACCACTGCGCCGGTGCCCAGGATCTGCTCTTTCAGGCTCTGACGCAGTGGCAGATAGATATTGCGATAGTGGCCGAGCCTTACTACGTCCCAGCCCGCAACACCTGGGTTGGAGACGCACTTGGCTCTGTCGCCGTCCATAGTTGTGACACAGGCCCACCGCTTTTAACGCGGGAGAGAGGCCAGGGATTTGTGGCAGCTGATTGGGGAGAATACACTTTGTTCGGTGTCTACTTCTCGCCCAACAAAACCGTTGCAGATTTTGAGGAGTTCCTGGGCAAATTGCAGGTGGCAGTGTTAAGAGCGGCCCCAAGGCCCGTTCTTGTCGCCGGCGACTTTAACGCCAAGCACTCAGCCTGGGGCTCCTCAGTGACTGACGCCCGAGGAGATGCCGTGCTGGAGTGGGCCCTGATGACCGGTCTCTCGATTTTTTTATTGATTGAAATTTTTTTAACGCTTTCTGGGATATTATTGTATAGACGGATACATTGGCATTTAAACGAATTCTTTATTTTACTAAGTCTAGTCACTGGTACATCAAGCTTATGCTTATTTCGGGTATATCTATTGTGGTTGTCACTTTTCTTTTTGAATAGGCTTAATTTTTTTCTAACATAGATTACATTTGATAGAACATACTGAGAGGCTACAGTTAAGATTCCAGTTTCTTTAAACTTCTCTCTTAATGAAGTGTTTGGGGGCCAGCTTATAGATTGTCCAAAACAGCTCGCTTCTGCAGAACAAATATAATATTTATATCTGCAGCATTTCCCCACAGTAGAATGCCATAGGACATTATACTGTGGAAGTAACTAAAAACAAGCCTTGCTGTGTTTTCATCTGAAAATTGTCTTATCTTACTTACTGCAAATGCTGCTGAACTGAGTCTGTCGGCCAACCCAACAATATGAGGGCCCCTCTGAAGTTTTACCTAAATCTAAAGTTATACCTAAAAAGACAGCTGTATCTACTAGTTCCATACCTTTCCCATTCAATAGTACATTGGTTTTTTGTTTGCGTTACATTCAGTAACGTGAATTTTATACATTTAGTTTTTCGCTATATAACAAAAGATTATTAACACTAAACCATTGTACTATTTTTGAGAGAGCATTATTTACTTCGTCATAGCCTGAGTTTTGGTGATTAATATTAAAAGTAAGTGACGTGTCATCGGCAAATAAGATTATTCCGTTTTTTCCATTAATAAGGTATGGTAGGTCATTTATATGGACCAGAAAAAGAAAGGGTCCTAAAATGGATCCTTGTGGGACCCCCATCTCAATTTTGGTACCTTTGGATCTTTTTCCTTTTATCTCAACCCTCGAGTCCTATTTGATAAATAAGATGTTAAGTGGACGAGTGCTGGTCTCCTTACTCCATAGTGGCATAGTTTCCTGATCAACGTTGTGTGCTGCACGCAATCAAATGCCTTAGAGAGATTGCAAAAGACTCCTAGAGCTGTAATGTAGTTACATTTCCTCTCTGTAAAATCAATTATTTCGGCGTTACTCGCGTCATCTATGATTTGTATACTTAATTAATTTAGTCATTCAGAGGCTTTCGCGAGTGCGCCATCTATCGTCGCACGCCATTACTAAAACAGCGTTAGCCTTGCTTTAATATTTGGCTCAAAAATCGATTTTACTTCCGTCTCAAATCTTAAAAAAAAAAAAAATTGTATAATTAAAATACAGTAGAATGTATTATTATATTAAATTATATATTGATTATTAATATAATATCTTTTTATTTTTATTTGTGGATTTTTTCTTATTACGCTTTAGTTTTTTAGTTGTCAAATGTTAAGAAAAAAAGACGAAGAAGGGTATTTAAGGCACTTCTTCGAATGACGTTTCTCTTTTAGAATAAAATTTTCTATAGACTCAAGGTGTAGTCGTTATATTTCTTAGTCCCGTTTTCACGGTGAGTTTTTTATATCTGTGTTGTGAAGTTTTATTCGGCAAATCACGCTTGTATTAAAACACTTTATTTTTTTATGTAAATTATCACCTTGTAAAATTAGTTGTCAAAATTTGATTGGCCAAACCACGTGCTTATTCTTTCCGTTTTTGCATTGATATAATATTAGGATGTTTGTATCCATACTTTAATTGTTCTTCATATCCTCATTTATTTTGCTTACCCTTTTTAATTTGTGATGGTCACACAGCCCGTGATTTTGATCGTTTGGGGTAAAGATCATGGCGGCTTTGGGACTCCTACTCCACATTTTTGTATTAATTTTTCCAGGGACCTATACTCCGAGTTCAAGGCATCGTTTTACATGGACTTATGGCTAGTTTCCACACATCCGGACGCCTGAGTGCCGCTAGTTATTCCGGACTGATCTGACTGGCTTCGGACCCAATCTGCACCGCCTCTTGGACGATCTACGTCGCGTGAACATACCGGCCTGAACGACATAGAGACGCTACCGAAAGTTGGAGCCTAACTCGCTCTCACCACGTGCTGACTACACTCCTGGAGCCAGCTAAGTGCCTGCGTGGTTAAAGCCCCTCCGAATCCCACAGACACCAAGAGGCTAAACCAGATCTTTAAGCCTTCTCCCCACGTCCCCCTTTTTTAAATATATTTGTCACTTTGGTAATTCCTCGTTTCATTTACTCTTACCCATAACAGAGCATCCTACGATCCCTCCCAAGCATCAAAAATATAACTAATCAGATCAACGCCTGCATCTGTTGTACAGAGACCCTTTGTAAAATCAAATTGCTTATTGTGTAAAATGTTATTTATATTAAAGTGTGCTAGTAGCTGAGTAAGTCTTATTTTTTTCATATATTTTCCTTAGTGTTGGTAAAATAGATATAGGTCGGAAGTTAGATGGATCCGACTTACTACCAAACTCAAACAGATGTAAAACTTTACAGTTTCATTATATCAGAAAATACGCCACTTTTTATAAGATCATTAAAAATAGTTGCTAATTAAGATAATATCGATTATAGATTTAATAACTTTCATTGATAGGCCCCATAAGTCTGTAGTATTCTTAATAATTAATACATTAAAATTTTTGCAGTCCTATTTCTTTCTAAATCTAAATTCGATTTCACACTCTTTTACATTATCTTTAAGAAGTAATTCAGCATCAGCAGGAGAGGCATACAATTTTTTGGTGGTTGAAACTGGAATATCAGCAAAGAATTTCTGAAAAGCAGTTGCAACTTCACTATCGGATTTAATTATTTTATCATCTATATTCAATTTAAAATATGTGTTGCGACTGATGACTCTTCCAATTTCATTTGCAATGATTTGCCAAGTTGTTTTAATCATATTTTTCGAATTCTTTTTCTTATTTCTAATAAGATTTTGCTGCAGAGCAAACTTGCTCAACTTAATGTTTTTGAATATAACCTTACATCATTTTTAAATTATTCACTTTGATTCATTGTTCTTTCATTATAAAGTTCATACAAGTTTAATCTACTTTTTAAAATACCTGCTGTTGCACATTCACTGAATTTACTTTTATTATTTGTTCTCACTGTCTTAGAGGTGAAAATAGTATCAAATTTATGTTTAATTAATTTAAACAGCTTACCAAACAACATATCCGGGCTACTATGAATACCCGCTAAATGTCCTATATTGGGTATAATTTCACCTCTAAACTTCTCAATATGTTTGACATTTATTGGTATACATGTGTTTCTGTCCTTGTGTAATTGCTTGCAATTATTATCTATAGGGAAAATGGCCCGCTGTCCACAGTGATCAGAGCTTAGTATATTAATGACATCTTCATTTAATGGATCTATGTAGGTAAAAATGTTATCAATGCATGTAGCAGAGCTGTCACTGATCCTTGTTGGCTTAAATAATAAATGAGTTAATTTATATGATTTTAACAATGAAATAAATCTAACAGTGGTGGAATAACACACAATATTATATGTTTGTTAGATACACTTATCTTAGTAAATAACCATTATTTTTTCAAATTAATGATATATACCTAAAGGAGGCCTCTATACGCTAACAATAATAAATGGTATGTAGCACCTGTATGGTATACTGTATGACCCCAAGTCGCCACCTTACTTAAAAGAAAGGTTTAAATTTTTGGACGATAGTGTAAAATGTTTTCGAAATTCTAATATATCATTAAAACCCGAGAGACGACGAGAAATACAAACGAGAAATACAAAATTTTTTGACTCTTCATTCACAGCTCGTGCAGTCAGTCTGTGGAACAGATTACCAATTTCATTAAGACGCGCTCAATCTTTGCACGTATTTAAAAATGGAGTTAAGGAACATTTTTTGTCACAATTAACATGGTGATCTTTACTATAAGTTCATAATTTGTATGCATTATTTCTACTTTTAATAATAGTATTTATTTATTTATTCTATAGTACGATATGTAAGTATTTGTGTATGTATTAACGAATATTATAAAGTAGTGTACCTAAATAGTATATATCATATAAAAGTATTATGAAATCTTAAATTACAATATGTATTAAAATAATTTTCTCTTTACGTGTCTATAAAGCCACCTACCAGTATATTACATGTAAACATGTGTCATGATTATAGAGGTTGTCTGGCAGAAATCGCTTGTAGCGATAAGACCGCCTTTTGTGCTTTTATAAGTTTAGTTTTTCTATGTTCTGTGTGTCCTATTTGTTTTTGGTGCAATAAAGGTGCAAATATCTTGCTTGCTATGTCTTTACGTTCTTTATATATATATTTGGTGCATAACAAGATTTAACATCATTTCATTTTTCGTCAAAAAATGTTCAGTTATACAGACAGTAAGTCTTAATTTTGTTTAAAAACAAGTCAATTTCTAATTCCTTACTAGACATACCTTGTATGTTTTGAGCCACCAGCGTAAGTTTACATAATTTATTATCTTAAATTAAAATATTGTTTTCATGATTACTTATACCTACAATGCTAGAGACTTCCTCTGTTATCTTACAGGCTAATTTAAATTATTAATATTTTGAATATTTTCCAAGGTGTTATAATAAGTCATATTATTAGTTAGTTCCCGAACCGGTGGTAGGCATCACGTAGTATCGACGTTCAAAAAGAGTATTTAAAAATACCAATTTTGAATAAAAAATATTTTGATTTTGATTTCGATTTTGTTTATGACTAAGCTGCTCAATAGAAGCAGCTGTTGTCTTACTCGCCAAGTACTTGGCTGAGTCAAAATATAAAAAAGTTAATAGCGTACTTGCTATAAGTCTTGTAAAGTAAAAGGATAGATAATATCTATCTAATTGTCAATTATATTTATTTTACTGTCATATTTATTTAATAATATACAATTATTATTAACACCAGTATACAATTGGCTGTTAAGCTTACATCTAATTTTGTTTTTCCGTGTCAACCGTTTTATGTAAGGAAATGTGAATAATATAATCTTACTACTATTTTGCAGTTAATATGTAATGCTTCTATACTTAGTCTGGTCATAAATACTGTTACAATTAAAAATAAACAAAATATTACATTTGAATTTGGAATCTGTCATTTTTATATGATTTTTCATTGAATTTTCTCATTTTGGCGCCAATACATTATACAATATTTGCGATATTAAAATGGAGTGGGGTGATAAAGAGAACCGAATGGCTGTGATTGCATTACACAAAGTAGGTATGGAGCCAAATGAAATTTTTAAAACTCTCCATACGCTTTGTATTAGTAAAATATTTGTGTACCGGGCTATTAATAGGTACAATGAGACCTCCTCTGTTTGTGACAGAAAAAGAAGCCGTGGCCGTCCACGTAGTATTCGTACGAAAAAGGTGGTCAAAGCAGTAAGGGAAAGAATTCGAAGAAATCCTGTCCGAAAGCAAAAGATCTTATCTCGGGAGATGAATATAGCACCTAGAATCATGTCGCGTATTTTAAAAGATGACTTAGGACTTGAAACCTATAAGAGACCTACTGGTCATTTCTTAACTGATAATTTAAAAAAGAATAGGGTGGTAAAATCGAAACAACTTTTGAAGCGGTACGCAAAGGGAAGTCACAAAAAAAAATTGTTTACGGATGAGATTTTTTTTACCATTGAGCAACATTTTAACAAACAAAATGACCGTATTTATGCTCAAAGCTCTAAGGAAGCTTCCCAATTAGTCTACAGAGTGCAACGTGGGCACTATCCGACTTCAGTGATAGTTTGGTAGATATGAAGGAGTGACTGAGCCATACTTTTGTGAAAAAGGTATCAAAACATCGGCACCAGTGTATCAAGATACCATTCTTGAGAAGGTAGCCCATTAACAACACCATGTTCAATAACAAAAAATGGTCCTTCCAGCAAGACTCGGCGCCGGGTCATAAAGCTCGGTCTACGCAGTCTTGGTTGGAAACGAACGTTTCAGACTTCATCAGAGCTGAAGACTGGCCGTCGTCTAGTCCCGATCTTAATCCGCTGGATTATGATTTATGGTCAGTTTTAGATAGTACGGCTTGCTCTAAACGCTATGATAATGTAGAGTCCCTAAAACAATCCGTACGATTGGCAGTGAAGAATTTTCCCATGGAAAGAGTGCGTGCTTCTATAATGTATAAGTGGCCTCAACGTTTAAATGACTGTATTGCAGCCAATGGAGACCACTTCGAAAAAGCTTTTTGTATTTTAAATTGTTTTATATTTATGTATTAAACTCACACACTGTAAAAGTAATAAATGTTATTTGCAATGAAAATTATTTTTTCTTTGTTTCAGTATGTATGGCAAGACTAGGTATAATATTATTCTTGAGCACAGTTATACGAATACTAACAATAAATTAAACATAATATTACACCTAATGCATAATATAATAACTATATATAATAACTATAATACATTATATTTTCTATTTTTCATTGATCATACAGCTTTTACTACAGATTTGTTGCCAAATCGTCATAGGACACACATTTTATGGAGATTTTAACAGATTACAGATAAATAGTGCAATGATCCTGGCAACACTGCGCAGAACTTAATTATATATTTTTTTTTATATGGCTACTAACTTGAAACTATTGCCAGTGTCAAGTGTTCAAGGTAAGAAAACTAATCGCGGTAAAATATGTGATAGGATAGAAAGATAAGGATTCACCCAGAAAATAATATTATGAAATATACAAATTATTACGTACAATAATACAAAAATAAAATAAAATACTTATTTACAAACTTAAATTATTGATTATTATAAATTCAAATTAAGCAAATTAAGCAAATTCGTTGCATTTTTGGTGTTATCTTATGGTCTATGAGGAATAAGATAACACCAAAAATGCAACAAATTTCAATAATTTGCAGCAGTGGTGTACATGAAAGTACAGTAAGGTCAATAAAAACTTTTTTTTTTAAACTTCATATTTTTGGCACCACTTTGAATATTTTTTTTTGTGTATTTTTATTTGAGCGCCTGATAGCCGTACTATTAAGCTCTCCAGGATTATCCATTCTTTCTGCGACACCCTGTATATTATACACATCATACAAGTAGGAAAGGGAACATGAAGGGAGCGCAAAGAGGATAAAAACGAAGTATGATTACGTTAAGGACACGAGAAAAATATGTGATCTAAAGTTTCTGTATCCTCCCCGCAATCACACGCATCATTATTTAAAATGCCAATTGTAGTTAAATGACTAGGAATACACATATGTCCCAATCGCATTCTTCTTATCAACAAAAGCACAAGTTTGGTACTATTGATTTTATTAAACCAAGAATTTTTTGGTATAATATGGCTGCAATTTGTACATACGATTACCTTTATGTTGTCCAGTAAACTCCCAATACTTATTCCAGTCATCGTATAAATGAATTGTCGGTAAATTTAGAAGGTCGTAAGGATAGATTTTAAATGGATGAGTGTCACCACTCTGCACTGCATACTTAGCTATATCATCTGCCTTTTCATTGCCTAAGATTTCTGAGTGGCTAGGAATCCAAGAAAATGCTACAGCATGTCCCTTTTAATGACATTTATATAGATTATCCCCGATATCGAAGATGATATGATTAAAGGGTTTATTACGAAATGAAGATTATTCAATACCCTGTTATGCATTCTTAGAGTCAGTAAATGTAATGGACTTTGTTAATTTAAACATTAATACATATTCTAAGGCTTTGAGAATGGCTAAACATTCTCCAGAAAAGACGGAACTTTGCATAGGCAATTTAATTTTTTGATGATTTTTATACTGAGAGTGATAAACACCAACTCCCACATTTCCTTATATATCTAACTTAGAAGCATCAGTAAAAATGTGATGCCAATTAATATATTCGCTATCGATAAAATTGATAATATTCATATCTTTAACTTTAACTAAACCAAGATTGTATCTCACATCTGGTTTTATCAACAGACTTTCAAAATTATATGAAAAAGGAGGAAGTTAATCGGACTGATAAATAGAAGCAGATATAGAAAGAAGTTTACGAAAGCTTACAATAAGACATGGCAAACACTTTTTATAAAAAGGATATGACTCTAAGACGGCATTTAATTGATTCAGATTTTCTAATAATGGATGGAATTTGTACTGTTTTAAACGAAAAACAAATCTACCAGATAAATATCATCTTCTGAGACTTAAAGGAAGATCAGTACATTCTACCTGTAGGGCATTAATAGGACTCGACTTCATAGCACTCTTCATTTCATTCGAAGAGGATTTTGGATTGAATTTTATCAAATTTTTTAATAACACTGAAATTATCAGCTACTAATAAAAATACACCATAGTCTAAGATGCTTCTAATTATAGCATTATATATAAGCTTTAAATAAATGAGCTCCCCACCAAACTCCCATACATCCCAACATATTCAAGTTACGTTCACACTTAGAAATTACATATTTAATACGTGGATTTCCGTTCAATCTTCTATCCAAAACTACTCCTAAAAAATTTACATGGTTTTTAATAAAAATATATTCATTATTATAGCTGATATTCACATTCGTAATAGATAACTTTCTAGTAAAAACTACAACACTACTTTTATCAACTGGTAAATCTAGCCCATTATTAAAAAGCCATTCCTTAAGAGCAACAAGACTTTGATTTAATGAGCTACAACCTACATCTATATTAGCATTAATAGTATAAAAAAGAAAATCATCTACATATTTCAAAATTTTTACAAATTCCTTAACAACAGGTACTAAATCGTATGTATAAATGTCATAAAATAATGTGCTTAGAACTGACCCTTGTGGTAATCATTTGATTAAAGAACGGACAAAACACTCAATTTCGTTAATATGAACATAATTAAATCTTTCTTTTATTATATTTACTATGAACTTTATAACAAAAAGGGGAATATTTAATTTGTGCAACTATTTCTCCAGAATTGATATTAAAACATTATTATAGGCTGCCTGAATATCTAAAAAGGTAGCTACAACGTATTGTTTATTTACAAAGGCTAAACGAATATCTGTAGTGAATATTCTTAAATCATCCATCGTATATTTACCTTTTCGAAAACCAAATTGACTATTAGACATTAATTTATTATACTCTAGGTACTATTCCAATCAATTTTTGACTAAATTTGCAGCCACTTTTATAAGAACGGAAGATAACGCCGCTATCAGTTCATAAGAAGATATTTCGTTTGCGGCTTTATTGAGTTTTAATATTGGTATTTCTTCTTGTGATTTCCACGACTGTGGAATGTTTCCAGAAATCATAAGCTTTATCACCTAAATTAGCTAAAAACCAATATGGAATACCGTCCATACCTGGCGTTCAATCATTTACACTTGATAAAACACCTTTGAGTTCAATTATTGTGAAAGGAGAATTTAGTAAAAATAAAAATGTTTTACTTAAGTAATAAGACGGAGAAGGGACCGGAAAATATCCTACTACTGAAGATGGGAGTTAACTGTTCTACATAATCACATAAAAATCTT
The DNA here is from genome assembly GCA_963565745.1 of Phengaris arion. Taxonomy (NCBI): domain Eukaryota; kingdom Metazoa; phylum Arthropoda; class Insecta; order Lepidoptera; family Lycaenidae; genus Phengaris; species Phengaris arion. The sequence continues at coordinate 28,920,861 of OY751433.1, forward strand.
TAGGGAGTACTGCTGTCTGTTCTTTGAATGCAGATCTAAATCTTTTTATGCTTTTCCACACTTCAGAAGGACATGTGGATGCTGATAAGGAAGAATAATATTCCTTTTCAATTATTTTCCTTTTTTTAACAGCTTCCCAATACTTGCAATCCCACCATGGCGGGAATGGGAGTTTAGTTCCTATAGGTTTTTTAGTAGGGAATTGCTTATACTTAGCTAATACTTTAATTATTGCCCTAGCCAACATTTCAGAAGAAATTAATTCGTTACCTAATTTAATTTCAGGTCATTTGTCAATTTGACGCTCTATTTCCTCTCTAAATTTACTCCAATCAACTTTATCCAATTTATATTAATGCCTTATTCTTTTAGCACTTCTATTGCTACTTTTATAGGGAAAAGATAAAAGTCAAATGTAAAAATCATAATGATCACTGCCGTATGAAGAAGGTAGAGTCTGCCAGGATATACTTGGCACTAACGAGGGAGAACAAACTGAAAGATCAACATCACTTTTATTTTCATTTATATGTACAACACGTGAAGGGTCACCTGTATTAATCACACATAAATTGTAATTATCTATAATATCTACTAAATGCTCGCCGTCCCTGTTGGATATGTCACTTCCCCAACATTGATGATGAACATTAAAGTCACCCAAGATTTAAACTTGGAGTAGAAAGAGAGCTAAATAAATTATCTATATCCAACAACGTAGACGATGAAATGAAATGAATTTTGAGCAATATACAATGAGAAAATATATAAAAATTATGATTTATTAGTTGTATACCAACTCTACTAAAATTGCTACTTTTTTGAAGTGGCAATGTCAATATTTTAAAAGGAAGACATTTTTTTTATTAATAGAGCCGCCCTACCATATCCGTCACATCTGTCGTCTCATACTGTAAAAGCCTGTAATTCGAAATGCAAATTTTGGATTCCAGTCCCGCGCTCACCTTCGCTGTGAGTCTGTGTTGCGCGTAGGTATTGTTTATCGCGGCGAACGTGTAACACTTGCGTTAAATTATTAGTATGGAAGAGGAGATTAATAGTGAGGGGAATGATAAAAATTACAGCGAAATGTTGGACGATTGTGAAAAAGAACTTGAACAGATGACGGATTACAATATACATTTACAAAATGAGCAGTGTGATATGATGACAAGTGATAAAATTTGTGAGAAAAGAATGAGAGAAAGCAGTGAAGACAGTAATGATGATGGATTTGTTAATGTGACGCGAAGAAAAAGTAAGAGGTTGTTAAGAAGCGATTCACCGGATGCTACGTTGCTAAGTAAAGAATATCAATCTACAAATTTTTCTTTATTAAACAAAAATCGTGAAGGTACTTATGAAATATGTTTGACATCATTGGAAGTCTTACCTAAACAAATGGCTTTCGCAAAATTATTACGTGATCAAAACATCAAAAATATTATTCGGATTAGGTACAAAAGTGCTTATAAAGTATTTATCCACTTTAATAATTTAGAGCAGGCGGAAAATCTTATGAAATGTTCAAAAATAAAGGATATGAATATAAGATGCCAGTTTACTGATCAATTGAATTTATGTTATGGAGTTGTTAAGGGGATCGATATTGAGATGTCTGAAAAAGAAGTGCTCGAATCCCTTGAGGGCTCGAGTGCTGAAGAAATTGTGTCTTTAAAAAGATTGAAACGTATGGATGAGCATGTAAATGGGTTGACAGCGAGTCTGTAAGATTATGTTTTAAAAATGATAAACGTCCAGAGTTTATTACGGCTTATGGCTGCCGATTTCAGGTTGAAACATACTATTTTCCTGTTACTCAATGTTCAGCTTGCTGGAGATTCGGTCACATAAGAAAATTTTGTTCGTTAGGTAAAATTATTTGTCCCAAATGCGGTTTGGCGCATGGAAATTGTGAAATAAAGGAATTTAAATGTATAAACTGTAAAGGTGTGCACATGTCATTAGATAAATGCTGTCCATTTTTTAAAAAGGAACAAGTTATCCGGAAGATCATGAGTGAGAATAGTGTTACTTATAAAAAAGCGCTTGAAAGTTATTATGCAAATAAAAAGCAAAAGCATGGCGTATTTGGTACACACAATAATTCCAATATTAAAGATTTTCCACCATTACCAACAAGAATTCACGAATCTATAATATCTACAGTAAATGAGGAACCTCAATGTAGTGACCCGGGGGATTTAAATACTTCTATATCTAGAACATATTATTTAAATGTGGCTTTGCGAAAAAAAAAGATAAGACCTGAAAGAATAAACAAGAATCAAAGACAAGATTTCGATTGGATTAATGACTTTGATGTTGATATTGAAATGGCAAAAGACGTAGATACTGAAGAAACGGATGGAAAGAAGAAGGAAGAATGGAAGCTTGAATGGAGAAAAATATTTCAGAGAATCAAGGATATTGTATTTTCAGAGAAAAACATGGAAATAGAAGATAGATGTATACTAATATTGAAAGTAATTTTAAGTGAAATTAAGAATTTTGTTTAAAGCATGCTTATTGATGGAAATGTTTTTAAAAAAAATTTTAGGTTTATGATGGGTTGTAATTCTATTAATAATTTTGACACAAATATTTTGCAATGGAATTCACAAAGCTTAAACCCAAAATTAATTAGTTTTGAGAATTTATTAGTACAGGAAAAAGTTCATATAGCTATAGTAACTGAAACTTGGTTTGCCTCACAATTTAATAATAAAATTACTGGTTATAATATTTACAGAAAAGACAGAAATGATGGTTATGGAGGTGTGGCCATTGTTACTCATAGATCAATACGTGCATACATGTGCCCAGTTAATATAGGAAATTCAGGGATAGAAGTATTACATGTAAAAATTCTTAATTGTAAGCAATTGAATAACATAATAGCTGTATATTGCCCTTCATCTATAAGAACTAGCTCTGTTGATTGGGATAACATGTTTTCCATATGCTCGCAAAAGACACTTAAAGGTGGTGACTTTAATGGCCATCACACAAACTGGTCATACAAGATAGACCAGCGTGGAAATCAGCTATTGGATTCATCCTTAGACGGTGGTTTTATTACTTTAAATGACGGGACGCACACTAGAGTTAAGTTGGTGGATGGAACAGTTCAAAATTCTTCGCCTGATATAACATTCGTATGTACTGATATTGCAATGAATTTTAAATGAAATGTGTTTAATGAGAATTTGGGGAGTGATCATTTAATTATTAAGGTCAGATATAGTTACCACGAGGAAATTCATGTATTTGAGAAAAGGAATTTTAAGAAGGCAAATTGGGATAAGTACAGTAGTGATTTAATTAACCTTTTTTCTAACTATAAATTATCTAATAATGTTCAAAATGATTATGATTGTTTCGAAAACGCAATTAATATTTCAGTGTCTAATAACGTACCCTTAATAAAATTTAATTTAGATCCAAACAAAAAATTTAAACCTAAACATTATTGGAATTCAAATTTATCGAAAGCTGTGGCAGAACGAAGGCTAGCATTGAAACACTTTAGAAAGAACCCAACTCCCGATAACATGTCTAAATTGGAAAATAAGACTACAGAAGCTAGTACGTTGATAAAAAAAGTTAAGATAGATAGTTATAGGGAATTTTGCAGCAGTATTAACGAAGCCACATCTGTGATGGAGATGTGGAAGAAAATGCGTTGGTACAAAGGTAGAAAACAATCTTCATATTTTTTTAACGTTTCAAATAATAAATTAAATGAATTGTTACGGTCTTTGGCACCTGATAGTGTCATAAATCAAATGCCGAGCATTAGGTCACGTAATAATGTATTAGAACTACCATTTACTCTTAGTGAACTAATGAGTTGTATGAAAAAAAAAGATACATCCCCCGGATCAGACTCTATTACTTATTCTATGATTTATTTTCTGCCACAAATTGCCAGACTATACTTACTCCGTTTATATAATAGTATTTACTCGAGTGGTAATATTCCGAAACAATGGCGTTCAATTCTTGTTATACCTATACCAAAACTTACATCTAATAATTTAAATTGCGAACAGAAAATAAGGCCAATTTCTCTTATATCATGCCTTTGTAAGATATTACATAATATGATAGGTAAAAGACTGGAGTGGTTTGTGGAAAAAAATAAGATCATATCCCCCTATAGCTCAGGATTTAGAAAAAGTCAATCGTGTTTGAATTGTTTAGCTCAACTTGTGTCAGACGTGCAGATTAGTTTAACAAATAATAAGCCTTCTGTGGCTTGTTTTTTAGACATTCAGAACGCATACAATAATGTTCTTATCGATGAAGTTGTACGTATATTAGACGCATTGGGAGTCGGATACTTCTTATGCAATTATATTTGGTCGTTTTTGACAGATAGGTGTGTGATGATTAAAAGCAACAGCGGTGAAATTCTTACGAGATGGACACATAGGGGATTGGCTCAAGGTGACCCAATTTCACCTTTGTTGTTTAACATCACTACATACAAAATTTGTAAAGAAATAATATCAGATGTAAGCGTAGTTAAGTACGCGGATGATTTCGTTTTTTATGTTTCTGATAGCGATGTGCGGCTAGGTGAGAGGAAGATGCAGGTATCTTTGAATAGTATGGTCGAATATTTGGATTTTTTAGGCCTTGAACTTTCTTCTGATAAATCAAAATTAATTTTATTTAGTAGGGGCCGTAGAAATAATATTTTGAACATAAGTATTAATAATAAAAAGGTAAAAACAGTTGAAAACATTAGGTATTTAGGTTTATGGTTAGATCGCGCTTTGTTATGGAATGAACATATTAGTAAAGTTATAGAAGGGACCTCAAAATTTTTAAATGTACTAAAAGTGTTAACAGTATCGCAATGGGGAGTACATCCAAAACACTTACGGATGCTATATCTATCTATTATACGGAGCAGAATTGACTATGGAAGTTTTCTGTATGGGAACTGTGCAAAAACTCATTTATGTAAGCTCGATCGGTTACAAAATACGGCGTTAAGGGTTATCGGGCATTTTATAAAAAGTACTCCCATACACGTTATGGAGTGTGAACTAGGAATACCGTCGTTAAACATTCGTAGGTTATATTTGGCTTTTAAATTTTGTTTGAAAAACTTTTCGTTAGCAGACAATGTGACAATACTTAAGATCGAAAAACTTAATTCTTTAATGACTAAGTCTTATTGGCAACGTAAACCTCTCCTTGTGCATGCATTTAATCAATGCAAACATTTGGAAATTCATACTACTGCCATATCAACATATCTAGTGATATGTTTGTAATGGATCATTGGATATCTTATTATTATGGAAATGACCCTATTAATTTTAATCTTGAGTGTGTAACAGAACTTAAAAAGGATCTTGAACATAATAGTCTTAAAATTAAAATTTTTGACGAAATTAATGTCAAGTATAATGATTGGCACAAAATATTTACGGATGGATCTATGAGTAATAGTGGTAAAGGAAAGGCCGTATATGATGCAGTGATAGGTAATACGAAATTGTATAAAACACAAGCTATGGTATCCATTATGTCGTTGGAGCTCATTGCAATTTCAGAAACTATTAAGTATGCTGGTAATGTAAACAGATCTAGAATCGTAATTTTTTGTGATAGCAAAAGCGCTTTGCAACATATAGCTCGATGCGCCTCTGGTTACAGAGGTGTTTCGATAGCTTTCAAAATTATACGCGATGTAGAATCGTTAAAAGTTAAGGGCATTATGCTGAAGTTGCAATGGATTCCATCGCATGTGGGTATTCATGGTAACGAGGAGGCTGACAGATTAGCCAAATTGGCAAGTGTAGAGGGAATTCCGTACATTATTAAGCCATATTTTTCAGAACACCTACCTTATATTAAGAGACTGCTGTGATATGTTTAATGAATATTTTGATAAAAGAAGTCAAGAGAAAGGTATTTGGTACAAAGTTATTCAGAGTCAGCCTCCTCGGATACCTTGGTTTTTAACATGCAATATGTCAAGAAGGGATACTGTTTTAGCATTTCGTTTAAGATCGGGTCATTGCCCTTGTAGTTACTATAGCTATATGATTAAAATATCTGATTCGCCTAACTGTGATGAGTGTGGTGTGGTGGAGGATATTCACCACTTGATAATGGAGTGTGTGAAAGGTGCCGATGAAAGAAAGGAGTTGTTAGAGAAATTTAAGTTTAATATTTGTGATTTAGGTTTATATATGAGTATTCTTGCTTCACCTGAGAGTGAAGCAGCAAAATTTTTGTATAAAATTCTTTATTAATATATTTAGTATAAGTTATGATGGGGCTGGCATGCCTTGTATGGCAAAAGCCTCTTAAATAAAATAAAGATTAAAAAAAAAAAAATTTGGATTCAACTCTCAAGTCTCTGATAGAGCAATATAATAATAATACTTCTACAATAATAATACTTCTACAATTTCACTGTATTATGTTGGAATCCATAATTAAGAAAATCACTTGTATTAATCATTTTATTTCAAGAAGCAACTTTTGACGGTTTTAATATATTATACTTTTGACGGTTTTAATATTTTATACGTTTAAAATAGTACTTGTATTAATGTCTGATAATCCCTTTTTTGTTTTCAAGTCAATATATGCAAAACCATGCTCAGAAGATAGCATTTAGTATTCATTTATGATCTTATTGTGATTTTTGACGTGAAACGTCTTTAAAATCGCGCCGAAACATACGGGTACCAGGTTTAAAAACTGGACCGTAACGAAAAGGTCTATATCATCGTACCTTAATAATTAAAAAACTATTAGTCTTAGAAACAAAAATGTGGTGTAAATATTTCACTTATATAGTCAGCTCGCTGTTATGACATTGAGTTCGTGTCGGGGTCAAGCGGGGCGGCGGGGGAGGGATACTGCGATAACTGTGCGAAACCGGCGCTCACGCTTGTTTCTATTCAGTGTAACTCGTGACTCCGACTTTATAGCGTGGTGATTCTTTCGTGTGTTTGTCAAGTTTATTTCAAATCAAATCAAATCAAAAATTTTTTATTCAAAATTGATATTTTTAAATACTCTTTTTGAACGTCGTTACTACGTGATGCCTACCACCGGTTCGGGAACTAACCCAGCGAGAAGAGCCGGCAAGAAACTCGTCTGGGACCATCTTTTACCAAAAAGATGGAAAATTATTCTTTTAAAATCAAAATTATTACAATGTTGCTTATGTCTATGTAACAAATAATAACATAAGATAAGGAGCCACCTTATTCCCAAGGTGTGCCGTCTTGAATGAAGTCATTAATTTTATAATACGCTTTGGCACACAAACGTTCTTTAACTACTTTTTTAAACTTATTAATGGGAAGGTTTTGAACCTTTTCTGGGATTATATTGTATAAGCGTATACATTGGCCTTTAAAGGATTTACTAACTTTGCTTAGTCTGAACACTGGCATATCTAACTTGTTCTTTTTCTAGTGTTTACACAATGATTATCACATTTTTTTTTGAAGTTGTTTAGATTCTTTCTTACGTATAACACATTTTCCAAAATGTATTGAGATGCGACGGTCAGAACTTTTATTTCTTTAAACTTTTCCCTTAGAGATTCAAAAGTCGACATCTTATAAATAGAACGTATAGCACGTTTCTGCAGCACAAATATTGTATTAATGTCCACAGCGTTTCCCCACAAGAGGATGCCGTACGACATTAAGCTATGAAAATAGCTAAAGTAAACTAATCGTGCGGTCTCTATGTCGGTAATTTCTCTAATTTTTTTAACAGCGTATGCTGCAGAACTCAGCTTATCTGCCAATTTAGCAATATGTGGTCCCCACTGTAACTTACTATCTAATGTTATACCTAGAAAAACAGTGGTGTCTACTAATTTCATTTTCTCATTATTTAATAGTATATTGGTTTGTGCCTGCGTAACATTTGGCAAGCTGAACTTTAAACATTGTTTTATTAGAATTCAAGAGTAAATTATTAGCATTAAACCAATGTACTATTTTTGAGAGAGCACTATTTACCTCGTCATTGTTAGATTGTCGTCGCTTCACATTAAAAATTAGTGAAGTATCATCAGCAAAAAGTACTATCCCATGCTTATCATTAACTAGATAAGGTAGATCATTTATATAGATGAGAAATAGAAAAGGGCCCAAAATAGACCCCTGTGGTACTCCTAATTTAATTTTAGTACCATTAGACCTTTTGGAATTAACTTCTACAGTCTGTGTTCTATTTATTAGATAAGAGCTTAGAAACCTTAGAGCCGTGCCCCTTACACCATAATGGTATAATTTCCTGAACAGCGTATCATGCTCCACACAGTCAAATGCTTTAGATAAATCACAGAATATACCAAGTGCATCCTGTGACCTCTCCCAAGCTCCAAATATACTGCACAGAAGACTAATGCCTGCATCTGTTGTGGACCGACCTTTAGTTAAACCAAACTGATTACTATGTAACAAATTATTCGAGTTGAAGTGAAAAATTAATTGATTTAGAATAATTTTCTCAAAAATTTTACTTAAAGTCGGTAATATGGATATTGGTCTATAGTTAGCTGGGTCTGCTTTATTCCCAGCTTTAAAGAGAGGCATCACCTTGCTGTGCTTCATCAAGTCAGGGAACACGCCACTTTTAATACAATTATTAAAAACTAATGCTAGGTGAGGGGCAATGATGTCAATTACTGGGTTTATAACTTTTGTGGACATACCCCAGAGATCAGTTGTACTTTTAATATTAAGTAATTTAAATGCCTTGATAAAGTCTCTAGAGTCTATTTCTTTGAAAATAAAATTTACATCACATTCCCTCACATTATCTCAAAGTAATTTTTCGGCAACTGTAGGTGATGAATTTAAGTTTTTTGTAGTTGAGATCGGAATGTCTGCAAAAAACTTCTCAAATACTGTCGCAACTTCAATGTCAGAACTAACTTTTTTATCATTAATATAAAGTTCAAATTTAGAGTTGCGACTGGCGACTCTTCCAGTCTCATCTGCAATTATTTTCCATGTGGTTTTCACTTTGTTTTTAGAGTTCTTAATTTTTTCTTTTTTATTTGAACTTGAGTTTAGTTGAACTTTGAATTTGAGAAATTTAATTTGAACCGATTGATTTATACAAAAAAAACAGCGTCCATCTTGTTTTCATTTCAATCTTTTACTTTAAAAGCGATTCGCTAACATAGACGTTTCACGTTAAAACCAACGGCCGTGTGCCCCGAAAAAAGTTTTTCTATATGAACGAACATTATTATTTTGAGTTGAGATGAATAAATCAGAATACTGTACATTCGAGGTTATAACATCTCCATATGACCTTTTTCCCACCAGTATACCAGCTGTAATTTACTAGCTCTTATTGTGATTTTTTTTTTGTGGCGTGCGTGGTTCTGAATAAAAAGTTTTTCTATATGAACGAACATTATTATTTTGAGTTGAGATGAATGAATCAGAATACTGTACATTCAAGGATATAACATCTCCATATGACCTTTTTCCCACCAGTATACCAGCTGTAATTTACTAGCTTCACCATATGAAATATTTTTCTCAGACATACAATTTTTGATAGCTCGCTGTCTATTATATTCTGGGAAATTTTCGTTTGTAGCATAATGACATCCAAAACAATTTACACAGTATTCCGACTCATACATGAATCAGCCGAATGATCCTGTTCACATTTAAAACATCTTGGAGTAGATCTAGAAATAGTTTTAGTGTGTCAATATCTACAGCAATTAAAACACTGTATTGTAGGATATATGTACAAACCTACAGATAAAGAATTAAAACATATAGTATAAACTATTGGTGGTAAAATTTTAACTATTCCCCTTCTAGATACATTAAAATGTGGTATGAAAGCTTTTAATTTCAAAATTTTTATTTGTTGCAAAATTGTTTACTTCAATATACGATATAAAAGCAACTGTGCACATATTTTTTAAACGCTTCCAGGGACAACACTACTTATATTATTCATTTTAAATAATTTTCCCAAAATAAGGGGGGTACCATTTAAAGGACAAGATGTGAATTTTTGTACTTGGACAACATAAGGGTATGAAACGCTAGCAGTGTACAATTCAATTCAATTCAATTCAATTCAATTCGTTTATTTGCTATAAAAGTGGTGAATACAGTAGGTGGTAATGATCATTTTCTTAAGAACTAACACTTTTAGCTATGTATAAAATAGCATGCAAATATAGATTTAAATTATAATCGTACAAAACATATTTTACGCTAACAATATTCAAATCAATTTTATACAATATAAGTCATTAATAATAGTAATAATTAAACATGTCATAAGAATATCTAATAATTATAATCATACAAAATATATTTTACGCTAACAATGTTCAAATCAATTTTTTACATAGGTCATTCATATTTTTTTTAGTTCTCTAATAGAGTGTTTTTTAGACAAGTGTTTTATGTGATCTGGTATTTTATTGTAAATCTTTACACACATTGTATATGCATTACTTAAAAATTTGTTCAGTTTTGAACAAACTTTATCTATGTGTGCATGCCAGTTACAGCGTTTGTCAATTTGTACGCCTAAAAACAAGTTTTCCTCAACTTCTTCTATTTTTTCATCATCATGTGTTAATTTTAAGTCAATGGGTTTTTATTGTAAGTTGTAAATTGTATATACCTAGTTTTATTAACATTAATTTTAAGGTTATTAGATGTCAGCCATTCAATCAAATATCTAAGTGTCAAGTTTATGTCATTTTCGATTTTGTTCACGTCCAATTTATTTAAAAATGTAAATATTATAGGTATGTCATCTGCAAATAATGTAAATTTATTGATTAATTCATGATTATTGGATTATTAATTTCAATGGGAATGTCATTAATGTAAAACAAGAATAGCTGAGGACCTAATACAGAGCCTTGTGGAACTCCATATTCATTAAGTAAGACTGCAGATTTAGTATTGACTAATTCATTATCTCTGTTAATGTTTTCTATTATTGTGTATTGGGTTCTATTTTCAAGGAAGTCTTAATCCAATTTAACGCTGGTCCCCTTATTCCCATTTTGCTTAATTTCTTTAGTAGTAATTTATGTTAAACAAAATCAAAAGCTTTAGTCATGTCAATGAAAACAGTTATACAGTGGTTCTTTTCATCAATGCAGTTTATAATTTGTTGAGTAACGTTGAAACATGCTTGTTGAGTTGATTTGTTCTTTTGAAAGCCAAATTGTTCATGTTCCAAAATATTAAATTTATTAATGAATGAAGTTAGTCTTTTATGCATTGCTTTTTCAAATATTTTTGATAGTATTGGAACTAGCGCAATTGGTCTATAATTACTTAATTGATTTCTGTCACCTTTTTTGAATATTGGTTTTATTATTGAGACTTTTAACTTGTCTGGAAAACAACCTTCTTGACGAACGAAAGACTTGTTTATCAGCTCAGTTAAGATGGGGGCAATTATATATTTACATTCTTTGATTACCTTTGTGGATATTTCATCATAACCCACTGTATTTGTGTTTTTTAAGGAATTAATAATGTTTATTGTTTCGTCACAGGTTCAAGGTTTTAAAAAGATGCTCATAGGATTGTCATGAATATTACTTGTAAAATTAGAATTTGAAGCTATATTTATGTTTGTAGTTTTTATAAAATATTCATTAAATGTGTTTGCTATATCTGTGGGTGTGGTAAGTTTTTTGTTATTAATTTTAATGTCTGTAAAAAATTTGTTGTTGTTAGCTTTGCTTGAGCATTGTTTAACAATATCCGATTTACATTTATTTTTTGCACTTGCGACGTATTTACTATGTGAATTTATTTTTGCAAGTCTAAAGCACTTCCTAAGTAATTTACTATATTGCTTGTATTTATTTTTCGTGGAACTGTCTTTTTTTCTATAATAATTATATTGTAATTTTCGTTTTGTTTTACAACTAATTCTTAAGCCCTTAGTTATCCAGTGAGGTAATATGTGTTTATTTGTTACTTTAAGCGGATTATAGGAAAGCAAAGTTTATATAGCATAGTAAATTAGTCATAAAAATTATTAAATGCTTCGTTAAAAGTTTTTGAGTTGTCTAAATATGTATCAAAGCAAATGGTTTTTAAATTTTTTTATGTTGTCTTTTTTATACTCTCTCTTATAGACATAGTAATATTTATGTAGGGTAAGGTTATTAGATGTTTCTATTGTTGCTGAAATAAATTGTGCTGTGTTATGATCCGACAGACACATGTGAAGTAGTTCGCTATAGACTTGTGTTAAGTTACTTAAAATATTATCTATGCATGTGGATTGTCTCGTTGGTTTATTAAAATGGATTGTTAAATTATAGTTACTAGAGACATCACGCAATGCATTTGAGTCATTGTTTATTTTAAGTAAGTTAATATTAAGGGATCCTGCAATAACTATATTAATATTTTTATTTCAATTTTATGTTATATTATACAAAAGTGAGTCTAGCTTTTGGATAAATATACTAATTGCAGAATTTGGTGTTCTATATAAGCAAATAATAACCATATTTACATCACGAATTTCTATGCCACAGCATTCAAAATTGTTATCAATTGAGGAACAATAGTCAATATTATTTTAGGAATAGGTATTATTTTTTATAAGTATGCATACTCCACCTCGTTTTTGTTTCTTAGACCTGCTGTAAAATGATGCTAGATTATAGTTATTTAGAGCTATATTTTGTTCAGTCCCCTTTTCGACGAAGGTTTCGGTTAGGCATATGATATCTCGTTCCTTATTGTATGATTTTAGTTCTGCTAGCGCAATTTCTAGTTGACATCTTTTTGTATGGAAGCTAGCAATGTTTTGATGTAAAATTTTAATTTGTTTGTGTTTTGTTACGAAATGGATGTTGTGGTTTAAAATAGTCAGTTATGTATTTTTGTATTTTATTGTTACTGTTATGAGTTGTGTTATTAGTTTCAGTATTCGTAATTGATTTTTTGTTGTAGTTCTGTGATATTTTTTTATTCTTAATATTGTTATATTGTAAGATTTGTTTTTGTTTTTGAGTAAAATTATTTCTTGTGTTATTAATTCCTAGTTGTTTTGTAATAGCAGTTTGTGTTACTTTTTTTGTGTATTTATTTTTAGAGTAAAGTTTAAAAAAAATATTTTCATAATACACCTGATCAATGTGAAAGTTAATTCTATTAGAAATATCAATCTTATCTAAAACATGAATATCATTGAGGTTAACAAAGTAGCAGTTTGAATAATTTTTATAGGTCATCTTAATTAAATTATTTAGTTTCCACTCATTAAGATACTTATTTTCTAAAACACTGAGAAGTAATATGGGACAAGTTATTTTAGAAGCTTTGAGGAAACCACACAAGTCAGTTATAATTTTCATGGGATTTGTATCATTTTGCCCTATACTTAAAATTAACTTATCTTCAGTATCAAAGTTATATAAATATGGAGTCTTCGAAATTTCTTCAGTAGATGCTCCTGATATGATGAATGATACTACTTCAAACTTTTCATATTTGCTATTACTCCTGGTTTTTCTAATTATACTGCCTAGGCCAGTACATTGACTTCCTCCAAATAAATATAAGTTTTTTTTCGTGCTATTTTCTCTCACTGTATTTTTTAAATTATCTGGCTGAGACTGTGATTTTGTGTTATCAGTTTGCACCTCTTTCTCGCTAAACTTATTAATCTTATTGTTCGAATGTGTGATTTTGAATTCATTGTGAAGTTTGGTCTGTTTCTCCGATTTTTTTAAACTATTGATTCTAGGTGTTTTTGGTTTTGGACTTGTGTATACAAATTTTAAGGTATTAAGTTGCTGTTTTAGGTGAATAATTTCTTTTTTTAGTGTATTATTTTCTAATATTACATTTTCAAGCTCATTTTGAGTGCTTTGTAACTGTACTGACATATTATCAAGTTTTTCCTTCATTTCTAAAATATTTTCATTAGGTTCATGTGTAGATAAGTCAAAACTTCTATGTTCATATTCAGAATTACTTGACAAGTCAGATATATTTAGGCAATCGTTTTGGAGTGACTCACATGACTTAGATTAAAATAATTTTTTTGGTCTCATGGTAACATAACTGTAGCTGGGACTGTCCATTTCTGTTCAATGTTTACTTGTGATCTCTTGTCAAAGAGGATGTCACTTGTCAGTTTATATCACTTGTTGTTTTGTTAGATTACCGTAAAAGATTTGCTGTAAATATTATCTATAATCCAAATATAATCCAATAGCCAATTTGAATTTTGAATTTTTGGAAAAAAAAAACGGTTTATTGAAGTGATACGAAGAAAGGAAATGTATTATTTCTGTCCATCCAATACTGTGATGTGAATCTTTTCAGGTTTCTTTGTATGTTTTCCTTATTCAGGTTTGATCTTCTATTATTACAGTTTCTAGTGAGATTTGAATGCTTAAGATGTTAATAAAGGGAGCAGTTGCAGTGGTATTCAATATGTACTCATAGTTTTGTTCCCGATGGGAGCTTTTTGTTCCAAACACTTGTATGTTATTTTAAGGTTATATTGTACTTCTTGTTGCACTTTATATCCCAATTAAGTAATTATTTTAATTTTAATTTTAATTTAACTTAGAGTCGATGTTTACAGTGTTTTTGACAGCTCACTCACTATACACTACATACGAGCCTTATGCAAATCAACAGTTTCAGAAACATTGTACTTAGCATTAGGGCAAATTTTCTGTAATTATATCTTGTGAAAATGTAGTCTTAATCCGTTTGCGGCTCCCAATCATCTCATTTTCATATTCCATATTATTATCAATGGTTATATTCAAACCTACATCAGAACCGGGTCCTGGACCTGGCTCCGACATGAGGTCGGGCGGTTCGTTCATCGAAAGAAGAGGAAGGCCGCCATCTGAAACCACCGCGGCACCGCACCTAGTGAACCCGAGCAGCGCCTACGGTGCGAAGTAGGCGCCTCGTGAAGCGCGTCGAGGACGTCGTCTACCGACAATATGATAAACTACAGCATGTGTGTGTAAGAGAGTGAATGTAAATAATATATAAAATGTGATTTATATTTATTGTAGGTTTAGTATAAAATTGTGTGTGTATATAAAAATATATATCCGTTGTCTCATACCAGTAACACAAGTTCATCTTAGCACTGGATTGGAATGTCGTGATATATGAAATATAAATATGTATGTATTAATATTGTTATGTATATATTTTTATGTGTGTCTGAATAAATTGAATTGAATTAGAAATTAAAAATTGAATTGATTTTATTTTACGGTCTTGTCAGCTAAAAAAGCTTATAATGAAACAAGTCAATACAACTTAAGCTTGGATTTAATAAATAATATTATTCACACGGTAAAAACAATAAAGACTGCTAAGTATTGACTAGTCTAATAAATAAATAAAAAGTAGGTGTATTTATTAAACACTCATTTCTATTGATAGAAATGCGTAACAAAACGATAAAAATTATGAGTTTCATTTTAATAATATTATGCGTACATAATTATGTTTGTGAATTATTATTTATTTTTGACTACTAAAATATTACCATTACCTTATTCTTAAGTAAAATGTGTTTTAAATCTATTTAATTTGTAAGCATACAATAGTGTTGCTGTTTGTATAATATGCAGTTTTACTGTATAGTAGGTAGTATAGGTAGAGGGGGCGATACCGCTTCCTCCTCGTTGATGTCCCTGGGCAACGCCTGGGTGCGCCACTCCGCTCTTTACACGGAGTGAGGTACTCAGGTGGCTGAACTCCGGTCTTTAACTGTCGTTCACCATCCTTTTATAGTTTACTCTTCTTTTCTTCGTTTATTTTGTTTTATCAATTTTTCACCACCTTTTCTTGTACTATCTTTCTCATTTTTGTTAACTCTTCTCTACCGCTTTGTATGTTTGTGTGTGAAATTCTGCGAGTGTTTGTGTGACGGATGGACCCGTGGGACCCTAACCCTAAGCTGGTGACGGCCGGTGATGGGGTACATGGCGAGCAGGTGGCTACGCAACGAGGTCGTGGAGCAGAATCCCCCCTAATGGATCGGGTCAGACTCAGCCCATACTTGATCAAATATGGAGTGCAATATGGAAAATACTCCCCGGGGTGGATCCTCTTATGAGGGAATCCCACACTCCCGCTTCGGCGGGGGGTCGCCCCACGTATACGGTGGGGCACCTATTGCTCTGGAGGAGGAGGTGGCCGCTGCGGCAGCGAGTACAAGCGGAGGCGAGTGCAAGCGGAGGCGCGATAGCGCATGTTGGTCCGGGGCCGGTGCCCATAACTGCACCGGAGACGATCTTAACGGTGATTTCCGGGGACCCTTCTTTCTCCAAAAACAACCAAATGCTTGTGAAATGGATTCCGATTGTGCAGCTAGAAAGGTTAGATAGCTCAGAAGGCGGATCACGGGTGGCGACGCCCGCACCCGTAAGCAAGTTCTTAAACATGGAAGAAGGAACTTCAGACGACTTTGAGAGTGGCAATGAGACCACCGTCTCTCAGAGTCGCGAGGAAAGAGGAAACGAAGAAGAAAAGGAAAGGACTAGGCGTCGCCTCCGCAAAAGACGCGGGAGCGAAGTAGCGGACGATACAGACCCAGAGAAGTAGTAGTAGGTAGTGGCAGGCCGCCAACCACGGGACAGTATGTCGGTTGCATCGGGCTCAAAAAGACAAACTCGCCGAAGAGCTTAGGGCTCAGCGAGTGGCCCAGCAGGCTGAAGCAGAGCGACAATTATCGGAGATGGCTAAGGAACTTCCACAGCTACGGTCACACCGGCTGTCGGAAGCTTTCAATTACTCGGACGTGACAATATCGGAGAGAGAGGATGAAAAGGATACATCGGCTAAGCTGGGTTCAACAATCATTAAGAACCTAGAGCTCGTCCAAGACTTGGCCAGGAAGTCGAAGAACCTCAGCAGACCCATGGTAAAGCACCTTAAAGACGCCACGAGGAACATACAGGAGGCATGTGCATCGTTGCTTACTCGATCTGCAACTGCCGAAACTAAGGCTCTGGAGGCGGCGAACATGCGCCTCTCCAAAGAGCTCGCTGACTTGAGGTGAAGTGTGTTAATAATATTATACTTATAAATTATAGCATAGTATTAGAATAGTTCTAGTACATCATAGCATTTAGCATGTTATTAACTTTACGTGTAATAACCACGGTTGTCCCCCAAATAAGGCGGACCACCCAGTAGCGTAAGTTTCTTAGTTGATGTATTTCAGACTTTATGATTATTAAATATGGATGGCGATGGCGACCCTGCCGAAAGTTTATTTTAATTAATTTAAATTTATAATGAAATTGATTTTTAA
The DNA here is from genome assembly GCA_963565745.1 of Phengaris arion. Lineage (NCBI taxonomy): Eukaryota > Metazoa > Arthropoda > Insecta > Lepidoptera > Lycaenidae > Phengaris > Phengaris arion. Next base: position 28,938,195 of record OY751433.1, read on the forward strand.
AATAAAATGTGTCAGTCCTCCCAGTCAAAAGAAAATATAATTATCGCACAAAATGCAGCGGCCAGTTCCAAAATTATTCTAGAAGATTTCCACAATAGAATTGGCATATTTAATATTCTACTTGGATTCGTGGTGCTGGTTTTATTTTTATTTTTGGGCATTGTCTACGGGAGCTAAGTCCTCTACAAGCGGTGCCACAGAATATGGATCCATGAGGAAACTAACTCTTTGGTAATGAAAAGGGCTGGAAGCATTATCCGACGAGATCAAAAATCATCAAACGAAGGAGACTAAAGACTAAAGTGAGTGCTGATCTGACCTGACCTAATTTAAACAATATATTTAAAGTGATTTAAAAGTGATTGAAATATAAAAATAATCATTTTATAAATAATATTATGTAATAATGTTTTTAATTAATAATTTATGTAACTATTAAAATGGAATTCAAGTGCGCTAGAATCGGTGCAGGCAAACTCGCGAATATGATACGTGTCGCCCGAAAGGAAAGATGTTACATTCGAATGTACTGATATCTTAGTAAGGATAAGACATTCTAGTTTTAGAATAATATTTAATTTAATTAATTGATATATTTTAGTATGACAGATCAGTTAAATTCTATATATATTAAAAAATACTTAATTAAAACTGGAAAAAGAAGGTTCAGGAGGAATATCGAGAAACAATAAAGGAATGTGAAATCCTTATATCAAGTGGTAATTTAATTTTAGAAAATATAAAGCGTAGTGAAAGCTCGGATTTAATGAATAATGTGTTAAAATAAGTTCAAAAATAAGTATATTAAATTTAGAAATAAAAAATTTGTGTAGTAAGCCTGAAAATCAAAATACAAACATGGATTTGGCCTTAAAATCGGCTTGTAGATTGTTACCGGTAACAATCTACAAGCCGATTTTAAGGCCACGCACGCACGATTTTAATTTTTATGGACTGTAATGAGGAGACAACGAAAACATTAATTGATGGTATAGAAATGTATGCGGATATGCTTAACGAGTCGAATCATAATTTATTAATTAAATTTATTTTGAAAAAAATAGACTTTCCGAATTTGCCAAATGCCAAAATTGCGTATACTTATAAATTATGTTTCGGTTAAAGACATGGTTAAGGATATGAAAACTCGTCTTTTGACACAAAAATCTTTTACAGCTATTCAATCACGTCTTCTAAATATTACTCAAGGTCAATTGAGGAATATGGTAGTGAAATTGAAAAGCTTTTTACTGAATTGACAATAACGCAAGCGGAAGGAAATTCTGCTTTTACAGACGAAATTACATTAAGCGAAAAGTTTGCGATTAAACAATTTTCAGATGGTTTAAAAAATGGAAAATTAAGCGCAATAATTACAGCTAGAAACTACTCTTTTCTAAAAGACGCAATACAGGCTGCCAAGGACGAGGAGGTTTTCTTGCCGTCTACGTCGGCTAGCGGTGATGTCATGAACATCAGGAGGGCATCATATCACGGTAGACGAGGAGGATTTCAAGGTAGGAGTAATAATAATTTTAATATTAGGGTAGGAGTACCCTAAGGTACTATTGTCTCGGGGTGGAGACCCCGAGACAATATTATTATCCACGAGGACATCTGAATAATTATAATATATATTTTTCACGAGGTAATTTTTATAATCGTGTAAATCAAGAGCGTTTCCAAAGTTCAAATCGCGGTTAATTTACTAGGCCTAATAAGCGTGGTACGAATAATGTGTTTCCAATGAACACTAACAGTAATAACGGTGAGTATGATAATAAAGATAACGTAGATAATTTAGCAGACCAGTTTTTTTTCGGATTTAAAAATCATATAAGTAATAGGTCTCTACCTATGAAATTACCGTTCTGCAGTACTGGCCATTTCAAATCAAAATAATTTTTGTTTGGCTAAGAATTCTAATTTCAAATTAATTTTATTTTAAAAACATGGAATTCTTTTTCCAAGGAAACATGAAATTCTTTTTGGAAGCTGATGATACACAATCTACGGCTGAATTAGCAGCAGCTTTTGACGTTAGCGTCAAAACAATATTGGTCCATTTGCGTCTAATTGGCAAGATAAAAAACACGGATAAGATAAATGAGGTTGGATTGGCAATGTGCGTGGGGCAGACGCGCCACAAGTATGATTGGACAATCATACTTCAACCGAACCACGCGTTCATACTTTTTAGTCGCTTGTTAATTGCCTCGCAGTACGGAGCAGCGCTAAAACCCTTTGAAAATGCCGTTTTGTGCGATTGTTATGTGCAAATTAAAGAGTCAGACATCAAATATGAAACAAGGAGGAATTTCTTTTCATCGGTAAGCATAAAAACCTTAGTTTTTTAGTATTTTTCCTGAAAAACTAGTTCGTATTATGAAATTCTAAGTAGAAACGACAATTAAGCCAAGAATCACAGAAAATATACATTGCTGGTGAAGTACGCAAATATTTCACGAGAAGACACATCTGACGGGCAATGGGTTGCGAAGCGAGCCAAATTACCGCGCCTTTCGACTCGTTCGCGTCACGTCCGCTTCGGTCGCCTGGATAGTGCAGTCAGTGATCGAAGATTTATCGACAAATTATTTTTCTTTAGAATGAGTTACTACTGTTCTCGGTAGTAAAATTTTATATTAATTTATATTAATTTTATATATAAAATTTTTTTGCTACATAATATTTATAAAGACGTCGATTCTTGCACGCGAGTGACGAGTGTTTTGTTTGTTTGTTTGTTGTTATTATAAATTACTGTCAGTGATAATTTGCGTGTTTATAATTGATTAATGAATTAGAACCTAAACCAATAGGTTTTATAAATTCACTAACGCAACGATATAAATATGTAATTTTACACATATTAACGGATTAACGTTAACTTGCGTTAATTCTTCCGAAATGTAACGATTTAACGTTTAACGAAGCTAACTTTTTTTGTAGCGGATTAACGATTAACGAAGTTAACTATTTGATTACCGGTGCCCGGCTATGCCTAAAACCTTTCCGCGATGTGGGGTTGTTGACGAATGTAATATTTGATGCTGAAGCGAAGAAGATAATGTATTGGTTTATTACTTGTTGGTATTGCATAATGATATGTACGCTTGAGTATCTGAAAATGTAAATTATGAATATTTCGTCTACAATAAAAAAAAATTAAAAGACTACGACTGTGCAAATGGCAGTGCTACACTGCCATCGACTTCTTTTTTTGCTTTGATTTTCTAATTATTTTTGATTACAAATAAAGGTAATACATATTGATTTTTTTTTTCATTTTCTATCCCAATACCAATTAAATTCGCCTTTGACACAATGTTTTAGTTAGTATTAAATTACTGGTGCTCCCGATATTAAAATTTTTCATTCAATTACCAATAGCTACAGGACAGTTTACGATTTACGATAAGCCCTCGGCAAAAATAGTGGGGATGCACATATTGTACTTGCGCAACCATACTTGCCCCGCTACTCCCCCCGCCGCATTCAAAAGTTAGGACTCATAAATCGTAAATCTAACTGAAACTAAGATGATTTCAAGATTCAAGTTTGACTATTTTCATTATCGAAAATTCCTATCGACCATAGCAAGCCCTAGCGTGAATCTTGAATACGTCTAAGGTTGCATATTATAATGTGGGCAGTCAAGAACGAAAAAGTGATATAGGTACAACGTGATGAATACTGCTTAGCCTGATATACCTCGGCAGCCAAATCGTTGATATGATCTTCGATAAGCGTAAATTGTTTTTGCATGATATTCTCGTGCCTCTTCAAGATGTTATACTCTGCCTCTATCACAAGTGTTTGATTACGTAGAAGAGTATGTAAATGGTTCTCATTTTGCTGAATGTCCTCGCCTGATTCTGCGTGGCGAACCCGTAATCTAGGACACCAAATAAGGAATTTGCAATGTAACCAACGCCATTAATTAATCCTCTCTTCTGTCTTCTGTTTAATTGATTTTTCAGTAGCTGATTATAGTGATCTATTTCACAGAGTTCGTGTTCAAGCTGCAAGGTGACGGTTTGATAATCCTTTGATGAATGACTCTCCTCTATGTGCGCAACATATTTTTTAATGTTTTCAAAGCTTTGCCAATATGTAGACATGTTATAATAAATAACAAGGGTCCATTCGTCTCTGATATGTTGCAGGTCCGCAATTTTGTCAAAATAAATGCTTTGATTATTATTTACAGGCGTGATAATAAAATCCTTCTGAGCTTGTTGCAAGCTCGGTGATATAAATAATGCTATGAACATAAAAAAAGTAATGAAAAAGTTTTTCAAATTGATACGTTGCGGTCGACGCGATCTCGTGCGGCTTGCGTCTGGAGCAGAAGGTATCTCCTGACTGATAGATGCCGATGCCTGGTCTTCTACCTCTCCAGATACTAAAGGTACTAATTTGATAACTGGCCTTTTTATGATATTATTTTTAGTTTTCAGTGATACTATTCTGACCTGTCCATCTCTACTGGAGTGTAGCTCTTGCACCCGGCCCATGGCCCATTTACCGGGAGGTAAGTTTTCATCCTTAATTAATACAATGTCATTAATACTGATATTTTTTCCTTCCTTCTTCCATTTAGATCTTACCTGCAGCTGCTGCAAATAATCTGACGACCACCATCTCCAAAATTTCTTATTGATAGACTGAACCAGCTGCCATCTCTTTGGTAAACTCATGGACTCAGGTTCCGTTTGAGGTTTGGTGAGTATTGGAACACCAATCAAAAAGTGTCCCGGAGTTAAAACAGGATCCTCAAGGTTTTCAGTCAGAGCGCAGAGTGGCCTCGAGTTCAAGCAGGCCTCTAATTGATGTAACACGGTGATGAACTCCTCGTATGTGAGTTTTTGCTCGCCAATAACTCGCTTGATATGAAACTTTAAACTTTTTACAGCCGCTTCCCACAAGCCTCCAGCATGAGGATGAGAAGGAGCATTAAAGTGCCACTCTACCTTCATTTCAGCAATGTTGTCAAAGAAATCCTGGTTGATGGTAGCTACAATCTCTTGATATTCCTTTTTAAGAAGTTTGCTAGCGCCTATAAAATTGGTTCCGTTGTCACTATAGACGTGAGATGGAACTCCACGCCGTGAACAAAATCTTCAAAACGCAGTCAGAAATGATGGTGTGCTCAAATCAAAATATGTATGTGCTCAAATGATACCAGCTCTAGATGAACTGCTTTCGTTGATAAACAGATGAAAACTGCAATGTAGCCTTTGGTCGTTCGTACGCCTCGACCTTTATTCAATTTCAGGTCTACATGCCCGGTGAAGTCAACGCCACTATGCGTAAAAGGTCTAGAAGGAACCACTATAGGCTGAGGTAAGTCTGCCATAATTGGTTGATACTTGTATTGACTAAATCGACGACGTTTAACACAGCACCTTAACTCCCACTTAACAGTAGACATTCCGCTGATGATCCAATAATTATTCCTGATATAAGTTAGTGTCAGTCGTGCTCCACCATGTAACGTAGTGATATGTGCTTGATAAATGATAAGAGAAGTAAATCTACTATGACTACTCAGTATGACAGGATGCTTCGCAGTCCAACTTATATATGAGTTTTCCAATCGACCGCCAACTCTCAATAGTCCATTTTCGTCAATAAAAGGATTTAAACATGATAGCTTACTATTTTGATGGACATGCCTTTTTGATCTGATAAATGATAAATCTTCGCTAAAATCTATAGCTTGAATAGTTTTAATGATAATATTGTAAGCATGGTTAATTTCCACGAGTGTTAACGATTTTGCTGTGTCGGATTGTTTCCGAGTTCGAGTGATGAAACGTAACACCCATGCTACTGTTCTTACAATCAAAGTAACAGAGCTATGATTATTTAATAATTCTAATATAAATTGAACCTTATGAAAATGTAAGGCTGTGTTTACACTGCGAGTAAAATCTATAGCTTGAATAGTTTTAATGATAATATTGTAAACATAGTTAATTTCCACGAGTGTTAACGATTTTGCTGTGTCGGATTGTTTCCGAGTTCGAGTGATGAAACTTAACACCCATGCTACTGTTCTTACAATCAAAGTAACAGAGCTATGATTATTTAATAATTCTAATATAAATTGAACCTTATGAAAATGTAAGGCTGTGTTTACACTGCGAGTGATATTTTTTATTTTTAAGTCAGGTTCTGCATATGAGGGTTTAATGATTTTGTCAGACTCGAAAGTAGCAAGCCATTCTGGCTCTTCCCACCACAAACGAAGGTCTGCCAACCTCTTTACTGATACTCCTCTCGTGGCACAATCTGCTGGTTTTGATTCTGATTACATAATTCCAGTTCGACGAAGGTACAATTTCCTTAATTTGCTGCACCGTGTTCGCAACAAATTGCTACCACCTTGATTGCTCACCATGAATCCACCCTAAAACTATAATCGAATGCGTCCATGCGTATATTTTAACATTTGTGCTCGGCAGTGTGCTTTTGATTTTGGTAATAATCTGTGATAAAAGTAGTGCACCTTATAATTCAAGTCGCGGTAGCGACAATTTCTTCCTAATAGGCGCTAACTTAGTTTTAGCCGCTATCAACTACGATGTGCGCTCGCCCTTATAGTCTGTTGCGACACAATACACGGCACACGCGAATGCTTTCGCTGATGCGTCGCTAAATCCGTGTATATGATACGCATGTTGAAGGTTACCGATGCATCGTGGTATTTTAATGTTATTGATATTTTTAAAATCTGTTCGTAATTCTGTCCACTCTTGAATGATATCACATGATAATTTTTCATCCCACGGCTCCACTGTAACCCATGCTTTTTGAAACAGCAACTTAGCCCTAATTGATAAAGGTGATATCCAACCAATCGGGTCAAACAACTTCGAAATATCTGATAACAATTCCCGCTTAGTATGATGTTTAGGCTCCAATTCAAATTGATAGTCGTACGAAAATATATCCGATGATGGGTTCCACTTAAGACCTAATGTTTTACGGGATTCTGAGCAACGGAATTCATACGGATTATTTAACTGTTCGCATGGCAAGTCCTGTAGAAGCTGTTTTTCGTTGCTCGACCATTTGCGTAGGTTCATGCCAGCTCCACGTAAGATGTTTATCAACTGCTTCTGTGTTTCTTTCGCTGTTTCTATATCGTTACAGCCTCCCAAAAAATCATCCATGTAATACCTATTTTTCAAGGCCAAGGCACCTAAGGGATACTTTTCAGCATCATCCATGGCCAGCTGCTTCAACGTCCTCATTGCCAGGAATGATGCTGCTTTAGTGCCGTACGTCACAGTGGTAAGTCGATAATTTTGAAGTGGTACGTCGCAAGAGCTTCACCAGGCCACAGATTGAAGATTTTGATGACATGCTTGGACCAGAATTCTTCTAAACATCTTCTCTACGTCAGATGTCATCACATATTGATATTGGCGCCAAGGTATGATAAGAGCCTGCAGGTCGGCTCGTAAATTTGGGCCTTTCTCCATCACGTCATTCAAACTCAGACCTGATGATGTCTTGGATGAGCCATTAAAGACCACCCTCAATTTGGTAGATGTGGAGCTTAAATTAAGTACGCCATGATGGGGGAAATAATATGATAGACCCTCACTAGACGTAGGTATATGGCACCATGTCTCCTAATTCTTCATATTCTTTCATGAAGTTTTTGTAGCTGTCTGATAATGCTTGATTATGAGCCATTTTCCGCTCCAACTGATAAAATTGAGCAACTGCTTTTAGACGTGATGAACCAAGTTTTTCCTCAAAATTTCATATCATAGGTATATAGTATGTCTTATACTTCATACATGCCGTTTTCCAAGCGTTTTGTAGTAGAAGCATATAAGTCTTCGCAAAACTGTTCTCCGGCTGATAGTGTAGAGATCTCCTCCATCTCCCAATACTTTGATAAATCTGATACATTATTAAGAACCACGTGGCAGTTAAATGTCCTAACATTACCCGACAAAATCCAGCCTAACCTAGTCTGCTGTGCAATAGGAACCTGAGAAGGCCCTTTGATAAGTCCACTCATCAAAATTTGGGAATATACGCTGGCATCTAATAATAAATCAATAGGACGCGAAATATTATATTCTGGATCTGCTAAGTTCACATGCTGCAAGTGTGACCATGATATTTTGAGAAAAGAAATATTCGGTAGGTTATTGATAACTCGTGATATGATCATAGCTTGAGTCATAAAGCTAAAGTCACCGTAGATGTAGTGACCTTCAATATCCACCAATCCTTTACTCTGCGTTGATCCGTAGCCTATACCCAAAACAGATGCATGATATTTATGTCGTCGTAGTCCTAAGATTTGTGGCGCTTTTTCTGATATCAAAGAAATTTAAGACCTAAATCGATCGAAATTGAAATAAATAGATCTAAAAGCGCTCGAAGAGTGATAGGAGAGCCATCAGCTGATATAACCTTCATTAAAACCGTTGTCAACAAAATTTCTTCATCTTCTCCGGCGACAAAATTAACGTTATGCTGCTTAGTATTTTGCTCGGTGTCATTTTGATAACTTTCAGGACGAACTAATTTGGAATTAGAACTAGTTTTATTTACAAAAGCCTCGTGCAATAGGGAATTATGGGCACCCTGGCATTCTTTGCAACGTTTGGTTGACATACACGGGTTTTCATAATACTTATATAAACAATTCCTGCAAACTTGATATTTTGCAACTGTTTTTAACTTTAACGCTGGTGTCATGTTACTGAATCGCCTGCATTGGAATAAATCATGATTGAAATAACATAATGGACATTTTGTGGAACGTGTATGATAAGTTTTGCCCTGATACTTTTCGCGATTAAAATTTCTTGCAGGATGATATGATGATAATAATGGCATTGGGTTGGTTACATGCTTTGATGTCGTTGATGGAAAAATGTCCCGCTCCTTCTTATGAATCGGTTCCAACACAGTAAACTTCGTTTCTAAAAATGTGATAAATTCTGTTAATTCTGGCAGATCTCGCGGCGACCTCCTTGCTTCCTTGAAATTCTTCAAAGTTTCGATGTCAAGCTTTTTTGATAGTAAATGTACCAGCAAGGGATCCCAGGTATTTGTGTCCACCCCCAGGTTGTGAATGGCGTGGATGCACTCGACAGACGTGTCGTGTAATTTTTTAATTTCATAGGCCGACTGCTTCGAAAGACTGGGTTGATTAAGTAGCGTCTCAATTTGATTTGTAAATAGTAATGTCTTATTGTCATACCTACGAGTATGAACTAAAATATCCCATGCTGTTGTATAATTTTCCGATGATATAATATGCAGGTGTTGGATCAGCCGCTCAGCTTCTCTTCTTACTTTCCCCTTTAGATGCTGCATTTTCTGCGCGTTTGTCAGCGAGCTATTATTTTGTATAGCTTCACTGAATAAATCATAGAAGGTAGGCCACTGAGAGTATTTACCTGTGAAGGTAGGTATCTCCAGCTGCGAAGTTGATTGCTGGGTATGATTCGTGGACGATAATTTTCGATGGAGTGCGCGTTTGATATCTTTATATTCCTTCTCGTATGTGCTCGTATGTTCTTCTTCATATTCTAATTCTGCACCCCGTAGAAAGTCATCTATTTCTAGATGCTGTGTGTCAATGATATTCCACCGACTCTTCAAGTTTCGGAGTTCATCTTCGATCTTCCAATTCTCCGTCATTTTTTCTATTTTGATGCTGTTGATTAAGCGGCTCAATGCTCTAAAATTAGTGCGCTGCTTTGATAATAATTCCTGAATCCTTTCAGGTGGAGCCACCGTAGCTTTAACTTCTTTAGGCTGATAGGACAACAACGTCTGCTTAAAGGTATGATAAGGATCGTCCATTTTTCCATAAAATATAGATTAGTTTTGTCTGCGCTCCCTAACAAAAGCTCGTGATTCTGCTCGAACCACAGCTCCTCAAGCGTGTTGAGTCTCCTTTGAATATATTCCGGAGTTTTTCTACTCGCGGAATCCTTCCCGAAATTTGTGTTGATACCATTAACCGCCTTGATAATTTCATTTTGACGTTGAAATAGTTATTCCATTGTGATAAATCAGAAATATAAAAATTATAAAAAAGGAATAATCTTACTTGAGTCAGCTTCGGTCGGGATGCGAAGCAGCAAACCTGCGGTGTCGTGATAATGATGATTAGCGATGATGAGCAGACCTCCCGGCCCGCCAAATGATGATAACACCTCACAAAAAACTCCACTCACACAAAGTACACTACAGTTAAAACTTTGCGAAAAGTCACTAAAACTGATACTATGATAAAGTTCTGATGCAAAGTTAAATGATAAAAGTCGTGATAAAATACTTCGAAAGTTCAAAAAAAGCACACGGTCGCTGATATGTTATGATAAAAATTCCGATAAATGATAATATTTAAGTTATTCGAAGGACCAAAAAAATCTAATGTAGGGGCTACTGCTGCAGCCTCCAGTACATTAATATAATATAAAAGATGTATGATAAATATTTGATAAGTCAGAACGATCGTGGATGATAAATAAAACCGTTTCGGTTGAATGCTGAATGATAACTACTTTATTTTAAATGAAAATAAATACAATTTGTAAGCGCGCATATGACACGTGTTGACTAACAATGAAAATGCTTACTGTGCTAAAATTATTAATGTACGGTTGGCAACAACTTGTACAGTAATCTTAAGTCTCTTTTCATAAATTATCCATTTACCTAGTAATTAAAAACAATAACACTCACTTATCGCGTGTCATTCTTAGGTATAGGTATTACTTAACATTAAGTAGGTACCAACTAGCAACTTAGGTATTTGTTTTTTTCTATAGGTAAGAACTTACTACTTTATTTGCGATTTGAATGCCCTCAATACACATTTTTCTCAATCTCCAATTATTTTAAATAATAACATTAAACTCAATACCTTACAATATCTATCAAACTTACCTATCACTGGTCCATCCTTTTCTTTTATTCCGTGTGAAACAGCCTCCGTGGTCTAGTGGTTAGAGCTTGGCTCTCGACTCGGAGGTCGTGGGTTCGATTCCCGCATTGGAACAAAAAAAAAATGTTGTTTCCAAGTTTGGTTAGGACAATTCAGGCTGATCACCTGATTGTCTGACAAGAAAGATGATCCATGCGTCGGATGGGCATGTAAAAAGTCGGACCTGCGCCTAATCTCTCGCCAGTCGTGTCGGTTATCCGTCCCACTGGGTTACGAGAGTAAAGGAGGAGAGAGTGCTCTTGTGTACTGCGCACACACTTGGTCACTATAACATAACTCCTGCGTAGCTGGCCTGGTTTCAATGAAACAGGCCACCGTCACCGAAATCGGTGTGGGAGCTATTACTATTAATCTTGCTTTCGTCCCATTTCTATACTGACTTTCTTATCTAAAGTTCTGGAAAGTATTGTTCACCAGCAGCTCTCTTCTTTTCTACATAAAAATTACCTTTTAAGCCCGCTGCAATCGGGCTTTTGTTCTGGGCACAGCACCGTTTCCGCGCTAATAAATGTCACTGGTGACATTCGGGTGCCATGGAAAATAAATCCCATCCTTATCCTTTTAGATTTTAGTAGTGCCTTCAATTTCATTAACTTTGATATTCTTCTCGGTATGCTTCAGTCTCTTAATTTGTGCCCTCCCGTCCCGTCCTGGCTCAACTCCTACCTTCGGAGTCGATCGCAGCGAGTACAGATAAATAATTTTCCTTAGATTGGTGTGATCTCAATGCGGGTGTTCCCCAAGGTGGAGTACTTTCTCCTCTTCTTTTTTCTATCTTTATTAACTTCATTATAAAAGTAATAGAGTCTAAATATCATCTCTATGCAGATGACTTGCAGATATATCAACATTTCACTATACACAATGCAGCATCCGGCATAGCTCTCATTAATGATGACCTTAGACGTATAAGTGAAGGGGCGCAGTCTTTTGGTCTACTTGTAAACCCCAGCAAAACGAAGGCATTATTATTAGTTAGCAGCCGGATGCTAGCAATACTTGACAAAGCTACTCTTCCTCCCATTACCTTGAATGGCACTACGATACCTTTCTCTGACTCTGCCAAAAACCTAGGAGTAATTTTTGACACACACCTGTCTTGGAATACCAATGCCAACAACATTAGTCGTAAAGTTTACCACACCCTGCATTCACTCAAGTTACTCCAAAACTTTCTTCCTATTCCTACTAAAATTCTATTAGCGCAAACCCTTATTCAACCTATTATTGATTACGCTGACGTTTGCTATTTAGACGCGAATGAAGAGATTCTAAACAAATTAGAACGGTTGCAGAATCTCTCCATACGTTTTATTTTTGGCTTAAAAAAACGAGATCACATGTCTCAGTACAAAAAACAGTTGCATTGGCTTCCTATTCGTCTACACAGAAACTATCGAATTCTCGGTCTCCTTTTCAATACTCTGTTTAGTCCTACATCCCCTTCTTATTTAAATGAGCGATTCTGCTTTCCTAATTTCCAAAACATATACCACCCCATCGTACCGACTTTTTTGCCTACTCCTTCACGGTGCATGCGGCTAAACTCTGGAACTCCTTGCCAGCTCAGATACGGGGGTGTAAGACACTTGGGCTTTTTAAGGGAAGACTGTGTGAGCACTATCTCAGCTTAACCTGATAATTAAGATACCAAACCCTTAATTTAATTTATGCTATTAATATATTATGTTTTTATTATATTTGTATAATTTATTATATATATTCGTATATTGCAATTATTTTATGTAAGTATTTGTATAATATTAAAGAACTTAATCTGTTTTCTTATTGTTAATAACTGTACGCACCAGATACTGTTAATTTTCTCCCGTATCGGGTCTACTGGAAGAAATTCCAATTTTGGAATAAGTAGTATCTTTGTACTAAATTGTATCCTAGTTTTAAGATTTTATTATTTATTATTCTGTGTACATAAATTATTAAATAAATAAATAAAAAATAGGTTATTATTTATTTATTTCTTATGTTTACGCGAATATTGTTCATTGTTTTAAACACTTACGGATTGTGTCGCGGTGCACTTTTCACTTTTTTCTGTAGAATCTTCGGGTAGTTTGAACAACTTTAACAAATAGGACAATTGACACCTCAGTCATCCCGTGACCACGGCTGGTGGAAAGTAGCTGAAACGTCGGGAAAATGAAAAGTGCACCGCGACACAATCCGTAAGTGTTTAAAACAATAATTAATGTATTTATTAGTTTAAAGCGTAAATATTATACATAAAATTGAAAATCAAAACTCAGGATGATTTTTATATACGAGTTGCGTAAAAAGGAATGTGAAATTTAAAATTCAATCAAACTTCGAAGCAAAGAGAATGTACCTAACTATGCTAGGGAATAAAAGGTGGCACTCCGAATAAAAAAAGTGTTAGAAATTCAAATTTATACCTTAGCTTTTTTACGTATTATCATCAAAACTGTAGTAGAATCAAGCCTAAAAAGAAAAAAAAAACTATACGTAGGTTAATATTATCGATTTTATATTTTAAGATCAATTATTATTGGGTTAAAAAGGTTAATAAAAAAAGCAACTAGAATTCAATAATTTTTATTGCATTTAAAAAAAAAATTATATATATATATATGTCCTACGTGATCGCGACTGAAAAAACTGCACTTTAAATAGAACTCTGCGATAATAAAATACAGCTGATAATCGTGTACAACTGTCAAATCTGACATTTGGCACTTCGATTTTCAGCTCTAATGTACTAACGGATTTATTTATTTACTATTTAAAGTGCAGTTTTTTCTGTCGCGACCACAAAAAACCGTTCGTGGAAACGTAGCCTAAGGATGGGACTATGCTCCGGCACGCTGATGAGAATTCAGAGCACTGAAAATAGAACTCTGCGATAATACAATAGAGTTGTACATATACAATAATACAATACATAAAGTCCCAGCCAAAGTGTCAGTTGTCAAATTGATAATATTTTAAATTAAAAATAATTTGAACATAAGTTCAAATTGAAAAATACGACAGTGGTCAATACCTAGTAGAAATCAATAATATGTCCAGCGGCAATTGGTGGAACTTTTAGTAAATTATTATTTACAATACCTGAGGTTGTAAAAAGTGCTGCCCGAGAAATGATACTCAAGCTAAAGGAGTTTTGTGAAGCAGAAAAGCAGAATCAATTTAGGTGATGTGGAAGCGTCCATATATATTATTACATTCAGTGACAGGCTCCGCCTAGTGTATGTAAATAATAATTACTGGGTTGAATTTTGAAATTTTATAATATAATTGTATTAAGTGACTTTAAGATAAACAGTCAATTAAATAAGTACCTTCCTACCAGCATTAATTCCTTTGCAAGAAATAAAAGTCCTTATAAGTTTATTATCTTACTTAAAGTTATAAAACTATGAACCAAAATATATTTAGATACTTACTCTTGTATTGTGCTATTATTAAATCCATTCTAATAAGTCAAGCAAAACTACAGCAAAACAATACCTATTACCAATTCAAAGTGTTATAGTTGTTTGTCATATTTTGAATGTTAATGGAGGTTAATGGTTTATGAAACTGTTAGGTTATTTAGTGCAATAGTACCCTGTATAGTCGAGGTTACTTAAGTTTATTACTGCCAGCTAAATATACTTCCTATGAAATTATAGTCCTGTAAAATTATAAAGAATATTTCAATTATTTAGTAACAAATATACTATAGAGGATAAGTAATTGGTTAATACCTACATATTGACTGTTTATAATAGGTATACTTATTATAAGTAGGTTATAGATTTCTTATGAGGTGTTTGTATCCTTCCATCCTTGATTAATGCCTGAGGGTGTTGACCATTAATGGCAATAACTTTGTGACTGGTCAGCAGTTTACTACATGTATATGTCTAAGAGCACATTGTATGTAGTTACCTAAAAATAATATTATGATTTTAATAAGTTACATTGTGTACATGTGTTAAAATATCATTACATTTTGTTAAAACTTATAAATTTTAATTACTAAATACTATTCACTTCCTTTATTTTAAAGGAAGTTTCAGAGAAAACTTGCTTAAGAACGATTTTTTTCTATAATGTATGACAAAACATATCTTCATACAGTAAAATTTTTTCACCACACTTCAAATGTCAAAATGGCCCTAAAAATCTCAAATCATTTAACTGGATACACTTTTTGCATCAACATGCCTCGTCTATAATATGTATGCTATGGTAATTAGATATAACTCCCCCTTCCTAGGTGTCTTGATAGTTATGTCACTATCGATCAAGATGGCCTCTTGTTTAGGCATTGTTTTTTAACATTGTACAAGGTCAATATGGCCTCTTGTCTAGGCAATGTATGGAGAAAAGCGTTTGAGCAATTCGCTGTTTGAGTGATTCGTTAGCATATTCGTTCAAAATTGCTGTTTGGCTACCATTTTTTTATCGATTCGATTGAAAATGTCATTTTACGCACGATTATGTCAATCCCATACATTTTTGATTTGCGAACTTCATAATTGGAATTATAGCAGGCATCTTGGCTAGACCCCCAGAGCTAGATATGTATGACCGATGACGTTTCACCAGTGTCGCCATAGCAAAGATGGCGATCACTTGTCCGTACGATGAAACAGCATCAAAGTAACATGGTAAAACAGACAATATCTTGTAGGGACGCGCCTACATAATATATAAATTAGACACAAAATATTTTATAATTAACAACAATAGATATTGTCCTATTATCATGTTGATTACTACACTTAGAAATCAAATTGGCACCTGCGTGGAATGTGCTTCTCCTCCCACCACAACCCCACCGCCTACCGCTCTCGCCCTCGACGCGTCAGTACGGTCAGTAAGGCGACCCATACACGGTCCGGTTTTCCTTCAGTTCGGCCTGAACGGATGCAAAATCGTGTCGTCTGTGTGCAATTTCGAGATCGCATCAGTCGGCCGTATGGACTGAAGCCATTCATTCCAGTGTTGCCATCTCCGTTTTTGCGAAACTACTAAACTCGCGTTGTTTTCTACTAAAAACTAATAAAAGAGTACCGATAACTATAAAAAAACTACTAAACTTAGGAATCCCTAAAAGTTTTTTTTTTGGATTTTGTGTTTACAAACATACATACATTTTTAGTTTTAATATTTAACCGTTAAATTAAAAAAATATAGTAGGAAATATTAAGTAGGTACGTAGAAATTAAATCGGTAGTTTTAAGCGACTTACGGACGCGTGCTACTATGTGCTATTATGATAAGGTGTCATAATAGCACATAGAAGCAGGCCATTTTGTATATAATATAAAAAATGGCCGGCTTCTATGTGATTCTATCTTCTTTCTTTTATTTATTCTCCTTATTCTTCTATCCTGATTACTGTCTAGCTATTTTCTACAAAACCACTACTAACAACTAAATTCCTACTAATGAGGGAATAAAATACAAAATTTAGTAGTAAAACTGTGTAAAACAACTAAGTTGGCAACCTGTACGGATAGACTGAACGGCAATAAAATTGGACTGAACGGTAATAAAATTCGAGTGTAAAATAAAACCGGTCAAGTGCGAGTCGGCAAGAGGGGTTCCGTTCAAAACGGAAAAAATCACGTTTGTTGTATGAGAACCTCAAATTTTTATTTTATTCTGTTTTAGTATTTGTTGTTATAACGGCAATAGAAATACCTACACCATACATGTGTGAAAATTTTAACTGTCGAGCTATCACGGGAAGGTTAAGATACCGCCTGGCGACAGACGATGAACAGAAAAGTCTCAGTAATAGGGTCCCGTTTTTATCCTTTGGGTACGGAACCCTAATAATAGCACGTGGTCTAAAGAAATTTATTAAAGTTCATTGAAGTATTTAATACTTTAGAGCCACTATGGTTAAAAAAATCTAAATACTATTACTATAAAACAAAGAGAAAAATGTATGACACAATAATTCGGTTTCGTCGATAACGTGATTACAATTGCAGCAAAATACAATTCATAAATAAAATAATAGGCTAAACTGACCAAGAGCATCGTCACGACATGTCTAAGGAGGGTTCCGTAACTATCAACGAGCAATAGGTTTTCTTTGAACTATTACTTTAACTAATTACTACAAAAGTTATTGTCATACAGTTATTACAGAAGCTAGGAGAGCGGCGGGCAGACAGACAGACGGACGGGCAGAGTGAAATTATAAGGGTTCCTTAAGTATTACGCACCCCTAAAACACGACCGAAGCTCGCGGCCTTAGATTAAAACGCCTAGAAACCGAGTACGCGCATGAAAAGTGAAGTAAATCCTACTGAGCCATATCGGCTCAGTTTGTTCGAACGACCCGTCATTTGTCAAGATGAAGCGCTAGTGCATACATCTCCGACTATAAAAAACATGACGGTTTGTGTCGTTATTGGGTGTCACAATGCATCGGAAAAGAATTAAAAATTAAAAAAGCATATTTACATATGAAATGTTATGTCCAAACAATTTGACTTGTATTAAGTCAAATATTTAAAACATTTTAAAATATAAATAATATTTAAATAAAATATAAAATCAGTTTAATATAAATAAAGTTCACAAATTGTGTTTAGATGGTGTAAAGTGAAATATAAGTTATATTTTTACATTTCACGATGTTGATGATGACGATGATGACAAATACAATAATTCCAATTTTATTAGTACACCCTCCACAATTTTAAAGTTTTGTTTGTGTGCGTGTCGGTAAGTAATGCTTACGCCTATCTATCTGTTTGCTTGCTCCACTTTGTACGATGCGTTTGTTTGAAGACTATCTAGGCGTTATAAATCTAAGGGCCGAACTGACGTCAGTTTGGTCGGATGCGATTTTCTCCGTGTATGTGTTTGAATCCGTTCAGGCCGAACTGACGTCAGTTCTAACTGAAACGATCGGCCTTTCATCTGTGGGGGCCTTAAGTATGTTCGTACATCACTATGACGTCATTACAGCGAGGTGCCTAGTTAACTTCTGCAGGTTGTAATAATAAAACAATACCTACTTATTAAAGTAAAAACACGTGCGAATTAATGCCTGTTAGGTAAACTACATTGTTAATTATTACCTACTGTATCTGAAAAATGGAGCGACGAAATATTGCAGTAGTACGATGTATATTAATATACAAGGCGTCCTCGATGTGTCTTTAATTTTAATTTTAACCCCCGACGCAAAAAGAGGTGTGTTATAAGCTTAACGTGTCTGTCTGTGTATCTGTCTGTGGTATCGTAGCTCCCAAACTGATGAACCGATTTTCGTTTAGTTTTTTTATTTCATAGATAATTTTATCCCGAGTATTCTTAGCCATGTTTCATGAAAATCTGTTCAGCAGTTTGAAGATCATCAGCTCTTTTCTAGTTGATGAGGGGATCTGGCTAACTTCCTCATGTCCAATCGATTCGAAATTTGGCACCGAGTTACTACAACGATATTTAAAGAACATGTTAAGGTAACCATGACCTGATCTGCCGTTTGAAGGTCAACAGCTCTTTTTTAGTTGATGAGGGGATCTGACTAACTTCGTTATGTCCGATCGATTCGAAATTTGGTACCGTGTTACTTCAACGATATTTATAGAGCATGGTAAGGTAACCATGACCTGATTTCCTAATATTTATACCTACTTTAAGAAGGATAAAATAAAAGTAAAATTAAAAATTTTAAAAGCAAAAAATTACTACAACAACAACAACAACAAAAAAACAAAAAACTAACAAATAATATTTTAAACCTATAGTCACGTGTCTGTTTCAACTCTGTTGTTGCCAAACTACTAAACTCGCGTCGTTTTCTACTAAAAACTACTAAAAGAGTACCGATAACTATAAAAAAGCTACTAAACTTAGAAATCCCTAAAAAACAACAATAGACTATAGCATTTTCAGTTTTAATTTATATTGAAAATATGATAATTTTACCGTAAAATAAAAAAAAACATAGTAGGAAATATTACTTACGTAATATAGAAATTAAATCGGTAGTTTTAAGCGACTTACGGACGCGTGCTACTATGTGCTCTTAATAATAAGGATAAGGTGTCTTAAAAGCATATAGCACGCCATTTTGCATATTATGATTACTGTCCGGCTATTTTCTACAAAGTCTCAGTAATAACGGGTCCCGTATTTATCCTATGGGTACAGACCCTAACCCTAACTAACCGTTAACTAACCTAACCCTAAAGACGGCAACGTGG
This sequence comes from Phengaris arion, assembly GCA_963565745.1. Taxonomy (NCBI): domain Eukaryota; kingdom Metazoa; phylum Arthropoda; class Insecta; order Lepidoptera; family Lycaenidae; genus Phengaris; species Phengaris arion. The sequence continues at coordinate 28,957,401 of OY751433.1, forward strand.
TCTAAAGAATATTTATTAGAGTTCATTGAAGTATTTGAAACTTTAGAGCCACTATGGTTATTAAAATCTAAAGACTATTACTATAAAACAATGAGAAATGATTTCTATAACAATTATGACAGAAAAATTGTATGGCACAATAATTCGGTTTCGTCGATAGCGTGACTACAGTTGCAGCAAAATACAATTAATAAATAAAATAATAACCTAACCAAGAGCATGTCACGATATTTCTAAGGAGGGTTCCGTAACTATCAATGAGCAATATGTTTTCTTTGAGTTACTTCAAAAGTTATTGTCATAAAGCTATTTCAGAGGTTAGGAGAGCGGACAGACCGACAGACAGATGGACGAACAGAGTGAAACTATAAGGGTATAATTCTTTAAGTATTACGGAACCCTAAAAACACGACCGAAGCTCGCAACAAACCAGATGCTATTTTCCGTGTATGTGCTCGAATCCGTTCAGGCCGAACCTTAGATTAAAACGCCTAGAAACCGGGTGCGCGCATGAAAAGTGAAGCAAATCATACTGAGCCATATTAGCTTAGTTTGTTCGAACGACCCGTCAGTTGTCAAGCGCTAGTGCATACATCACCGATTATTTTTTAATAGTCGGATATTATGACGGTTACTGTCGTTATAGGGTGTACAATGCATCGGAAAATAATTAAAAAAAGCTTCGGCCATAAAATTTCATATGTAAGTATTACAGCTTGACTTGTATTATGCCAAATACTAAAAATATTTTAAAATAATATCACATTTTGTCGCCATCTTGCTGCCCTATTGTGAATTGTGAAAATGTTACTAGTAATAAGAAAATTATTTCAAAATTTTCATGGCTAACTAATAGTTGCAACTAAGACAAAGTATTTTAATATTTTCTGATTTTTTTAACCATCAATTTAAAGTGTTTTCAGTATTAAGATAATCCTTAATATATTCCTTAATACCAGTTTAATAATATTGACAAATCGTGTTTAGAAGGATTAAAATAAAATATAAGTTACATTTTTACATCTCACGATATTAAGAAAAACAAATACAATAGTTCCAATTTTAAGAGCAACATTTTCCGTGGAAATTGTCCCTTACAACTGTACACACTCCCCAACATTAAAGTTTTGTGTGCGTGTTGGTATGTAACGCTTACACCTACATCTATCTGTTGCTTGCTTCACTTTGTACCATGCGTTTGTTTAAAGACTATCTAGGCGTTATTAATCTAAGGGCCGAACTGACGTCAGTTCGGTCGGATGCGATTTTTCCGTGTATGTGCTCGAATGCAGGCCAAACTGACGTCAGTTCTAACTGAAACGATCGGCCTCTCGTCTGTGGCGGCGTTAAGAGTGTATTCCGGTGCGTATCGATCATCGAGTGTATAAGTGCGCGGCTTGCGGCTATTAAAATAGTGTTAGAAGAAAGTGAATTTTTGGTTTTCTCGGTGTACATGCCGGAAGACGCGATAGTCAACTTAGAAGAATTTACGAACTGTTTGAGTGAGATAAGTGCTATTATTACCAATAGTGATGTGGATTCAGCTTTAATGATAGGTGACAACAACGCCCATTCCTCTTCATTATTTAGTAAGGAACTTGAACAGTTTTGTGTGGAACAAAATTGGTTATCTGCCGACATTGAAATTTTGGGACTCTCGTCAGAATCTTACACGTATATGAGTGATGTATATGGTACTGAATCTTGGCTAGACCACGTAATGGTAACAGAAGTGGCAAATTTGTATGTAGTGGATGTTAGAATTAGATATAATATTTCATAGTCTGATCATTTTCCGGTCGAATTATTATGTAACATGAACATGTTAAGGTCTAGACTCTAGAGTAAACAATAATAGTCAGAAACCGAATAAAGTACGTTGGGGTGAAAGAAATATGACACAAATAGAAAAATACAAAAAATTTTGCTCACTTCATTTGCGTAGTATAGATTTTCCACTAGAATTTAGAAAATGTTCAGATGTATCTTGTAATAACATAAATCATAGAATTTTTATAGATACATTTTATAATAATATTGTTAATATTTTATCTAATGCGGCCATAATGTATTATGGATGTAAACCAAATGGGTTTAAAGAGAAAAATAGGAAATACTATATTACCGGGAGGAATAGGCATGTAAGAGAAACTCATAGGGAGGCTCGACTCTGTTTTCAACAATGGGTTGCGTTTGGTAAACTTGCAAATGGCCCAATTTATGGAAAAATGCGGGAGTCTAGAGCAAGATTTAAATGCAAGCTTAAGTAGTGTCAGAATAATCAGACACAAAACAAAGAAAGTGGACATTTAAGCGACGGAACATAAGTCAAAAAAAAATTGTAAGTTCTGGACTGAAATTAATAAAGTAAACACAAAGCCAAGCATCCCAATGAGTGTAGAAGGTAGTTGCGAACCTGCCAAAATTGCCAACTTGTTTAGAGAGCATTTTCAAGTGCAGAGTCCATCTGTGTTTACGAACACAGAAAACAGAAACGAGACGAGTTCGGGGAAAAATGTTGTTATTGTTTTAGAACTGTTGAACTGTTGTTATTGTTGCTAGAACGGTGAACAACATGAAGCGCGGTAAATCTCCTGGAAATGACTCGCTTAGTATTGAAAATTTACAATATGCATATATTACAATATGTTCACATGCCTGGGGTCCTCGCCATGCTGTTCAGTTTCTGTATGGGCCATTCATACTTGCCTGAGGAGTGATGAGGACTGTTGTTGTCCCCATTGTTAAAAACAAGACCGGAGACGTGTCTAGTCTGGGAAACTACAGGCGAATATCTCTTGCTACTGTAACAGCAAAGTATTGGACAATGTGCCTGATAGGTATTTAGAAACAACTTATAACTGGACGACGCGCAGTTCGGCTTGAGATTGAAACTGTCTACAGAGACAGCGATTCTAACCGTCAAGCACACTGTTAATTACTATACCAGTAGGAACATGCCTATTTATGTGTGTTGTAACGACTTGTCTTATGTAGTTGTTGTTTTACTTGACACACAGATTTTTCTACTTGAATTGACTAGAAAACTTACAGACTTTATTATAAATATGTTGAAAGCAAATAACTCATTTATATTTTTTTCCTTAAAAAACCACCATAACTATTTGCTAGTCTAATTGTTGCTACAATATTCCGTCAGGCGCTGCGTTTTTACTAATACTTGTAATTGATACGATGAAGTTAGTTACGACTTGCGAACTTCATACTGGTAGACTGCACGGGGCCGACATCTTGTTTCACCAGCTGATTCATTACACAGCTGATCTAGTCGTGAAGAGACCCAATTTAAAGAATTACGTTAAATTCTAATTCAATTTAAAAGATAATTTATATTTGAAATACATAATATTATCTAAACATTTAAAGTGTATTTTATCCCCGATTGGGGTTCTTCGCTACGGTAGATAGAATATCCGCGTTAACTACAACAGGATTGTAAATCCCCGATCTGCCTACTAACCGTCCGACTACCTGGACCATATCGGACCTACCTACCTACCTGCCTGGCTACACATAGGACAAAGGAAACCTGCCTCTGCTTACATCAGTTTGCAGGATAGTAAAGCTGATTTTAAAAGGTACAACAGGCTATTTTGTGAACGAGACTTCACGACCCTAACCTATTTGCATATTATATATACATATAATTATTAACTTTGAAGACTGGTCTTTAATTTGAACGCTCCCTACCAATAGTATTACAGTGTTTTTAAGACTTTTCAAATACTTTTGATCTAGTACAATACGATAAGTTATGGCAGAAACTGTCAACTATTCCCAACGAACTCATCTCGATTTTCAAATTTTGGTATAGCAACCAAACCAACTATGTACGTTGGCCCGGGGCGCTGTTTGATGTACAGTATAGGTTGAAGTGTTGTGTGAGACAAGGCGGCCTGACTTCACCCAAACTTTTCAACTTGTACATGGATAGTTTAATCCGAGAGCTCAGCAGTACCGGGATGGGTAGTTCTATTGGTGATGACATGGTGCTGCTGAGCCCTTCAGTCAGTGCCCTTAGGCGTCTATTAAAAATTTGCGAGCGTTATGCGGAGACTCATGGGCTCAGGTACAATACTGTCAACAGCGAAGTGATAGCGTTTAACGTGGGAACGAAAAGTTATTCTATGCCGAGCGTGACCTTGAACAACAAAGCTCTCAGAAGAGTTGAGCGAGTAAGTACCTGGGCCACTGGATCACCGAGACGCTAGTGGATGACTTGGACATGTCAAGGGTACGCAGGGCACTATCAGTTAGGGCAAATATGTTGGCTCGTAGGTTTGCAAGATGCACTGCACATGTAAAGCGATACCTCCAAAGTACACTACGCCAACTAAAATTTTCGTAAATTTCTTTTTTTATCTAAATTGGCTCAACATATACCAATTGTTATGCTCACTAAATTTCAATGAAATAATAATAATAACAAAAAGTTTTGATAATTACATAACGCCAAGTAAACGTACTTTTGGAAAATACGCGATGAATATCCCGCGAACTCGGATTTGCGGCTTGTATACGGTCATGCGTTCGATTACCGAGCGGGGAATACCCCGCCAAGTAGTACTGAAATATACTTCTAGACGTGGGACAGTCAAAGAAGCTAGAAAAATTAAACCAAGTTGTAGTTGTCGCCTGCGTTGTGGGGAAACATTTACTGAAGAAATACGCTCGGAGCTATTTTCTAACTTTTGGGGTACTGGAAGTCATGTCAAGCAATGGCAAATTATTTGCAAATATGTCGATCGAAATAAGAAAAAGTCTTGTACTAATCTCAATAACGAAGTCATTCGCCGATCATACACACTGCATTATCATCTTCCAATAAAATCAAATGATGAAACAACATTGAAAAAAGTATGCAAAACGAGGTTCTTGAATAACTTTAGTATAAGCAAGGCATAAATAAAAAGGCAAGCAATAAAACAAAATGTTTATACTGCTTTTCAAAAAAATCATGATTGTACCGATTTTGACGATCTTATTGATGGCAGAGGTCGCCATAAAAATCATAATCGAGTAGTCACTGATGAAATGAAGCAAAGCGTACTTGAGCATGTTAATTCCTATGCACCCGTAGAATCGCACTATGTCAGAAAAAGATCAAGCATTAAGTATTTATATCCTTCATTATCATTTTCAAAAATGTTTAAAATTTATCCAGCCTGGTGTGTAGAAAACGGGTATAATAGTCGAGTGCACACTTTAAGACAATACAAGGATATAGTCAATGCTAATTTGAAGATAGGCTTTCATGTTCCTAAAAAGGACCAATGCGACCTCTGCCATCAATTTAAGAACACACCTGAAGTTTCTGATGAGCAAAAGGAAAAATATGCATCTCACCAAAAAGAAAAAGAGTATTCCCGAAAGTTAAAACTAGAAAATAAATTATTAGCAACTAACGATAACAAAAAAGCATGCATTGTGTTCGATTTCCAGAAGGTACTAAACGCACCTCATGGGAACATTACTATTTATTACTACAGACGAAAGCTTAACGTGTATAATTTTACATGTGGGAATGTAAAAGAAAATGAAGCGTATTGTTACATGTGGGATGAGCAAACAGCAGGGAGAGGGGCGAATGAGGTTGCTAGTTGCCTTTACGATTTCTTGTCAAAATTGGCTTCAAAGGGACTGAAGGTCATTTTTGGTCAGATAACTGCGCAGGACAAAACCGTAACCGGATTGTTTATTTCATGTTATTAATAGTAATAATTGAACTAAGTTTATAATTCTAAAGCTAAAATAAAAATAATATACGATTTTATTCGATTCTTATACTGAATAAGAAGCTCAGTACTTACACCATTTAAGCAATTCTACGCTATGTATTTGTTAGCGGGTTATATTAGCACCCATGATTTTATTGATTTCCCAATTACAAAATGCTAACTTTTTTAAATTCAAGTTTAGGTGCTGTACTAGCAAGGTATGGTAGTTAATTTGGTATAAATTATTACTATGTTTAAAGTACGATGCAACTATGTATGTATTTTTTTCTGATATGGAATTATTTACGACTTTTGTATATTCTGGTATTCCACTATACAATCCGCTAACTGCGAGTTAGAGACGTGTAACAGAATGTTAAATGTCACTTTTCCGTATTAAACCCCGCTAACTAGAGCTAATTATAAAACTAACAATTAATTTTAAAATCAAGTTATGCAAAATAAAACAACAGTAAATAAACTACTCATACAAAAAAAACCATTTAAATCATTGCAATAATAAAATAAATATCAACTATTTTACATTGGGAGCTTCTCCTGTAAACCTACTATTTCCAAGTTAGCGTAGTGTACTTTGTAGGTATAGAAAGGTTAAAAAAACATTGTTCCGAGTCTATTGTCAGTCTTTTTATACGCGTACAGCCTATGGGTCAAGCATGTGCAAACGGCTTATATTGCCCTGCGGGTCCAATATAATAATGGGTTCCTGGCACTGATGGGGTTGCCAGGTTTTCTGCAGCGCGTCAGGTATGTTCGCGGACGCCGGAGTGGACGGCGCATACGCGAGTTCCAACAGTTACCTACAACTTATTGCGAGTCGAATAGACACCGACTGATTTTTTCATTTCACTTTCATGAAGAATTGGACGCAATTGCATGCTCACATGAGTACATAATTAGATTTAAGGATATTATATACTTTTTATTTTGATTTTATAAATAATATGGACTATGTTTATGTACTTATGTCTGAAATAAACTATATTGAATTGAATTGAATTACGTAGAGCGTGCGAGCGATACTATGCATGAAATTTAAGGTCGCTCGTTCCTAAATGTAATTCGTAATAATTAATTAGCTGTTGTTGAAAAAATACTTCATAAACTTTAGCGGTCCCAAACGAGGGGACGCTTGGAAAATAAAAATATTTCAACTTACATAAAATATGTGATGATAATAATTATAATAGGTTTATAATATTATTTGTTAGTTTTTAGAGTTTATTTTTTAATAAAAGTGTCTCCTACAAAATACGGACACGTATTTTAACAAATAACGAGAGAAACTAAAATGGGGGCCATCACTGTCGTATGATCTAGAGACTAGAAGTGGTCGACGTAATTCTCGAAGACCGTAAAGAGCTTATCTTGGGGGTCGTAGAGATGCTTCAGGTCGCGGTAGCCGTCCGGGAACTGATCGCGCACGGCGTGCAGGAAGGCGCGCGCGTTGTGCTTGTGCTGCGGCGTGCAGTAGCGGCATTGGTCGCGCAGCGTGTCCAGGATGTGCGACTTGTAGTGCGCGGCGACGGCGGAGCAGGGCTCGCGGCCGAGGAAGCAGGCGAGGTGGTGGCGCAGCTCCGTGGCGTTGGCGGCCACCGCGTCATAGCTGAAACTGTTGTCCACGTCCGTGTAGGCCGCCGCCCGCGCCGCCAGCGCCACCAACGCCGCCGCCAGCGCGCACCCCCACGCACGCCTCAGCATGGTATAATATGATCAGAATATCTACAAGTACATACTATTGTTTTACTTAGGCAACTGTAAACAATACATTCAAGTATTTCAATAAGAAAATCACACAAGTCGTAGGAGTGAATGTCAATATTTGAGGTTGAAATTGAGTGAAGAAAACTTGCAGCCTGCAGGATTATCTTTAGAATACCTCTTACCTAGACAACACACTGTAGATTCCCTGCTCACTGACTATGTGAGATCATCAATACGCAACTGTCTTACGAACTCTGCTGCTGGGTACTCCGGCTACCTCGACTTATATCCTGTGTGTCGTCCTCTTCAGTTTTAGCATTATATTTCGTGTTAATTTTACAAAATAATTAATAATGCATTAATTGTTATGGTAATGAGTGCTTAACGTCGATTTGTATTCTGCCACTGTGTTAATTGTCATTTGCATTGTTTATAATGAGGTATAACTATTAACTATTGTAAAATAGGTATTATAGTAAGTATGTACAATGTTAATTCAAAACATGCCAAGCCGATTATTCAGAAATTGGTTGCTATAGTTAACTCCCGAAGGTAACGAGTAGAGAGTGATAGGACACTGCGTCATTGTAAGATGATCAATTGGATGTGTTTTATTACTATTTGACATAAAAACAGCTGAACAGATTGCTGGGCCCACACATTGCTATCTATTGCCTGGTTTTACATATAGGATAGGTTCTTTTTATTAGAAAAATAGAACGGTTTCTGCGGGACTTACGAGTTTTTTATGCGCACGAGAATTGACGTGGCGCGCCTGTCACTGAAGTCTGAAAGCCAATTCTCGTGTTTAACTTACACTGTCAATAAATTATAAATGTACCGTCTTGTTATCATAAACGGACCCAAAGTCGATAATCTACTACACTACACGTTTGATTTTTGTTTGTTTGATTTGTTTGTTTGTCGTTAATATGAGAATACCATTTGCTGCTCATGTAAGATTTAAATAGCAGAATCGAGCTTCTGATGATGCATTTGCCTAATCTTTTATTGCTTTTCAATTTTAATTAAACAGTAATTTATTAATTTTAATTAAACCGATGATTTATTCGTTTCATAATTATTCAAAATAGTTTTTCGAATTAGATAACTTAATAAAGAAGAGAAGACAAATAACAATTTTAATATTATGTTACGGGTATATTAATTAAAACACAGCTAACCAACGTAACAAATATATATTATCATATTTAACAAAATGAGGGTCGTGGGCAGAAGGCCGTAAGGTCTGGTTTAGCCTCTAGTGTATTTGGAAATCGGAGGGGGGCTTATAAACCACACGGGCACTTAGCTGATTCGCTAAGTGTAGATAGCACGTGGCGCGAGGAGCCTAACTTCTGGTGGCGCTTCAAGTTTCGGTTTTCTGGCCAGAAAAGCCGCCACGACGTAAATCGTCCAGGGGCGGTGTAGACTGGGACGGAGGCCAGAAAGTCTTTATTCCGAAGCACAGGATACAAGAGTTGCGTGCCTATGGCAAGTGCAAGTCCAGCAAAGCGGTGCGATGGATCCGGAATATAGCCAGCGGTGCGAAGAATCCGGAGTATAGCCAGCGGTACGTTGTACTCGTACCGTAGCTCCATGGAAAAATTCCATACCAGCATGTGAGAGAGTGGTCCCACAGCCGCCGTGATCTTAACCCCAAACGATCAAAATCACGGGCTGTGTGATCGTCACATAATAAAGAGGGTAAGCAAAATAATAGAGGATATGAAGAACAGTTGAATTACATACTTTTTTTAAAATTATGATATTACCTAAAATATCAATCAGAATGAAACACGTGTTCGGCTAATCAACTTTGACAATTAATTTTACAATCTGATGATTTACATTGAAAATAATAAGTGATATGTTAAAATTGTGATTTGCCAAACAAAACATCACAACACATATTAAAACTCACCGTAGAACGGGATTAAGAAATATAGTTACACCATTACATGTTGATTATTATCCCTTGAGAATTTAAACGGAAAAAAGTAACATCTATCTACGTCTTATCGCCGGGCCCTTGCCGATGGGGCCCTTGGGCGGGGAAACATGGCCAGGGGCATAGCCCCTCTACATGAGAAGTTCCGTTTTTGAGAAACGTCATTATGTGAAGTGCCTTTTATACTCTTCTTCTTCTTACTTCTACGTCCACAAATCAAAGATATATTAATAATCAATATATGTTATATAATAATGTAATTCTACTGAATTTTAATTAGTTTTTTAAGATTATTAACTTACAATGTTCAAAACAAAAGAAAATCTATATAAGAATCTAATCATTAGAGTAACGCCAACCTATCTGGATATATATGGTAAAGATATAGATGGCGCTTAAGCCTCTTAATTGACTAAGAATAATTATGATAATAGAATAAGAAAATAGATGACGCTAAGAGCGCTGAAATAATTGATTTTAACTGGATGGAAATGTAACTTTGTTAAATTATATTAGGTCTTTACCTATGAAATTGCCGCTTTGCATGAAATTTAAACTAATTTTTTTCATTTATTTTTTATTTGTATTAATCGAAGTAATCACCCATGCAATCAATGCATCTTTGCCAACGCAGTGGCAGTTTATTGATGCCCCTCTTTAAGAAATCAGCTGGACGGGAGGCAACAAATTTTTCAAAGGCATTTTGTACTGCCTCTCGGGTATTGAACTTTTTCCCGCCAAGAAATTATCCAAATTCTGGAAAAAGTAGTAGTCTGTAGGCGCAAGGTCTGGAGAGTAGGGCGGATGACGGAGAGCTTCCAACCCCAGTTCTTGCAACTTGAAGACCGTCTGCTGTGCAGTATGAAGTCGCGCGTTGTCGTGCAGGCGCAGCGGAGACGAGCGATTGACCAATGCTGGTTGGAGATATGCCAGCTTCTCCATCATTGTGTTCAGTTCTTCACAGTACACATCTGCAGTAATGCTCACCCCGTTTGGTAAGAAGTTGTGATGAATCACACCGGCTCTAGACCACCAAACAGTGACCATCACTTTTTTACGGGTAAGTTTTCGTTTAGGGCATTGTTTAGGTGAAATAGGATCCAACCAACTTGCTGAGCGCTTGCGGTTATGAAACAGAATCCATTTTTCATCGCAGGTAACAATGCGGCTCAAAATTCCTTCATTTGTGTGTTTGTTGAGCAGTGCAAGGCACGTCTCGACGCGTACTTCGCGCTGGCGATCATTGAGTTCGTGGGGCACCCATTTGTCAAGCTTTTTTACCTTGCCAATTTGACGCAAATGGACCAATACTGTTTTGACGCTAACGTCGAAAACTGCTGCTAATTCAGCCGTAGATTGTGTATCATCAGCTTCCACAATCGCCTTTAATTCGTCATTGTCGACCAAAGTCTTCGGACGACCGCGAGGTTCATTTTTCAGGTCGAAATTTCCAGAACGGAAGCGAGCAAACCAATAACAGGTGGTGCGATGGTTTGTAGTGTTAGCTCCGTAAACGTCGTTGATGTTGCGTGCCGCTTGTACTGCGTTGCTGCCACGACGGTACTCATATTCCATAATTACTCGAATTTTTAACGTAGCCATGATGACGAAAAAGATTGAAATGCGATGAAAATGTAACATTAATCAATAAACAAATGACACTTTTGGAAAAATAATTCCATGTTTTTAAAATAAAATTAATTTGAAATTAGAATTCTTAGCCAAACAAAAATTATTTTGATTTGAAATGGCTAGTACTGCAGTACTGATTTTGTAGGTATCTAATGAATGTGAAACTGTATAATATTAAAAAAAAATACTAATATGGTTGGGTTATTAAAAAAAAGTCGAAATGACTATAGGTATCGATATAAACGAGGAGTTTCCTCAATTCCTCATGGATCCCATCCAGGTCTACCATTTGGTGACAATGGTACCAACTTAGAAGTAAACTCTTTACATTAAAAAAGAATTATTAATATAAAAGGTTAGGCCTTAATTAAATATACCTTTTTGACTTGAGAGCCACTTACGTTTTTTTTGCCAGTTAAAAATTAAATTATGTTTAATGTAACTAAGCAAACATGACAGCTACTAATTAGTTGGACAGGCTTCGCTGAGTTTATTATTACAAGGCCAAGCTAAAAGTTTTTCTATTATACAGACGGCTACTAGGCAGTGGAACAGCTAATTGCAGTTTTTCTGTTAAAGAAGGAGTATCTAACTTACCATTTATTAGTCTGATCTTATTCTCTAGGGAAATAAGTTTGAAATAATCAAGCCGGGATACATAGGAGGTTAAAACATAACAAAGTTTATCAAATCAAGTCAAATCGAATCATTTATTGCAAGAATGTTGTATACATGAGGTCTTACAAAATAACAATATTAAAAATATCCTACATTCTGCCATCAGAATGGCGTGTGCAAATCATAAACATGCAGGGTGAGTAAACTTATAATTAATATAGCTAAGCCAAACATTTTAAATTACTTTAAATATAAATATACTTAATTTCAGAAATCACAATAACTCATAACAAGTTAAATAATACATAATTGAAATTAAATAAAAAATAATTTAAAAAAGTATTGATTAGTCAATAGTCAATAATAATTAAAATTACAAATGACAATAAAAAATATTTATAATTAATTAATTAAACATCATCAGCAAAAGAGATCATCAACACTGTAAAAACATTTATCTATTAAGTATTTTATTAATTCATTTTTAAATTTTTGAATACCTACTTCTTTCATACGCCGTGGTAAATTATTATATATTTTAGTTGACATGCTGAAAATACTCTTTCTAAATAGTGTAGTTTTAGATTCAAGACAATATAATTTATGTGCTAGCCTTTTGGTATTGAATCGGGTGAATAAGGAAAGGTTTATTCGTACAAATAAGGCTACTTCATAACATATGTACAGACATGGAAATGTAAGTAGTTTCTATTTTTTAAAGTAAGGTTGGCAGCTCAATTGCCAACTCAAGGCAATTGTACGTATGTTTGCTATAACACGAATACATTTCATTTGCGCCTTAGAAATGTCCTCACGCATTGTGGAACTGCCCCAAAATATTATGCCATATCGGAGAGTAGAAACCACAAATCCATGGTAGGCCGAAAGCAATGCTTTTTCATTAACTACTTTTGAAGTATCAAATAGAGAATATAAAAAATTGTTTTTTTTATACTTATATATGTATTCTGAGTGTGTTTTCCATTTAAGGTCCTTTTCTATATATATATGCCTAGGAACTTTTGTGACTTTAGTATTTGTCTCCATCATAATGAATGTTTAACGAGTTTAATAACGGCTTTCTTTGTTGAAGTTTCATTATTTGTGTTTTCTTTAAATTTATATTTAAATTGTTAACCACATTATAATATCAATTAAACTTTTATTTATGTCATTTTCATAGTTTTTCATGTAATTACAAGTAAACATCACAGTACTGTCATCTACAATTAGTGTCATAGGCTAGTTCATGCTACGAGGCAAGTTATTTATGTATATCAAAAATTGTAGTGGCCCTAAAACGATACCTTGCGGAACAGAAAATTTCACTTTTCGGGCCTTTTACGAGAATGTGCACTCTGTTTCGGTTTTTATACATATATTTATTACATATATTTTGTATATTTTATACTTGTGATTTGGGCAATTTGAGTCCTATTGGTTAGAAATGACTTTATCAAATTGAGGATATTTCCTCTTACCCCATATTTATTTAACTTGTCTGTTAGTATGTCATGTCTTACATAGTCGAAAGCTATAGATATATCCATATAGAGAGCTGTAACCGGTATTGCTTTGTTAATATTTGAGACTATATCATTTAAGAAATTGTAGATAGCTAAATTAAGATACAAATTCTTCCTGAACCCTTTTTGTTCTTGAGCAAATAATCTATATTTTTCAAAGTAGGATTATGTTTGATGTATAGTATAGGTTGAAGTGTTGTGTAAGACAAGGCGGCCTGACTTCACCCAAACTTTTCAACTTGTACATGGATAGTTTAATCCGAGAGCTCAGCAGTACCGGGATGGGTAGTTCTATTGGTGGTGACATGGTGCTGCTGAGCCCTTCAGTCAGTGCCCTTAGGCGTCTATTAAAAATTTGCGAGCATTATGCGGAGACTCATGGGCTCAGGTACAATACTGTCAACAGCGAAGTGATAGCGTTTAACGTGGGAACGAAAAGTTATTCGATGCCTAGCGTGACCTTGAACAACAAACTCTCAGAAGAGTTGAGCGAGTAAAGTACCTGGGCCACTGGGTCACCGAGACGCTAGTGGATGACTTGGAGATGTCAAGGGAACGCAGGGCACTATCAGTTAGGGCAAATATGTTGGCTCGTAGTTTTGTAAGATGCACTGCACAAGTAAAGGTTAAAAAAACATTGTTCCAAGTCTATTGTCAGTCTTTTTGTACGCGTACAGCCTATGGGTCAAGCATGGGCAAACGGCTTATATTGCCCTGCGGGTCCAATATAATAATGGGTTCCTGGCACTGATGGGGTTGCCAGGTTTTCTGCAGCGCGTCAGGTATGTTCGCGGACGCCGGAGTGGACGGCGCATACGCGATAGTTCCAACAGTTACCTACAACTTATTGCGAGTCGAATGGACACCGACTGATTTTTTCATTTCACATTCATGAAGAATTGGACGCAATTGCATGCTCACATGAGTACATAATTAGATTTAAGGATATTATATACTTTTTATTTTGATTTTATAAATAAATTGGACTATGTTTATGTACTTATGTCTGAAATAAACTATATTGAATTGAATTGAATTACGTAGAGCGTACGAGCGAGACTATGCATGAAATTTAAGGTCGCTCGTTCCTAAATGTAATTCGTAATAATTAATTAGCTGTTGTTGAAAATATACTTCATAAACTTTAGCGGTCCCAGACGAGGCGACGCTTGGAAAATAAAAATATTTCAACTTACATAAAATATGTGATTATAATAATTATAATAGGTTTAAAATATTATTTGTTAGTTTTTAGAGTTTATTTTTTAATAAAAGTGTCCCTTACAAAATACGGACACGTATTTTAACAAATAACGAGCTAAAATGGGGGCCATCTCTGTCGTATGATCTAGAGACTAGAAGTGGTCGACGTAATTCTCGAAGACCGTAAAGAGCTTATCTTGGGGGTCGTAGAGATGCTTCAGGTCGCGATAGCCGTCCGGGAACTGATCGCGCACGGCGTGCAGGAAGGCGCGCGCGTTGTGCTTGTGCTGCGGCGTGCAGTAGCGGCATTGGTCGCGCAGCGTGTCCAGGATGTGCGACTTGTAGTGCGCGGCGACGGCGGAGCAGGGCTCGCGGCCGAGGAAGCAGGCGAGGTGGTGGCGCAGCTCCGTGGCGTTGGCGGCCACCGCGTCATAGCTGAAACTGTTGTCCACGTCCGTGTAGGCCGCCGCCAGCGCCACCAACGCCGCCGCCAGCGCGCACCCCCACGCACGCCTCAGCATGGTATAATATGATCAGAATATCTACAAGTACATACTATTGTTTTACTTAGGCAACTGTAAACAGTACATTCAAGTATTTCAATAAGAAAATCACACAAGTCGTAGGAGTGAATGTCAATATTTGAGGTTGAAATTGAGTGAAGAAAACTTGCAGCTTGCTGATTATCTTTAGAATACCTCTTACCTAGACAACACACTGTAGATTCCCTGCTCACTGACTATGTGAGATCATCAATACGCAACTGTCTTACGAACTCTGCTGCTGGATGCTCCGGCTACCTCGACTTATATCCTGTGTGTCGTCCTCTTCAGTTTTAGCATTATATTTCGTGTTAATTTTACAAAATAATTAATAATGCATTAATTGTTATGATAATGAGTGCTTAACGTCGATTTGTATTCTGCCACTGTGTTAATTGTCATTTGCATTGTTTATAATGAGGTATAAATATTAACTAATGTAAAATAGGTATTATAGTAAGTATGTACAATATAAATTCAAAACATGCCGAGCCGATTATTCGGAAATTGGTTGCTATAGTTAACTCCCGAAGGTAACGAGTAAAGAGTGATAGGACACTGCGTCATTGTAAGATGAACAATTGGATGAGTTTTATTACTATTTGACATAAAAACAGCTGAACAGATTGCTGGGCCCAGACATTGCTATCTATTGCCTGGTTTTACATATAGGATAGGTTCTTTTTATTAGAAAAATAGAACGGTTTCCGCGGGACTTACGAGTTTTTTATGCGCACGATAATTGACGTGGCGCGCCTGTCATTAAAGTCTGAATGCCAATTCTCGTATTTAACTTACACTGTCAATAAATTATGAATGTACCGTCTTGTTATCATAAACGGACCCAAAGTCGATAATCTACTACACTACACGTTTGACATTTGTTTGTTTGTCGTTAATATGAGAATACCATTTGCTGCTCATGTAAGATTTAAATAGCAGAATCGAGCTTCTGCATTTGCCTAACCTTTTATTGCTGCTCAATTTTAATTAAACAGTAATGTATTAATTTTAATTAAACCGATGATTTATTCGTTTCATAATTTTTCACAATAGTTTTTCGAATTAGATAACTGTGACGAAAAATAACAATTCTAATATTATGTTACGGGTATATTAATTAAAACACAGTTAACCAACGTAACAAATAAATATTATCATATTTACCAAAATAAGGGGTCGTGGGCAGAAGGCCGTAAGGTCTGGCTTAGCCTCTAGTCTATTTGGAAATCGGAGGGGGGCTTTTAAACTACACGGGCATTCAGCTGGTTCGCTAAGTATAAATAGCACGTGGCGCGAGGAGCCCAACTTCTGGTGGCTGTTCAAGTTTCGGTTTTCTGGCCAGAAAAGCCGCCACGACGTAAATCGTCCAGGGGCGGTGTAGACTGGGACGGAGGCCAGATAGTCTTTATTCCGAAGCACAAGACACAAGAGTTGCGTGCCTATGGCAAGTGCAAGTCCAGCAAAGCGGTGCAATGGATCCGGAATATAGCCAGCGGTGCGAAGAATCCGGAGTATAGCCAGCGGTACGTTGTACTCGTACCGTAGCTCCATGGAAAAATTCCATACCAGCATGTGAGAGAGTGGTACCACAGCCGCCGTGATCTTAACTCCAAACGATCAAAATCACGGGCTGTGTGACCATCACATAATAAACAGGGTAAGCAAAATAATAGAGGATATGAAGAACAGTTGAATTACATACTTTTTTTTAAATTATGATACCATCTAAAATATCAATCAGAATGAAACACTTGTTCGGCTAATCAACTTTGACAATTATTAATTTTACAATCTGATGATTTACATGGAAAATAATAAGTGATATGTTAAAAGTGTGATTTGCCCAACAAAACTTCACAACACAGATATTTAAACTCACCGTAGAACGGGATTAAGAAATATAGTTACACCATTACATGTTGATTATTATCCCTTAAGAATTTAAATGGAAAAAAGAAACATCTATCTACGTCTTCTCACGCCGGGCCATGGCCAGGGGCATAGCCCCTCTACATGAGAAGTTCAGTTTTTGGGAAACGTCATTATGTGAAGTGCCTTTTATACTCTTCTTCTTCTTACAACGCAGTTCTACTGTATTTTGATTAGTTTTTTAAGATTATTAAGTTATAATGTTTAAAACAAAAGAAAATCTATATAAGAATCTAATCATTAGAGTAACGCCAACGCCGTCTTAGTAGAAGCGTGCGCCGATAGACGGCGCTTAAGCCTCTTAATTTACTAAGAATAATTATGATAATAGAATAAGAACATAGATTACGCTAAGAGCGCTGATAATATAATTGATTTTAACTGGATGGATATGTAACTTTGATTTTGTAGGTATCTAATGAATGTGAAAACTGTATAATATAAATACAAATACTAATATGGTTGGGTTATTCAAAAATTCGAAATGGCTATAGGTATTGATATAAACGAGGAGTTTCCTCAATTCCTCATGGATCCCATCCAGTTCTACCATTTGGTGACAATAGGACCAACTTAGAAGTAAACTCTTTACATTAAAAAAGAATTATCAAAATCGGACGATTCCGTAAAAGGTTAGGCCTTACTTAAATAAATATACCTTTTTGACTTGAGAACCACTTACGTTTTTTTTGCCGGTTAAAAATTAAATTATGTATAATGTAACTAAGCAAACATGACAGCTACTAATTAGTTGGACAGGCTTCGCTGGGTTTATTATTACTACCTCAGATTTTCACTCTATAATATCAAAAAATTCGAACTTAATTAACGACTGTTTTTTTTTAAATAAGGTTCACAAAACCAGCCAAACACTTAAAACTAGTACTTACATAATTCTTTATATTATATATAATATTACAGTAGTGTTAACCTTCTTGAAGTGAACACTGCATGCTTTATACTATAGCTCCTTGCTTGCAAATTGGTAAAATAAATAATACATACTTAATTGAAATTAAATTAAAAATAATAAAAAAAGTATTGATTAGTCAATAGTCAATAATAGTTAAAATTATACATGACAATAAAAAATATTTATAATTAATTAATTAAGCACAAAAGAGATCATCAACACTGTAAAAACATTTATCTATTAAGTATTTTATTAATTCATTTTTAAATTTTTGAATACTGTCTATTTATTTAGTACGCCGTGGTAAATTATTATATATTTTAGTTGACATGCCGAAAATGCTCTTTCTAAATAGTGTAGTTTTAGATTCATGACAACATAATTTATGTGCTAGCCTTTTGGTATTGAATCGGGTGAATAAAGAAAGGTTTATTCGTACAAAATAAAGCTACTTCATATTCGTACGTACGTCTTTACCTATCAAATTGACGTTCTGCAGTACTGGCCATTTCAAATCTAAATAATTTTTGTTTGGCTAAGAATACTAATTTCAAATTAATTTTATTTTAAAAACATGGAATTCTTTTTCCAAAAGTAGTCATTTGTTTATTGATTAGTGTTACATTTTCATCGCATTTCAATCTTTTTCGTCATCATGGATACTTACGTTAAAAATTCGAGTAATTATGGAATATGAGTACCGTCGTGGCAGCAACGCGGCACAACGCGGTGATGGTCACTGTTTGGTGGTCTAGCGCCGGTGTGATTCATCAAAGCTTCTTACCAAACGGGCCGAGTATTACTGCAGATGTGTACTGTGAAGAACTGAATACAATGATGGAGAAGCTGGCACATCTCCAACCAGCATTGGTCAATCGCTCGTCTCCGCTGCTCCTGCACGACAACGCGCGACCTCATACTGCACAGCAGACGGTCTCCAAGTTGCAAGAACTGGGGTTGGAAGTTCTCCGTCATCCGCCCCACTCACCAGACCTTGCGCATACAGACTACTACTTTTTCCAGAATTTGGATAAGTTCTTGGCGGGAAAAAAATTCAATAACCGAGAGGCAGTACAAAATGCCTTTGAAGAATTTGTTGCCTCCCGTCCAGCTGATTTCTTTAAGAAGGGCATCAAGAAACTGCCACTGCGTTGGCAAAGATGCATTGATTGCATGGGTAATTACTTCGATTAATACAAATAAAAAATACATTAAAAAAAACGTTTAATTTTTTTCATACAAAACGGCAATTTCATAGGTGAAGACCTAATATGTACAGACATGGAAATGTAAGTAGTTTATATTTTTGAAAGTAAGGTTGGCAGCTCTCAATTGTACGTATATTTGCTATAACACGAATACATTTCTTTTGCGCCTTAAAAATGTCCTCACGCATTGTGGAACTGCCCCAAAATATTATGCCATATCGGAGAGTAGAAACCACAAATCCATGGTAGGCCGAAAGCAATGCTTTTTCATTAACTACTTTTGAAGTATCAAATAGAGAATATAAAAAATTGTTTTTTTTATACTTATATATGTATTCTGAGTGTGTTTTCCATTTAAGGTCCTTTTCTATATATATATGCCTAGGAACTTTGTGACTTCAGTATTTGTTTCCATCATAATTAATGTTTAACGAGTTTAATAACGGCTTTCTTTGTTGAAATATCATTATTTGTATTTTCTTTAAATTTATATTTAAGTAATTAGATTTTAAGCACATTATAATATCACTTAAACTTTTATTTATGTCATTTTCATAGTTTTTTACAACATCACAGTACTGTCATCTACAAATAGTGTCATATGATAGTTTATGCTACGAGGCAAGTCATTTATGTATATCAAAAATAGTAGTGGCCCTAAAACGCTACCTTGCAGAACACCAAATTGCACTTTTCAGGCCTTTGACGAGTATGTGCACTCTGTGTCTGTTTTTGTACATATACTTATGATTTGGGTAATTTGAGTCCTATTGGTTAGAAATGACTTTATCAGATTGAGGATATTTCCTCTTACTCCATATTTATTTACTGTCTGTTAGTATGTCATGTCTTACATAATCAAAAGCTATAGATATAGCTGTAACCTGTATATGACAAAATAACTTGTTTTTAATATAATTAATCTGTTTATAATGTGTTTAAATTGTTTTAATTCTTAAAACAATTTAAACACATTGTTGTTGTTGTAACACACAAAAAAGTCTTAAATTGTTTTTTAAATGCTTTTTTCTACAACAAAGGTGTGATTTTACAAACTTGTGCGATATTCATATTCGAATAATTCCACTTGTTAATTTTTTTAGATTACATTCAATACTTATTAAAGAAAATTTTAAGTAGATTCCGAATATACTAATATAAGATAGTGCACTCATACGAATTTTCGTCGAAATCTGCATTTTAGCGCTGACCGGCAACTTAGGTCATACGTCAGATTTGAACGGGACGCCTTATGACCTAGGACATAAACACTAGGGGGCGCCCGAGAGGATAAGTTACATTGTGTACATGTGTTAAAAAACCATTACATTTTGTTAAAACTTATAAACTTTAATTACTTAATACTATTTACTACCATTATTTTCAAGGAAGTTTCAGAGAAAACTTGCTTAAGAACGATTTTTTCTATAATGTATGACAAAACATTAAAATTACACACACACACAGTAAAATTTTTTCACCATACCTACTTCAAATGTCAGCCATCTTGTTTTCACTACACTTCAAATGTCTAAATGGCCCCAAAAATCTCAAATCATTTAACTGGATACACTTTTTGCCTCAACATGACTCGTCTATAATATGTATGTCTATGGTAATTAGATATAACTCCCCCTTCCTAGGTGTCTTGATAGTTCACTATCGATCAAGATGGCCTCTTGTTTAGGCATTGTTTTTTAACATTGTACAAGGTCAATATGACCTCTTGTCTAGGCATTGTATGGAGAAAATCATTTGAGCAATTCGCTGTTTGAGTGATTCGTTAGAATATTCGTTCAAAATTGCTGTTTGGCTACCATTTTTTTAACGATACGATTGAAAATATCATTTAACGCACGATTCTTAGTCCAATTCAACCCCGGCAAGACACAAGTCTGCGCGTTCACCACTAAAAAGTCACCAATGGTCGTATATCCTCGTTTCGAGGGCACATCTTTAACCATCTCCCCTAGCATTGAGATACTTGGCGTCAACATATCGAGCGAAGTCCAGTTCCGATATCATCTAGAGGGTAAGGCCAAATTAGCCTCGACGAAGCTTGGTGTTCTTAACAGAGCGAGACAGTACTTCAGTCCGGACCAACGCCTACAACTCTACAAGGCGCAGGTTCGGCCTCATATGGAATATTGTTCTCATCTCTGGGCAGGGGCGCCAAAATACCAACTGCTCCCTCTGGATCGTATCCAACGAAGGGCCGCTCGAGTTGTTGAGTGCCATAGTGTTTCAAACAGCTTGGACCCCTTGGAATTACGCCGAGATGTAGCTTCACTCTGCATCCTCTATCGGTTGTATCACGGGGAGTGCTCTGAGGAATTGTTCGGAATCATACCACCTGCAACTTTTCGCCATCGTCCCACGCGAAAAACATACCATCCTCATCACCTTGATGAGTGGCAGTCTTCCACCGTGCGCTTTTCGCGTAACTTTCTGCCGCGCACTGTAAAACTCTGGAACGAACTGTCACCAGCAGTATTTCCGGACCTATACGACCTGCAAACCTTCAAGAAGAGAGCGTATTCCCTCTTAAAAGGCCGGCAACGCACCTGCAGCTCTTCTGATGTTGCGAGTGTCCATGGGCGACGGTAGTTGCTTACCATCAGGTGACCCGTTTGCTCGTTTGCCCCCTTATTTAATAAAAAAAAAAAAAAAAAAAAAAAGATTATGTCAATCCCATACATTTTTGATTTGCGAACTTCATAATTGGAATTATAGCAGGCATCTTGGCTAGACCCCCAGATCTAGATATGTATGACCCATGACGTTTCACCAGTGTCGCCATAGCAAAGATGGCGAACACTTGTCCATACGATAAAACAGCATGAAAGTAACATTGTATAACAGACAATATTTTGTAGGGACGCGCCTTCATATATAAATAATTAGACACAAAATATTTTATAATTAACAACAATAGATGTCATATTATTATGTTGATTACTAAACTCAGAAATCAAATTAGCACTTGCGTGGAATGTACTTCCCCTCCCACCACACCCCACCGCCTACCGCTCTCGCCCTCTACGCGTCAGTACGGTCAGTAAGTATGTTCGTACTATGACGTCATTAGAGCAAGGTGCCTAGTTAACTTCTGCGGGTTGTAATAATAAAATAATACCTACTTATTTAAGTAAAAACACGTGCGAATTAATGCCTGTTAGGTAAACTACATTGTTAACTACCTAATGTATCTGAAAAATGGAGCGACGAAATACTGTAGTAGTACGATGTATATTAATATACAAGGCGTCCTCGATGTGTCTTTAATTTTAATTTTAACCCCCGACGCAAAAAGAGGTGTGTTATAAGCTTAACGTGTCTGTCTGTGTATCTGTCTATGGTATCGTAGCTTCCAAACGGATGAACCGATTTTCATTTAGTTTTTTTGTTTCATAGATAATTTTATCCCGAGTGTTCTTAGCCATGTTTCATGAAAATCTGTTCAGTAGTTTGAAGATCATCAGCTCTTTTCTAGTTGATGAGGGGATCTGGCTAACTTCCTGATATCCGATCGATTCGAAATTTGGCACCGAGTTACTACAACGATATTTAAAGAACATGTTAAGGTAACCATGACCTGATCTGCCGTTTGAAGGTCATCAGCTCTTTTTTAGTTGATGAGGGGATCTGACTAACTTCGTTATGTCCGATCGATTCGAAATTTGGTACAGTGTTACTTCAACGATATTTATAGAGCATGGTAAGGTAACCATGACCTGATTTCCTAATATTTATACCTACTTTAAGAAGGACAAAATAAAAGTAAAATTAAAAATTTTAAAAGCAAAAAATAACTAAAAACTAACAAATAATATTGGCAATTGGGAATATGTTCCTTCTGCTGACTGTTATCTCGCTTGTAATATTTATACGCCCGTTAGTGATGAATTTATCTTGTTGAATGAACTGCAAATATTATCGCATAACCAATATAATGGCGTACGTAACAAACAGAGTAAAATACTAGATCTTGTTTTGTGTAATGAGAAGGTTCTGTTAGCGAATGCTTTGACCCCCTCATCCTCCTGGACTCCTACCATCCTACTCTAAATGTGGAAGTGTCTCTCTCTATTAAAACCTATTTAAAGTCAGCTGATTCTGGCCGCTTAAACTTTTCTCAAGGAGATTTCGATAAAATAAATAATGAAATATCCTTAATAGACTGGTCTAGTAAGTTGAGTATTATGAACCTAGAAGATGCTGTATCTTTCTTCTATGATAGTATTGGTGCAATTCAGAGTAAATATATCCCGCTAAAGAGTGTGAAGCAAAGTTCGTATCCAATCTGGTTCACTTCAGTTCTTAAACGCCTTATTAGACAAAAGTATAAATTAATAAAATATATATATATATATATATATATATATATATATATATATATATATATATATATATATATATATATATATATATATATATATATATAATATATGGTACGATATCGGACCAATCAACTTTTAAATTACTACGTGATAGGGTCAAAAAATTGGAAGCTGAATGTTATTAAAATTACTTACAAGCTACGGAATCTGCTATTGAAAAAAAACCCAAAGATTTTTGGAATTATATTAAACACAGATCTAAATCTAATATGCTCCCTAGTAACCTCATTTGTAATGGAGATACAGTATCAACGGGTGAGTCTATTTGCGAAGCGTTTTCTGATCATTTTCAATCATCCTTCCTTAACATAATTATGTAATCGTAGCTACTTTACTGATTCCATTTCACATCTTAACTCAATTGAACCTTGAAAATGTTAAATATTCTCTAAAACATCTTGATCCCCACAAATCTGCAGATCCGGATAACCTATCTCCTAAGTTTCTCATTCGCTGCTATGAGACATTATCATTACCAGTATCCTTGTTATTCACTAAATCTATTTCATCTTGCACAGTCCCTAAAGCTTAGAAATTGGCCTATATCACTTCCGTACACAAAAAGGGAGCTAAAACAGAAATCGTAAATTATAGACCAATTTCCAAATTATGCACTTTGTCTAAGGTCTTTGAACGTATAATTTATAGGCAAGTTTATGCGTCACTGAGCAAAGTTTTCAGTCCTTCACAGCATGGTTTTTTATCAGGTAGATCTACTGTTACAAATCTTATACTTCGGAGCGATTTCTTAACACAGAAGATGAACGCAAATAAACAAGTTGACCTAGTCTACACTGATTATAGTAAGGCGTTCGAACGTATTGATCATAATATTCTAAAAACTAAACTATATCACATCGGCATCAAGGGTGATCTCTTTAGGTTCTTATCTTGATAACAGCTCTCAAGCTGTTGTTGTTAATAACTACATGTCTAGTTGGGTTCCCGTCCCAAGTGGCGTTCCGCAAGGCTCCCTGTTAGGCCCTCTTCTCTTTATAATTTTTGTCAATGACATCGATGCTTGCTTTAAAAATACATTCTTCCTATACTTTGCTGATGATATGAATATTTTTTACCCTATATCCTCGTTTGAGGATGCTGATGCACTTCAAGAGGACTTAGATCGTCTAGATAGATACTGCGAAGAAAATAAATTAGACCTCAACCCCAAGAAATGCCTATTAATCACCAACAGTAGAAAAACTAATATCATCACGACTACATACTGTTTAAAAGGTCTTGAAATCCAAAGATCAGACGTGCGTCTTGGGTGTCTTTCATGATTCTAAGCTGATGTTAGATTCTCACGTTGACCATATTATTGCAAAAGCCTCAAGAGCCTTGGGATTTATTATGAGATTAAGCTCCCCTTTCAAACTTGCGAAAACCTTTAAAATACTATACTGCACGTACGTAAGAAGTCACTAAGAATACGCCTGTCAGATTTGGAATCCCTGTTATGATAAATAAATAACTCAGATTGAAAGTATTCAATGCGTTTTATAAGATTTCTATGCTACCGCCTAAAAATACCCTACAGTTCTAATGATTATCTGTCTCTGTGCAAGAAATTCTACATTCAACCTTTGTTTATTCGCCGACATATTGCAGGTTTTATATTTATATTAAAATCATTAACAATGAAATTGACTGTCCAGATCTTCTTAGTAAATTAAACTTTTATGTACCTACTAGGCAACGCCGATTTAATACGCCACTGGTTATTCCACGTTACAACTCCAACTACAGGCGTAACTCCTGCCTGGTGCGAGCTAGCATTGAATTTAACAATACTTGTAAAAATTTCTCCTTTGATCCATACACATTGAATAGGAAGAATGCAAGAGATAAGTTAAACATTAACTTCTTTGAACAATAAAGTTTGTTAAATTTAGATTTATATATTATTTTCTTTGATTATAAATGTTGTTGCTAGTACCTAAGTGTTTGCTTTTTTATACTTTTCTTTAGTCGCTAATTATGAAAACCTATATATTTATAAGCTGTTGGTTTTCTAAAATAATAAAATAAAAAAAATATAAAAAAAATATTTTAAACCTATCGTCACGTGTCTGTTTCAACTCTGTTTTTGCCAAACTACTAAACTCGCGTCGTTTTCTACTAAAAACTACTAAAAGAGTACCGATAACTATAAAAAAGCTACTAAACTTAGAAATCCCTAAAAAACAACAATAGACTATTGGATTTTCAGTTTTAATATATTGAAAATATGTTTTTTTTTTTATGTGGGTATTTAGAAAGTTAACAATCACTTTAACTAGCTCTCGAATTTATTAAAATTAAAAATATTTACAGCACTTACTTTAATTCAATTTATATGTTATTTTTATATGCGTAAATAGTGCTACTTGCCTGCAGTGCTTAATTGTGTCACAAAAATATACTTATTGAAAACAACTCTTGTCATGGATTTCACACAAGTGCAATCTAACATGGAGGATATGATAAAGATGTTTCACTCTAAGATGGCTGAGTTTCAAGCTGATCTCCAACAGGCCTCCTCACGTAAGCCACCAAACACTATAGTAGCACTAAACACTGAATTCCAATCCTTCAAATCTTTTGTTTGTTATGCACTTAACATCCTACGAGCTGAGGTGGATGCACTGGCAAGAGGCCTTGACCGTGTGGAAACACGCTCTCGTCGCAAAATGTTATTAGTACACGGTATCCGTGAGTCGAAGGACGAGAATACCGCTGGTGTTGTTGTGGCATCATTGTCAACCAAGTGCAATCTTCCAGATATAACAACCGATAGAATCCGTACTTGTCATCGTATGGGGAAGCCTAAAAATGATAAGGTTAATCATAAACCGAGGCCTATCCTTATAAAGTTTACCGACTTATCACTCCGTGACCGGGTATGGAACTCCAAGAAGACACTTAAAGGAACAAAAATCACACTCTCAGAGTTTCTCACAAAACCGCGCCACAACATCTTCATGGCGGCTAGAGAGCATTTTGGTGTTTCATCATGCTGGACCCGAGACGGCTGTATCTATGTAAAAAGTCCTGATGGCACTAGGCATAAGATTGAGACATTGGCCGAGCTTCATAATTTACAGACAATGCATACCAGATCGTAGTTGTATCATTCGTTATTTTATATGTAGTCATTAATTAGTACCCGCATACAAATTTACTCTTGTATTTACACTTTATCTTGTGTGGGTCTAGGCTATTTTCAATAATTTGTTACACAATATGTTTACCTCCAACAAAAACATAAAAATCAACATGTCACTGCCATTGACACTTGACAGAAGTCACTGTCATTTGACACTTGACGTATGTATGCGTTTAGAAATTGAGGAAAATTCATTGTTTTTTTTACGATTCCTCTTTTGAATTTTTTTTTATTTTTTATTTTATTTTATTTTATAGTCTGTAAGCTTCTTTATTTAAGTTTTTTTTTGTTGTATTTCTTTTTATAACCCTGGAGCTGGCATAATGTATGTATTCATTTCGTGCTTTCAGTTGTGATGAAATATAGTTTGTTTGTATCTGCTACCGTTATAATGCACAACATAAGCACTGTAGGCAGGCAGAGTAAAAATATTAGTAGATTTAGTAGTTACATTTAAGTTTATTTATCTATATATTATTAGAGGTACATAAGTATACAATCATAACTAATATATTTATTAGTATATTATAGTAGTAATGCAACATAAAACTAGCGATGATGATTTGGCGGATGATGGTGCTGACTTTCTCTCGGTGACTTCCTCTTCACATTCCTCTAGTGATAGCTTTCACAGTGTTTCTGTGCCTCTTGATGTTTCTGTGGAGACAGCATTCGTATCGTTTCCTCGAAACTTCAATACAGTGCACATCAATGTCCAAAGCATCCCTGCACACTATCCTGACCTCCCACCTCCTTGCCACTTTTTCGAACAACCGTAATGTCCATGCAATACTCGTCTCTGAATCTTTCCTAAAGCCCTATCTCCCTTCTACTCCTTACTCCTTACCTGATTTTGTCCTTATCCGTAATGATAGAACGGGCAAAGGTGGTGGTGGTGTGGCTATTTATCTTAGAAATCACTTTCCCTACAATATCATTCATAAATCTCCCTCTGATTACTCCGAATCCTCTGAACACCTACTCTTAGAAGTGTTATTTGGGCATTTAAAACTTTTACTTGGTGTGTTCTACTCCCCTTCTCTAAATATTGACTACTTCCATAAGTCTGAAGTTTTGTTAGAAAAATATGTCACTACTGTAGACCACACAATAATCATGGGTGACTTTAACACCTGTCTAGTGAACAAAGACAAATTACACATGACCCGTGCCTCCAAACTCCGTTCCTTAATAAACTCCGTTAATCTTAATATCCTTCCCCTTAATCCAACACATTTCTTGCCTAACTGCACACCGTCTTTACTTGATCTGATAATAGTTTCCTCGTCTGATCACGTAAGCGCACATGGGCAATTTAATGCCGAAGCCTTCTCCTACCATGACCTAATCTTCCTATCCTACAGAATTCGTTCTCCTAAGCCTAAACCCCGTATTGTTCTGCAGCGTAACTTCAACGCAATTGACACCGACAAGCTTAAGGCCGATCTATGTGCTATTAACTGGGATACGGTTTATAGTGCTCCCACTGTAGACGAGAAGATGGAAGTTTTTAACACACTTATAATGCAAATTTTTGATTCACGCTCCTCTGCGACCTACTAGGTTAAAACACCTACCGGCACCGTGGCTCACTGACGAGATTAAAAGTATTATGGCCAAAAAAAATTTAGCTAAAGTTAAATTTAGAAAGAACCCCACCGATCTGAACCATGGAAGATATAAAGAGCTCAGAAACAGGTGCAACAGACTATGCCGAGATGCACAGCGTCGCCACATTCATTCTTCAGTTAGTAATGGTGATCCTGCTAAGGTGTGGTCGTTTCTTAACTCCTTAGGTATTGGCAAATCAAAGTCCTCCCTTTCTCCCAACCTTGACCTTGATGTCCTCAATCTTCACCTCATCACTACCAGTCCCATCCCGGCCTCCGTTAAACAACAGTCCATAATTGCCCTTTTACCTTCCCCGACATCTGATCCTCCGTTTTCTCCTTTCGTTTTTAAAGCCATCTCTATGCCAGAGGTTGAGAAAACTATTTTAGCTATTAAGTCAAACGCTGAGGGTGTTGATGGTATTATTAGGAGAATGATTACTCTTAGCCTTCCTGTTGTACTCCCTGTCCTCTGCCACATTTTCAATTACTCGCTTAGCTCCAGTACATTCCCTAGTTGTTGGCGAAAAGCTGCAGTAATCCCTATACCCAAAGTGAAATGTCCTACGTTACCCTCTCATTTCCGACCTATATCCATACTTCCATTCCTATCAAAAGTCCTTGAGCGCCTTGTCTATCAAGAATTAAGTACATTCATTAATTACAATGCTTTGCTTAGTCCTCTCCAATCTGGCTTTCGTCCCGGGCAAGTACGGTTACAGCTCTAACCAAGGTTTCTGACGATGTGCGCCTGGCCATGTCTAATCAGCAACTTTAGCTTTTAGCTAGCTTTACTTTTAGCTTTACTCGATTTCAGTAATGCCTTCAATACTGTAGACCATGACATCCTTATTGCAATGTTAGGCGCACTTCATTTCTCTGATGATGTGCTGGAGTGGTTTCGCATTTATCTTTTTGGGAGGCAGCAATGTATTCGGGCCAATGATCGGGTATCTATCTAGGTTCTGTGATATATCTACCGGTGTGCCTCAGGGTGGTGTTTTATCCCCTCTTCTTTTTTCCATCTTTATCAATTTCCTCACTCCCCTCCTTTCCTTCTTCTTCCACCTTTATGCAGATGATCTTCAAATTTACACCCACGCTCCTGCTAATGACCTTAGTTCGGCTTTCGCGGCAATTAATAAGGATCTTGCGACAATCCTACATTGGAGCCAGTGCCATGGCTTAAGGGTCAACCCCAACAAGTCGCAAATTATAATCATCGGCGGATCGAAGCAAATAAATCGGCCTAACTATGACTCCCTGCCTAGTATAACTTTTGACAAAGTAACTTTACCTTGTAGTGGGGTAGTTAAGAACTTGGGTATTTACTTCGACTCAACCCTTAGGTGGACTCACCACATTTCAGAGGTAAGTCGTAAGCTCTTTGCTGCGGTGGGGTCACTTAACCGTTGGAAAAACCTACTTCCCATTAAGACAAAAGTCGAGCTAGCGCAATCTTTACTTCTTCCTATCTTGGACTATGCAGATGTTTGTTTGATAGACCTCAATGAGGAATACCTTAACAAATTAGAAAGATTACAAAACATCTGCATCAGGTTCGTGTATGGGCTGCGCAAGTTCGACCACGTCTCTGAGCATCGACAGCGACTTGGTTGGCTGCCCATCAGGCTTCGTCGGGAAGAGCATGTACTAGCCTTCCTATACAATATCTTATTTGACCCTCGTTCTCCCCCATATCTAAAGGATTGTTTTCAATTTCGAAGTGCTGACCAAAGCCGTGCGTTACACTCCGAGTACAGCAATAAACTTCCTGTGCCAATTGCCAGGTCCAGTTACTTTGCAGATTCTTTTGCTGTGAAGGCTACGCACTTGTGGAATGATCTTCCACGTGACATCCGAGAGTCGAAGTCACTTGCCATTTTCAAATCCAAGCTCCATAGTCATCTTCGAAACAGAGTAGCTCGCCTAGTTTGACTCAATTTTATTTTATTTATACATGAGAGCCTCTTCTTAAATTAATATAACTATGCATGCAACTTTATATTATTATTTTGTTGTATTACTTATTTTATTTACTTATTTTTATTTTCAAACCAATTAGAGATTCTAAAAACGTACTTAAACAATTATTTATTTTTATTATTTTATTATTAACTTTTTATTACCCCGCTATTTATCTATTCGATTTACCTCTCCTGTCCTGCAGGGTTGCCTGGAAGAGATCGCTTATAGCGATAAGGCCGCCCTTGCCCACATTTAGGTTATAATTTTAACTAATTTTAGTAATTTGATTGTACGTTGTTTATAATGTGAGCAATAAAGTGTTTATCTATCTATCTAATTTTACCGTAAAATAAAAAAAAACATAGTAGGAAATATTAGGTAATATAAAAATTAAATCGGTAGTTTTAAGCGACTTACGGACGCGTGCTACTATGTGCTCTTAATAATAAGGATAAGTTGTCTTAATAGCATATAGTACGCCATTTTGCATATTATGATTACTGTCCGGCTATTTTCTACAAAGTCTCAGTAATAACGGGTATTTGTAAACGGGTAGTATTTGAAACTTTAGAGCCACTAGGGATAATAAAAACTAAAGACAATTACTATAAAACAAAGAGATATGATTTCTATAACAATTATGACAGAAATATTGTATAGCACAATAATTCGGTTTCGTCGCGTGACTATAGTTGCAGCAAAATACAATTAATAAATAAAATAATAACCTTATCAAGAGCATGTCACGACATTTCTAATGAGGCTTCCGTAACTATATACGCGCAATAGGTTTTCTTTGAATTACTTCAGAAGTTATTGTCATAAAGCTATTCAGTCAGACAGACGGACGAACAGAGCGAAACTATAAGGGTTCTTTAAGTATTACGGAACCCTAAAAACACGACCAAAGCTCGCAACAAACCAGATGCTATTTTCCGTGTATGTGCTCGAATCCGTTCAGGCCGAACCTTAGATTAAAACGCCTAGAAACCGGGTACGCACATGAAAAGTGAAGCAAATCATACTGAGCAATATTGGTTCAGTTTGTTCGAACGACCCGTCAGTTGTCAAGCGCTAGTGCATACATCTCCTTTTTTTTGTTAATAGTCGGATATATAATAATTAAAAAAAAATCGGCCATAAAATTTCATATGTAAGTACTACAGCTTGACTTGTATTATGCCAAATACTAAAAATATTTTAAAATAATATCACATTTTGTCGCCATCTTGCTGCCCTATTGTGAATTGTGAAAATGTTACTAGTAATAAGAAAATTATTTCAAAATTTTCATGGCTAACTAATAGTTGCAACTAAGACAAAGTATTTTAATATTTTCTGATTTTTTTAACCATCAATTTAAAGTGTTTTCAGTATTAAGATAATCCTTAATATATTCCTTAATACCAGTTTAATAATATTGACAAATCGTGTTTAGAAGGATTAAAATAAAATATAAGTTACATTTTTACATCTCACGATATTAAGAAAAACAAATACAATAGTTCCAATTTTAAGAGCAACATTTTCCGTGGAAATTGTCCCTTACAACTGTACACACTCCCCAACATTAAAGTTTTGTGTGCGTGTTGGTATGTAACGCTTACACCTACATCTATCTGTTGCTTGCTTCACTTTGTACCATGCGTTTGTTTAAAGACTATCTAGGCGTTATTAATCTAAGGGCCGAACTGACGTCAGTTCGGTCGGATGCGATTTTTCCGTGTATGTGCTCGAATGCAGGCCAAACTGACGTCAGTTCTAACTGAAACGATCGGCCTCTCGTCTGTGGCGGCGTTAAGAGTGTATTCCGGTGCGTATCGATCATCGAGTGTATAAGTGCGCGGCTTGCGGCTATTAAAATAGTGTTAGAAGAAAGTGAATTTTTGGTTTTCTCGGTGTACATGCCGGAAGACGCGATAGTCAACTTAGAAGAATTTACGAACTGTTTGAGTGAGATAAGTGCTATTATTACCAATAGTGATGTGGATTCAGCTTTAATGATAGGTGACAACAACGCCCATTCCTCTTCATTATTTAGTAAGGAACTTGAACAGTTTTGTGTGGAACAAAATTGGTTATCTGCCGACATTGAAATTTTGGGACTCTCGTCAGAATCTTACACGTATATGAGTGATGTATATGGTACTGAATCTTGGCTAGACCACGTAATGGTAACAGAAGTGGCAAATTTGTATGTAGTGGATGTTAGAATTAGATATAATATTTCATAGTCTGATCATTTTCCGGTCGAATTATTATGTAACATGAACATGTTAAGGTCTAGACTCTAGAGTAAACAATAATAGTCAGAAACCGAATAAAGTACGTTGGGGTGAAAGAAATATGACACAAATAGAAAAATACAAAAAATTTTGCTCACTTCATTTGCGTAATATAGATTTTCCACTAGAATTTAGAAAATGTTCAGATGTATCTTGTAATAACATAAATCATAGAATTTTTATAGATACATTTTATAATAATATTGTTAATATTTTATCTAATGCGGCCATAATGTATTATGGATGTAAACCAAATGGGTTTAAAGAGAAAAATAGGAAATACTATATTACCGGGAGGAATAGGCATGTAAGAGAAACTCATAGGGAGGCTCGACTCTGTTTTCAACAATGGGTTGCGTTTGGTAAACTTGCAAATGGCCCAATTTATGGAAAAATGCGGGAGTCTAGAGCAAGATTTAAATGCAAGCTTAAGTAGTGTCAGAATAATCAGACACAAAACAAAGAAAGTGGACATTTAAGCGACGGAACATAAGTCAAAAAAAAATTGTAAGTTCTGGACTGAAATTAATAAAGTAAACACAAAGCCAAGCATCCCAATGAGTGTAGAAGGTAGTTGCGAACCTGCCAAAATTGCCAACTTGTTTAGAGAGCATTTTCAAGTGCAGAGTCCATCTGTGTTTACGAACACAGAAAACAGAAACGAGACGAGTTCGGGGAAAAATGTTGTTATTGTTTTAGAACTGTTGAACTGTTGTTATTGTTGCTAGAACGGTGAACAACATGAAGCGCGGTAAATCTCCTGGAAATGACTCGCTTAGTATTGAAAATTTACAATATGCATATATTACAATATGTTCACATGCCTGGGGTCCTCGCCATGCTGTTCAGTTTCTGTATGGGCCATTCATACTTGCCTGAGGAGTGATGAGGACTGTTGTTGTCCCCATTGTTAAAAACAAGACCGGAGACGTGTCTAGTCTGGGAAACTACAGGCGAATATCTCTTGCTACTGTAACAGCAAAGTATTGGACAATGTGCCTGATAGGTATTTAGAAACAACTTATAACTGGACGACGCGCAGTTCGGCTTGAGATTGAAACTGTCTACAGAGACAGCGATTCTAACCGTCAAGCACACTGTTAATTACTATACCAGTAGGAACATGCCTATTTATGTGTGTTGTAACGACTTGTCTTATGTAGTTGTTGTTTTACTTGACACACAGATTTTTCTACTTGAATTGACTAGAAAACTTACAGACTTTATTATAAATATGTTGAAAGCAAATAACTCATTTATATTTTTTTCCTTAAAAAACCACCACAACTATTTGCTAGTCTAATTGTTGCTACAATATTCCGTCAGGCGCTGCGTTTTTACTAATACTTGTAATTGATACGATGAAGTTAGTTACGACTTGCGAACTTCATACTGGTAGACTGCACGGGGCCGACATCTTGTTTCACCAGCTGATTCATTACACAGCTGATCTAGTCGTGAAGAGACCCAATTTAAAGAATTACGTTAAATTCTAATTCAATTTAAAAGATAATTTATATTTGAAATACATAATATTATCTAAACATTTAAAGTGTATTTTATCCCCGATTGGGGTTCTTCGCTACGGTAGATAGAATATCCGCGTTAACTACAACAGGATTGTAAATCCCCGATCTGCCTACTAACCGTCCGACTACCTGGACCATATCGGACCTACCTACCTACCTGCCTGGCTACACATAGGACAAAGGAAACCTGCCTCTGCTTACATCAGTTTGCAGGATAGTAAAGCTGATTTTAAAAGGTACAACAGGCTATTTTGTGAACGAGACTTCACGACCCTAACCTATTTGCATATTATATATACATATAATTATTAACTTTGAAGACTGGTCTTTAATTTGAACGCTCCCTACCAATAGTATTACAGTGTTTTTAAGACTTTTCAAATACTTTTGATCTAGTACAATACGATAAGTTATGGCAGAAACTGTCAACTATTCCCAACGAACTCATCTCGATTTTCAAATTTTGGTATAGCAACCAAACCAACTATGTACGTTGGCCCGGGGCGCTGTTTGATGTACAGTATAGGTTGAAGTGTTGTGTGAGACAAGGCGGCCTGACTTCACCCAAACTTTTCAACTTGTACATGGATAGTTTAATCCGAGAGCTCAGCAGTACCGGGATGGGTAGTTCTATTGGTGATGACATGGTGCTGCTGAGCCCTTCAGTCAGTGCCCTTAGGCGTCTATTAAAAATTTGCGAGCGTTATGCGGAGACTCATGGGCTCAGGTACAATACTGTCAACAGCGAAGTGATAGCGTTTAACGTGGGAACGAAAAGTTATTCTATGCCGAGCGTGACCTTGAACAACAAAGCTCTCAGAAGAGTTGAGCGAGTAAGTACCTGGGCCACTGGATCACCGAGACGCTAGTGGATGACTTGGACATGTCAAGGGTACGCAGGGCACTATCAGTTAGGGCAAATATGTTGGCTCGTAGGTTTGCAAGATGCACTGCACATGTAAAGCGATACCTCCAAAGTACACTACGCCAACTAAAATTTTCGTAAATTTCTTTTTTTATCTAAATTGGCTCAACATATACCAATTGTTATGCTCACTAAATTTCAATGAAATAATAATAATAACAAAAAGTTTTGATAATTACATAACGCCAAGTAAACGTACTTTTGGAAAATACGCGATGAATATCCCGCGAACTCGGATTTGCGGCTTGTATACGGTCATGCGTTCGATTACCGAGCGGGGAATACCCCGCCAAGTAGTACTGAAATATACTTCTAGACGTGGGACAGTCAAAGAAGCTAGAAAAATTAAACCAAGTTGTAGTTGTCGCCTGCGTTGTGGGGAAACATTTACTGAAGAAATACGCTCGGAGCTATTTTCTAACTTTTGGGGTACTGGAAGTCATGTCAAGCAATGGCAAATTATTTGCAAATATGTCGATCGAAATAAGAAAAAGTCTTGTACTAATCTCAATAACGAAGTCATTCGCCGATCATACACACTGCATTATCATCTTCCAATAAAATCAAATGATGAAACAACATTGAAAAAAGTATGCAAAACGAGGTTCTTGAATAACTTTAGTATAAGCAAGGCATAAATAAAAAGGCAAGCAATAAAACAAAATGTTTATACTGCTTTTCAAAAAAATCATGATTGTACCGATTTTGACGATCTTATTGATGGCAGAGGTCGCCATAAAAATCATAATCGAGTAGTCACTGATGAAATGAAGCAAAGCGTACTTGAGCATGTTAATTCCTATGCACCCGTAGAATCGCACTATGTCAGAAAAAGATCAAGCATTAAGTATTTATATCCTTCATTATCATTTTCAAAAATGTTTAAAATTTATCCAGCCTGGTGTGTAGAAAACGGGTATAATAGTCGAGTGCACACTTTAAGACAATACAAGGATATAGTCAATGCTAATTTGAAGATAGGCTTTCATGTTCCTAAAAAGGACCAATGCGACCTCTGCCATCAATTTAAGAACACACCTGAAGTTTCTGATGAGCAAAAGGAAAAATATGCATCTCACCAAAAAGAAAAAGAGTATTCCCGAAAGTTAAAACTAGAAAATAAATTATTAGCAACTAACGATAACAAAAAAGCATGCATTGTGTTCGATTTCCAGAAGGTACTAAACGCACCTCATGGGAACATTACTATTTATTACTACAGACGAAAGCTTAACGTGTATAATTTTACATGTGGGAATGTAAAAGAAAATGAAGC
The DNA here is from genome assembly GCA_963565745.1 of Phengaris arion. Lineage (NCBI taxonomy): Eukaryota > Metazoa > Arthropoda > Insecta > Lepidoptera > Lycaenidae > Phengaris > Phengaris arion. Next base: position 28,993,530 of record OY751433.1, read on the forward strand.
GTATTGTTACATGTGGGATGAGCAAACAGCAGGGAGAGGGGCGAATGAGGTTGCTAGTTGCCTTTACGATTTCTTGTCAAAATTGGCTTCAAAGGGACTGAAGTTCATTTTTGGTCAGATAACTGCGCAGGACAAAACCGTAACCGGATTGTTTATTTCATGTTATTAATAGTAATAATTGAACTAAGTTTATAATTCTAAAGCTAAAATAAAAATAATATACGATTTTATTCGATTCTTATACTGAATAAGAAGCTCAGTACTTACACCATTTAAGCAATTCTACGCTATGTATTTGTTAGCGGGTTATATTAGCACCCATGATTTTATTGATTTCCCAATTACAAAATGCTAACTTTTTTAAATTCAAGTTTAGGTGCTGTACTAGCAAGGTATGGTAGTTAATTTGGTATAAATTATTACTATGTTTAAAGTACGATGCAACTATGTATGTATTTTTTTCTGATATGGAATTATTTACGACTTTTGTATATTCTGGTATTCCACTATACAATCCGCTAACTGCGAGTTAGAGACGTGTAACAGAATGTTAAATGTCACTTTTCCGTATTAAACCCCGCTAACTAGAGCTAATTATAAAACTAACAATTAATTTTAAAATCAAGTTATGCAAAATAAAACAACAGTAAATAAACTACTCATACAAAAAAAACCATTTAAATCATTGCAATAATAAAATAAATATCAACTATTTTACATTGGGAGCTTCTCCTGTAAACCTACTATTTCCAAGTTAGCGTAGTGTACTTTGTAGGTATAGAAAGGTTAAAAAAACATTGTTCCGAGTCTATTGTCAGTCTTTTTATACGCGTACAGCCTATGGGTCAAGCATGTGCAAACGGCTTATATTGCCCTGCGGGTCCAATATAATAATGGGTTCCTGGCACTGATGGGGTTGCCAGGTTTTCTGCAGCGCGTCAGGTATGTTCGCGGACGCCGGAGTGGACGGCGCATACGCGAGTTCCAACAGTTACCTACAACTTATTGCGAGTCGAATAGACACCGACTGATTTTTTCATTTCACTTTCATGAAGAATTGGACGCAATTGCATGCTCACATGAGTACATAATTAGATTTAAGGATATTATATACTTTTTATTTTGATTTTATAAATAATATGGACTATGTTTATGTACTTATGTCTGAAATAAACTATATTGAATTGAATTGAATTACGTAGAGCGTGCGAGCGATACTATGCATGAAATTTAAGGTCGCTCGTTCCTAAATGTAATTCGTAATAATTAATTAGCTGTTGTTGAAAAAATACTTCATAAACTTTAGCGGTCCCAAACGAGGGGACGCTTGGAAAATAAAAATATTTCAACTTACATAAAATATGTGATGATAATAATTATAATAGGTTTATAATATTATTTGTTAGTTTTTAGAGTTTATTTTTTAATAAAAGTGTCTCCTACAAAATACGGACACGTATTTTAACAAATAACGAGAGAAACTAAAATGGGGGCCATCACTGTCGTATGATCTAGAGACTAGAAGTGGTCGACGTAATTCTCGAAGACCGTAAAGAGCTTATCTTGGGGGTCGTAGAGATGCTTCAGGTCGCGGTAGCCGTCCGGGAACTGATCGCGCACGGCGTGCAGGAAGGCGCGCGCGTTGTGCTTGTGCTGCGGCGTGCAGTAGCGGCATTGGTCGCGCAGCGTGTCCAGGATGTGCGACTTGTAGTGCGCGGCGACGGCGGAGCAGGGCTCGCGGCCGAGGAAGTTTGAGAGGAGGAGGAGGAAGAGGAGGTGGCGTTGGCGGCCACCGCGTCATAGCTGAAACTGTTGTCCACGTCCGTGTAGGCCGCCGCCCGCGCCGCCAGCGCCACCAACGCCGCCGCCAGCGCGCACCCCCACGCACGCCTCAGCATGGTATAATATGATCAGAATATCTACAAGTACATACTATTGTTTTACTTAGGCAACTGTAAACAATACATTCAAGTATTTCAATAAGAAAATCACACAAGTCGTAGGAGTGAATGTCAATATTTGAGGTTGAAATTGAGTGAAGAAAACTTGCAGCCTGCAGGATTATCTTTAGAATACCTCTTACCTAGACAACACACTGTAGATTCCCTGCTCACTGACTATGTGAGATCATCAATACGCAACTGTCTTACGAACTCTGCTGCTGGGTACTCCGGCTACCTCGACTTATATCCTGTGTGTCGTCCTCTTCAGTTTTAGCATTATATTTCGTGTTAATTTTACAAAATAATTAATAATGCATTAATTGTTATGGTAATGAGTGCTTAACGTCGATTTGTATTCTGCCACTGTGTTAATTGTCATTTGCATTGTTTATAATGAGGTATAACTATTAACTATTGTAAAATAGGTATTATAGTAAGTATGTACAATGTTAATTCAAAACATGCCAAGCCGATTATTCAGAAATTGGTTGCTATAGTTAACTCCCGAAGGTAACGAGTAGAGAGTGATAGGACACTGCGTCATTGTAAGATGATCAATTGGATGTGTTTTATTACTATTTGACATAAAAACAGCTGAACAGATTGCTGGGCCCACACATTGCTATCTATTGCCTGGTTTTACATATAGGATAGGTTCTTTTTATTAGAAAAATAGAACGGTTTCTGCGGGACTTACGAGTTTTTTATGCGCACGAGAATTGACGTGGCGCGCCTGTCACTGAAGTCTGAAAGCCAATTCTCGTGTTTAACTTACACTGTCAATAAATTATAAATGTACCGTCTTGTTATCATAAACGGACCCAAAGTCGATAATCTACTACACTACACGTTTGATTTTTGTTTGTTTGATTTGTTTGTTTGTCGTTAATATGAGAATACCATTTGCTGCTCATGTAAGATTTAAATAGCAGAATCGAGCTTCTGATGATGCATTTGCCTAATCTTTTATTGCTTTTCAATTTTAATTAAACAGTAATTTATTAATTTTAATTAAACCGATGATTTATTCGTTTCATAATTATTCAAAATAGTTTTTCGAATTAGATAACTTAATAAAGAAGAGAAGACAAATAACAATTTTAATATTATGTTACGGGTATATTAATTAAAACACAGCTAACCAACGTAACAAATATATATTATCATATTTAACAAAATGAGGGTCGTGGGCAGAAGGCCGTAAGGTCTGGTTTAGCCTCTAGTGTATTTGGAAATCGGAGGGGGGCTTATAAACCACACGGGCACTTAGCTGATTCGCTAAGTGTAGATAGCACGTGGCGCGAGGAGCCTAACTTCTGGTGGCGCTTCAAGTTTCGGTTTTCTGGCCAGAAAAGCCGCCACGACGTAAATCGTCCAGGGGCGGTGTAGACTGGGACGGAGGCCAGAAAGTCTTTATTCCGAAGCACAGGATACAAGAGTTGCGTGCCTATGGCAAGTGCAAGTCCAGCAAAGCGGTGCGATGGATCCGGAATATAGCCAGCGGTGCGAAGAATCCGGAGTATAGCCAGCGGTACGTTGTACTCGTACCGTAGCTCCATGGAAAAATTCCATACCAGCATGTGAGAGAGTGGTCCCACAGCCGCCGTGATCTTAACCCCAAACGATCAAAATCACGGGCTGTGTGATCGTCACATAATAAAGAGGGTAAGCAAAATAATAGAGGATATGAAGAACAGTTGAATTACATACTTTTTTTAAAATTATGATATTACCTAAAATATCAATCAGAATGAAACACGTGTTCGGCTAATCAACTTTGACAATTAATTTTACAATCTGATGATTTACATTGAAAATAATAAGTGATATGTTAAAATTGTGATTTGCCAAACAAAACATCACAACACATATTAAAACTCACCGTAGAACGGGATTAAGAAATATAGTTACACCATTACATGTTGATTATTATCCCTTGAGAATTTAAACGGAAAAAAGTAACATCTATCTACGTCTTATCGCCGGGCCCTTGCCGATGGGGCCCTTGGGCGGGGAAACATGGCCAGGGGCATAGCCCCTCTACATGAGAAGTTCCGTTTTTGAGAAACGTCATTATGTGAAGTGCCTTTTATACTCTTCTTCTTCTTACTTCTACGTCCACAAATCAAAGATATATTAATAATCAATATATGTTATATAATAATGTAATTCTACTGAATTTTAATTAGTTTTTTAAGATTATTAACTTACAATGTTCAAAACAAAAGAAAATCTATATAAGAATCTAATCATTAGAGTAACGCCAACCTATCTGGATATATATGGTAAAGATATAGATGGCGCTTAAGCCTCTTAATTGACTAAGAATAATTATGATAATAGAATAAGAAAATAGATGACGCTAAGAGCGCTGAAATAATTGATTTTAACTGGATGGAAATGTAACTTTGTTAAATTATATTAGGTCTTTACCTATGAAATTGCCGCTTTGCATGAAATTTAAACTAATTTTTTTCATTTATTTTTTATTTGTATTAATCGAAGTAATCACCCATGCAATCAATGCATCTTTGCCAACGCAGTGGCAGTTTATTGATGCCCCTCTTTAAGAAATCAGCTGGACGGGAGGCAACAAATTTTTCAAAGGCATTTTGTACTGCCTCTCGGGTATTGAACTTTTTCCCGCCAAGAAATTATCCAAATTCTGGAAAAAGTAGTAGTCTGTAGGCGCAAGGTCTGGAGAGTAGGGCGGATGACGGAGAGCTTCCAACCCCAGTTCTTGCAACTTGAAGACCGTCTGCTGTGCAGTATGAAGTCGCGCGTTGTCGTGCAGGCGCAGCGGAGACGAGCGATTGACCAATGCTGGTTGGAGATATGCCAGCTTCTCCATCATTGTGTTCAGTTCTTCACAGTACACATCTGCAGTAATGCTCACCCCGTTTGGTAAGAAGTTGTGATGAATCACACCGGCTCTAGACCACCAAACAGTGACCATCACTTTTTTACGGGTAAGTTTTCGTTTAGGGCATTGTTTAGGTGAAATAGGATCCAACCAACTTGCTGAGCGCTTGCGGTTATGAAACAGAATCCATTTTTCATCGCAGGTAACAATGCGGCTCAAAATTCCTTCATTTGTGTGTTTGTTGAGCAGTGCAAGGCACGTCTCGACGCGTACTTCGCGCTGGCGATCATTGAGTTCGTGGGGCACCCATTTGTCAAGCTTTTTTACCTTGCCAATTTGACGCAAATGGACCAATACTGTTTTGACGCTAACGTCGAAAACTGCTGCTAATTCAGCCGTAGATTGTGTATCATCAGCTTCCACAATCGCCTTTAATTCGTCATTGTCGACCAAAGTCTTCGGACGACCGCGAGGTTCATTTTTCAGGTCGAAATTTCCAGAACGGAAGCGAGCAAACCAATAACAGGTGGTGCGATGGTTTGTAGTGTTAGCTCCGTAAACGTCGTTGATGTTGCGTGCCGCTTGTACTGCGTTGCTGCCACGACGGTACTCATATTCCATAATTACTCGAATTTTTAACGTAGCCATGATGACGAAAAAGATTGAAATGCGATGAAAATGTAACATTAATCAATAAACAAATGACACTTTTGGAAAAATAATTCCATGTTTTTAAAATAAAATTAATTTGAAATTAGAATTCTTAGCCAAACAAAAATTATTTTGATTTGAAATGGCTAGTACTGCAGTACTGATTTTGTAGGTATCTAATGAATGTGAAACTGTATAATATTAAAAAAAAATACTAATATGGTTGGGTTATTAAAAAAAAGTCGAAATGACTATAGGTATCGATATAAACGAGGAGTTTCCTCAATTCCTCATGGATCCCATCCAGGTCTACCATTTGGTGACAATGGTACCAACTTAGAAGTAAACTCTTTACATTAAAAAAGAATTATTAATATAAAAGGTTAGGCCTTAATTAAATATACCTTTTTGACTTGAGAGCCACTTACGTTTTTTTTGCCAGTTAAAAATTAAATTATGTTTAATGTAACTAAGCAAACATGACAGCTACTAATTAGTTGGACAGGCTTCGCTGAGTTTATTATTACAAGGCCAAGCTAAAAGTTTTTCTATTATACAGACGGCTACTAGGCAGTGGAACAGCTAATTGCAGTTTTTCTGTTAAAGAAGGAGTATCTAACTTACCATTTATTAGTCTGATCTTATTCTCTAGGGAAATAAGTTTGAAATAATCAAGCCGGGATACATAGGAGGTTAAAACATAACAAAGTTTATCAAATCAAGTCAAATCGAATCATTTATTGCAAGAATGTTGTATACATGAGGTCTTACAAAATAACAATATTAAAAATATCCTACATTCTGCCATCAGAATGGCGTGTGCAAATCATAAACATGCAGGGTGAGTAAACTTATAATTAATATAGCTAAGCCAAACATTTTAAATTACTTTAAATATAAATATACTTAATTTCAGAAATCACAATAACTCATAACAAGTTAAATAATACATAATTGAAATTAAATAAAAAATAATTTAAAAAAGTATTGATTAGTCAATAGTCAATAATAATTAAAATTACAAATGACAATAAAAAATATTTATAATTAATTAATTAAACATCATCAGCAAAAGAGATCATCAACACTGTAAAAACATTTATCTATTAAGTATTTTATTAATTCATTTTTAAATTTTTGAATACCTACTTCTTTCATACGCCGTGGTAAATTATTATATATTTTAGTTGACATGCTGAAAATACTCTTTCTAAATAGTGTAGTTTTAGATTCAAGACAATATAATTTATGTGCTAGCCTTTTGGTATTGAATCGGGTGAATAAGGAAAGGTTTATTCGTACAAATAAGGCTACTTCATAACATATGTACAGACATGGAAATGTAAGTAGTTTCTATTTTTTAAAGTAAGGTTGGCAGCTCAATTGCCAACTCAAGGCAATTGTACGTATGTTTGCTATAACACGAATACATTTCATTTGCGCCTTAGAAATGTCCTCACGCATTGTGGAACTGCCCCAAAATATTATGCCATATCGGAGAGTAGAAACCACAAATCCATGGTAGGCCGAAAGCAATGCTTTTTCATTAACTACTTTTGAAGTATCAAATAGAGAATATAAAAAATTGTTTTTTTTATACTTATATATGTATTCTGAGTGTGTTTTCCATTTAAGGTCCTTTTCTATATATATATGCCTAGGAACTTTTGTGACTTTAGTATTTGTCTCCATCATAATGAATGTTTAACGAGTTTAATAACGGCTTTCTTTGTTGAAGTTTCATTATTTGTGTTTTCTTTAAATTTATATTTAAATTGTTAACCACATTATAATATCAATTAAACTTTTATTTATGTCATTTTCATAGTTTTTCATGTAATTACAAGTAAACATCACAGTACTGTCATCTACAATTAGTGTCATAGGCTAGTTCATGCTACGAGGCAAGTTATTTATGTATATCAAAAATTGTAGTGGCCCTAAAACGATACCTTGCGGAACAGAAAATTTCACTTTTCGGGCCTTTTACGAGAATGTGCACTCTGTTTCGGTTTTTATACATATATTTATTACATATATTTTGTATATTTTATACTTGTGATTTGGGCAATTTGAGTCCTATTGGTTAGAAATGACTTTATCAAATTGAGGATATTTCCTCTTACCCCATATTTATTTAACTTGTCTGTTAGTATGTCATGTCTTACATAGTCGAAAGCTATAGATATATCCATATAGAGAGCTGTAACCGGTATTGCTTTGTTAATATTTGAGACTATATCATTTAAGAAATTGTAGATAGCTAAATTAAGATACAAATTCTTCCTGAACCCTTTTTGTTCTTGAGCAAATAATCTATATTTTTCAAAGTAGGATTATAGCGCTTTGTATATTATTTTTTCTATAATTTTAGAAAAAACAGTAATAATAGCAATTGGACGGTAACATGATACATCTTTCTTTTCGACTTTTTTAAATAGTGGTTTTATTATAGATGTTTTAAGTTCGTTTGGGAATGTTCCATCTTCAATACAAATATTAATAATATGACTAAGCTTTGATGCTATTACTCCAGCCATGTGTTTTGTCACTGATGTAGATATATCATCAATATCAACACTCTTAGTATTTTTTAATGAATTTATTACTGATATAATGTCATTAGGGGAAACATTATTAAAAAATAAAGAATTATATTGATTGCATGTTAAGGTTTTTCCGTAGTTTGAAATGTCATTATTTATTATTATTTTTACTTGGTCAATAAAATAGTCATTAAATGTCTGTGCTATAGTTTCAGGGTATGATATAATTCCATTGTCAGATTTTATTAGTCTTATTTGTTCCTCGGGAAAGTTATTTTTATGCCTGTTAATGATGTCCCAAGTTGCTTTTGACTTAGTTTTTGCTACACTAATATAATAGACATTCTGAGACTTTTGTGTCAATTTTTTTTTTTCGTCTTGGCTCTCACAGAGAACGGACGTGTTCCTTGTCGTAATAATTATTATTGTGTTTGACTTTGCAATCCTTTTTACTTTGTGCGCTTTGTGAACGTGATGTCACCAGAAGCCCTACCTACCGCTTGGAGCCTTCGCCCCTTCAGCTTGAGCGGCGTGACGGGGCTTGGTCCCGGCTTGCGGCGTGCTGCAGTACAGCGGTGCAAGATTAGAATAGCGGTGAGTGACCGGCCGGATTTGAACCCGGTGCCTCGGCGAGTTGCGACCGCTGCCCACACCACTCGACCACAAGGAGGTGTGCCGCCGCGTCTAAATTCTCAATCGCTTTCGTATTCCCTGGTTCTAAGTCAATGAGTATGAACTGCCACGGTTGTGAAAATATCTTGAGCAAGAACAACTTTTTAAAATGCAACGGTTGTCAATTCATATATTGCTACGAATGTCTAAACGTCTCCGTGGAAGCAAATAAACAATTAAACGCTACCCAAATAGCTTCGTTGAGATGTCCGTTGTGCGAAAATGTAACGAGGCGCAGAAATAATGACGATAACACTCCCGTGCGCCCTAGTAAGAAATACGATATTACCACATCAACCATAAACTCGTCTTTCAGCCAGGCAACTATCGACTTGAATGTTGCTATTAACATTCCCACAGGCGCCGAAAAAAGTTGCGAGCCAGTGACTTTGGACAACATAAGCAAACTCTTGGACCAAAAGTTGTCTCTAGACTCACCCTTCATGTCGAACCTAAGATCCGTTCTTCTGAAAGACATGAAGGACATGGTTGCTATGGAAGTTGGACAAATTATTCAAGCATTGAAAGCGGATTTTACAACAACAACTGATTTTATAGCTTTGGAACAAACTGACATCAAAAAGGATATCGCTGAAAAGAATAACCGCATAAGGGAACTAGAATCAGAACTTTCCAAATCCCAAACGCAAATATCAAAACTCCAAAGCCGGCTGTCCACCATGGAAAAGATATCGCGCGACCTCAACCTTGAGTTACACGAGGTTCCTGAAAACAAAACAGAAAATTTGTCTGAACTGTTCAAGAACCTCTGTCAGTGCTTAGACGTCGTGGTATCAGATAGTGACCTTAAAGCATGTCGTCGTGTGGCGAAGATGGACCCCAGTTCGAAGAGACCACGAAACATCTTGATCACCCTTTCAACGCAACGCCTCCGCGACGCCCTGCTATCAGCCGCTACTCGTTTCAATAAGTCCCATCCAAGTGATAAATTATCTTCTAAGCACATAGGTTTTCCTTCTATGAAAATTAGGCTTTTTCTTCTATGTAAATTATGTAATATATTATCAATGCATGAGCTACTTGATAATCGAGTTGGCTTATTAAATTCTAATTTAAAATTGAAAGTCTCTGCTGTTTATATGAATTGCCGCGAATATTTATCATTTTTACATATGTTTATATTAAAATCACCACAAATAATATTTTTTTATTACTTCTTACACAAATTAAATATGAAACTTTCTCAAATTGGTCAAAAATAGTTCATATTGGGTAGGGTTGGTTTTTGGGCCCCTTTATATACATATAATTATAGCTTGGTGATATAGAAGTTCAATAGCACAGCATTCAATTATATTGCTAATAGATATAGTTTATTAACATGGTTTTTAATTATTTACTATAATATTATAATTTTTATTAATATAAAACTTCCACCGCTTCGATTATCTCTTGTGTAAGAAACAACTAATATATATGGAGAACAATCAAGTAATTCAGTATCTGTATTTAACATATCGACGCTTGAAAGGCAAGAATTACCAAGCGACATGTATACAATTTTACACTAGAGCGTGTTAATGTTTTTTTTTTGCGATAAAAATGTATATAAAATTACCTATTAGTCGAAACAACTTCATTTTAACGAATTTGAAATGTATTTCAAAGGCTTAATAAACTGCCATTTAGGGATTATGCAATTTATTTATATTCTCTGTAATAGAAGAGAAAGAGATGACCACAATGTTTGACTCACGGATGGAGGCCTTTCAGCAAGATCTTCAGTCTGCTTCCGATAATGGAACAGGTTGTTCGGATAAGCTAAGTAGTGAGTTCTGTACTTTCAAAGCATTTGTTGTCAATTCTCTCAAATGTCTTCAGTCCCAAGTACAATTGCTATATGACTCATTTGATAATCTGGAGATGAGAAGCCGGAAAAAGATCTTATTGTTTCATTTATTTACATTACATTTTAGGCATTTATCTTTCTTGGGCATATGGAAGCCTATATTAAAGTCATCAGAAAATATTTTACGGAACACTCTTTCGCTTACAAAATCTATACCATTATCTCCACATTTTCTTTTGTACACGCTGTATAAATTAGCAACATTTTTATATTCGCGTGCTAAGTAAGCTTTAGTGGAATCATGTCGGCAATAATGTGACAAGATAGCAGGAAGACTTTTAATGATTTTTTTACGGATTCTATTGTAACTGGTTTACATTTATTAGGTGGTACATGTTTGCCTCGTAAATTCTTCTTTAGCGCAGCCCCAACTAGAGTTCTTGACAATATAGTAGATAGTTTTCGATGATATATTTAACGTAGCAGATAAAAATTGCAAACACACTGGTCTTCTGCCCTCTCCTTCATTAATATGATACTTGAAAGATGTAGAGCGTTTATCCGTATCAACTCGTTTACGTTTTATCTCCTCCTTCTGTGTTATACTTACTAACCAGTCTCTTCGACGATCTACTGAGAGTCCCCAAAAATTATCGAATACTCTCTGCCTTTTTTCAGCATCAATAATTTCACAGTTATTTCCGCATTTTTTTCCAACGCATGGGTTAGGTTGAACAGATTTAGATTCCATTATTTTACCATTACTTCGTACATATTCTTTTCCAGACCTTTTTTTCTGTAACCGTTCTTTTCTTAAATTTTTCCTTTTGATTTTCAGACCCTTTTCTCCAACTGTTTCTTCGTGTGCGTCATCTAAATTAGTATTTTTCTTCTCAACGCTTGAGTATGCTGTTCACATTTTGAAATCTGTAATTTAAATTTATATTAACATTGTTTGGTTTTATAATAATTAGGATTATTATAAAAATTATTAACGAAACAGGTAGGTACCGTACCGAGGTCAAATCTTTGCTATTCAAGCCTGCTTCTAACAAAGCTTGCTTTAGTATGTAATTTCCTCTCGTATTGCGATTCATAATGTAACTAAAACTATAAATTTAAATCAATTTAAAATGCATTGTTAAAATAAACAACGAAAAATATACCAATAAGATCTTAATAACGAAACAACTTACCGAGTGTTAATAGCAAACTCCGCGTACTTTGTGCGATGCGCACGAGCGCACAGGTTGCCTTTGCGACAGTCCCGCGACGACTAATCGATAATTTGTTACCAACAACCATTCAAAATACGCTTTGCAGCGCGTATAACCGAATAAGTGAAATACATGTAACAGGGATAAACTACTTTTTACACAAATTTCACATCAGAAATAGTTATCTAAGTAACAAAAACAGTAAAAAAACGGCAGGTAAAAAATTACCAAACGACAAAAAATATTATTTTTAGGGAAGATAAATACTACTATATTGCATTTTTATTTTCATTGTATTTAAGAAAAAAAATACTAAACTACTATGACTATGTAAATGAGGTATGTCAAAACGGCTTAAATTACGACAGTTGATAAATAAGTTTCAGGCAAAATTTCATAAGCTATACTCCCACCCTAGTTAGTGAAAGCTAAAAAATACTTAATGTTTAAATGTATCAATTCCAAATAAGGCAAAGATTACTAAGTACAAAATGTTAAAATCTAAAGTCGACCAAGTAAAAATAATTTGTAAATAGATAAAATTATAGTCGCTTGGACGCCGAAAACGGTGAAAATAAAAGGTTTTTTAAATTACCAAGCGACAACCAAACTCGTCGTAGCGATACGCCAGTAAGACCAATCGACGGAGAAAAATTCTCTGATTTCAGTGATATATATAACTCAATATCGCTCAAAATGTCGCTTGGTAAATTTTGCCTTTCAAGCGTCGATATTATGTTCAGTTATGTAAAGGACATCTACATTTGTATTATTATTTAATATGTCTTGCAAATGAACACTTTACAGATTTGCTTTACTTATAAGACTATTTATGTTTAGATGAAATAAAGTTATGCTATTTATCAAGAAAAAACGAATCAGAAATTTGTTATTTTGAAGTATAGACATCATCATTAGTGCTTTCAGTATTACAATAGTCATGTACATATTCTAAAGTTTGGGTAGATTTTTCTGACAGTATAATTTTAGTTCTCGTGCTTGGAGCTCTACATTTGCTCTCAGATATCTCAGCATAATACCTTGTCATTTTTTGTTGATATTCATTACGGAGAATTTCTTTTAGAAGGAAGTGACTAATAAATATCGAAAATAGTGTTTTACTGAATAAGAATATTTCAAAGTAAATCTCGACAAATGTAGAGTTCTTATGGCGCTTCCCTATGTTGTAATTCATTATTAAGGTATTGCTATGTTGGAATTTTACAAACAAGTATATTAGTATGTTTTAGTAGGCTGATCCATGTTTCTAAACAAAATTTAAGTTCAAACGGATTTTTATTCGTTAGTACCGGCGATGAGTATTACGTAGTCATCTGTTGTTAATTTTGATAGTTCTGATTTCTCAGATAAAAGTAAATTATTTAGTTCCTACAAGTTTTTGGAGGCATTGCCGAACTCCTTTTCCAAGTTGATCACAGATATTAATTTGTGTTTTTGTAGCATTGTACATACAATGTTGGTCCAATTTTTCAGGGAACATTTGTAGGTCACAATTAGAATTAATTTTATTATTATTTACCAGTTGTTTTCAATAATATTTTGTAAAATTTTTATTTGCTCTTGATAGTTCACGTTCTAATAATGTTATTTTCTCTCTATAATCGTCTATATATTGATGTGTATTTATACTAGATAATGTGTTCTTAATTGGACTTTTAACCATAGTGGTTTTTTTTCTTTTGATTGATTTGATTTGAAAAAACACAAAAAAACTCCTAGGTTCTTTTTGTGTTTTTTATCTGCATAAGTAATATGGTACAAAAACTGTTTCTGACGTTTTTCAAATCGGGAGATGTGTACTGCATAGGATGGGCTCCATATTTGACAGCAGTATTCTAGAATCGATCTTACGTAGTAGTTGTAAAGAAGAATCGGAATTTCACAATCGTAAAGACTTTGGTTTGGCGGATTTCGAATCCAGCCAAACGTGTTCCTTTGTTAACGATACAGTCAATGTATTCCCGGAAGTTCAACTTGGTGTCCAACACCACAACGAGATCCTAGAAGTATGCTCGAGACCTCTGCAATTGGAGAGTTTGATACATAATAAATAGCAGGTATAGGATCTCGTTTGCGTGTAAATTTGATGTGAAAACATTTAGATGAGCTTATTAACATTCTACTAGCCGAACACCAATGATTTATTGTGTTTACAACATTTTGAAGAAGACTTACATCACGGTAGTCATTAATTTTACGGTACAATTTGAGATCGTCTGCGAACATTTGGTGTCCGAATGTAGCGGAACACAAGTTATTTACATAAATCAAGGACAAAAGGGGCCCTAGGTGTGAGCCCTGAGGAACTCTGCTTGGCTCTATTTTGGTATCCAAGTTGTAGCCTCTGATTTTTACCAATTGCGACCTATTCATGAGTCTTACACTCACACCATTTGAGTAAGTTTCCACAGATCTCAGCATGAGCTAACTTTTGTAAGAGAATACCGTGATCAACCACGTCGAAGGCCTTTGGAAAATCGGTATAAATGGCGTGTACTTCTGATTTGTCTTCCATTGCGTTGTGAAACGTTGTGATGTAATCTATGGAATGCAGGATGGAATATGGGCCTGGTCATTTTTTGGGTACTAATTGTTTTAAGGGAGGTAAGAATTTCCGATTTGGGAATTTAGCATGATCCAAACGATTGCGGGTTATAAGTTGGTTTTTCAGGGATAGTAGTTTTTGATGTCTGTGTTTTGGGATATACAGTATACTGAATGAAACTACTCCGAAAAAAGGTTACTGTACAAAGTACAATACAATTAGGTTAAGCGTGTCGATCGCCGTATGCTGTGTCAGCATATACATTCCACATTGTTCCATTCTATTAATTAATATATCAGTGTACAAACAGCACTCGTTGGGTTTGGTCATTTATCGTCCCTTCTATTAACTGTAGAAACACTACAAGTTTCTTTTGGTCCTTCGTTACGTCAGGACCTTACTCGTGTCGCGTACATACAGTTTCTTATCTTCCGCGTCGCGTAGTGAGGACACCAGTGACTTTTTACAATATTTAGCACATACAGTGTTAAACCTGTGACGAACAGTTGCAGTGACAGACTCTAGTGACGTGTTCAGTTGACTCTTTACCGTGAGGCGTCTGCAGCAGCAACAGCGACCACAGTACCCCAGGAGAGTAAACCACACGAACCAAGTAAGATCTTTCCATATTTTTTATAACAAATCACAATGGACAAGCTAATTCAGCTGCAAAACGCGATCCTGGAAGAAATCAAGCGCATAGAAACTAATTTTAAGAAGGATTCACCATCCCGTAAGACGCGTGAATACCTCGATGAGAGACTTGCGAATTAAGACAGGCTCTGGGCTGAGTTTAATTCGAACAACGATAACCTCAGTCTATGCGGCCAACCTGACGATCCATATTTCGTCCGAAATCAATACGAGGATGCACGTAAATTTTATAATGATGTCCGCTATAGAATTTCTTCCTATCCGCCTACAACTAAATTGGACCAGACAGGTACTAGTTTGTCCGTTAGCCAATACTCGACAACACATTCGCCGTCGCGAGAACAGTTACCGCCAGCACAGGCACCGCCAGCAACACCGCGAGCACAGGAACCGCCAGCACAGGCACCGCCAGCACCGCCACAACATGCATATACAGACGTTGAAAAAATTTTGTCGCTTCAACGTACAAACTTTAGGGCATTTGCTAGGCTAATTAACAACATCGACATAGATAAAATTTGTGATAAATGTTATAATGATTAGAAGACGAGTTGCGCAATGTTCAGTCACGCTGGACTAACATAGATTCCTTACATTTAGAAATAGACAATTTATTACAAGGCACTAATATAAACTACGCTAATGAGTTTTCTTATTACGAAAATCGTTACAAAGATATTAAACGCTCATTAAATAAAAAATTTGCCTCTGCAGCTCACATCCAACAAGCCACGCCTCAAGTAGACATCCCAGTGTTTGCAGGCAAGTACACACAGTGGCCTACGTCTTACGACTTATTTTCTGAGAGCATACATAACAATAATTTACTTTCAAAAGGTCAAAAAATGCAACACTTAAAGGGTAAATTAAGAGGAGAAGCTGAGCGTCTTATACAACTGTTACATATATCAACAGTAAGATGTAACTGTCAATGTCATTATTGACATTGACAGATGTCATAAGTAAAGCCTATCGAGTTTATTACAGTTGGCCAAAAGGCTATACATAGTGTAGACGTATATATTGTGTTAAGCATATCTCATTACATATTGTAATACGTATTTGTAGTAAGCACCAATAAAGGAGAGTATAAGAATTGCTGCTGTATTATTATCATCACCACACGAGCGCAATAAGGACTTACAATCACGAGGTCATAGACCAATACATGGTGTCAGGTGTGAAAATTTAAAAGAAAACGAAAATTATGAACAAAAAAGAGGGTACGTCGAAAACTCCAGAAGCTTCGAGACAATCTGAGTGTGGGAACTTAACAATGGCAGGCAACGGAGTACAGAAGCTTGAGATCTCTACAGAAATTATCAACAATAATGCTGAAAATTTCAAGAAAAGGACGCAGTCATTCGAGATATTTCTACTGGCGTCGGGCATGGAGAAAACGGAAGACAAAAGAAAAATTGCAATCATGCTGCATTCCATGGGAGAAAAGGGTTTAAACATATACAATTCCTTCAATTTGGACCTAAGCACTGCTACTTTCCAAGAAGTCAAGGCAAAATTCGTCGAGTATTTTGAACCCAAAAAGAATTTGACGGTGGCGCGACACAAATTCTTTACGTTGAAACAGCGTGTGAATGAATCCTTGGAAAATTTTCTAATGGAATTAGAAAACGCAAGTCATGCCTGTGAGTTTGGTTCGCTACGTAAGTCCCTTGTAAAGGACATTCTCATTGCTAATATGGCCACAAACTTCTCGCAATTTCGTCAAAAGCTACTACAAGAACAAGACCTATCCATAGAAAGAGCCAAACTCCTCTGTAGAACACTGACGATGGCGCAGAAAAGTGAAGAATCAATCAATGCAGCAGATGGAAGAGAAGCCACAATATACAAGCTACACAAAAGTCGACGAGCCAGTTCCCCCTCATACCAGAAAAGAAAAAACGCAAGATCTCCATCATGCCAAGGTCACCCAAGGTCAGCTACGCCTGGATCAAGAACAACGTCGTGTGTAAAGTGCAACACATCGCACGGTCGCCGCAACTGTCCAGCTTGGAAACACAGATGCAGGTCATGTTTTAAATATGGACATTTTACTCATTTATGTTTCAAGAAAAATAGTATCAGGACTGTTGTTACTGGGGTAGGTAGCATAAATCTCGATGATGAATCAAGCCCCAAAAGTGCTGAGGCTGTGGCTGAGAGATTTACAATAGGGGCATTGTTCAACATTAAAAACATAAAATCACAGAATGCTAGTACAAATTTGATAAGCACAAAAGACAAGTCCTGGTACTATTCTTTTAATATAAGCAACAAAAATGTAGATTGCCTAATTGACACAGGCGCAGACATAAATGTGATGTCTTATCAAGTATTTAAAGAATTGAATCTTAAATTTGACAAGCAGAGTAAAGAAATGTGTAAAAAATATAATATATTTGCCTACAGTGGGCACAGAATACCGATAATTTCAGTGTTAAACATTTGTTGTTTAGTTGAAAACAAAACAAAACCAGAAAACATTACTTTTGTTGTAAAAAAATTAAATTGTCCAACTGTGATTGGTTTACCCACTTGTATAAAGCTAAATTTAATAACAAAAAACTTTTCTCTATCAATGGAAAATGAAAAAAATGTTGAGCAAAATGTATATAATATGTATCAAAAAACTTGTGACAAAATTGTGACCAGATATAATGATGTGTTTCAGGGTCTAGGCTGCCTCCCATACGAACACAGCATCGTGCTAAAAAAGGATGCTATTCCGTGCGTTGATCCCCCTAGAAAGGTACCCTTCGCGTTGGTTGAACCGTTAAGGAAAGAGCTTCAACTCATGGAGAACATGGGAGTCATACGGAAGGTGAACAAACCTACTCTCTGGGTGAGTAGTTTAGTTATAGCCATTAAAAAGAATGGTGGATTGAGAATTGGTTAGATCCTAGAAATTTAAATAAAAATTTATTGAGATGTCATTATCCAATTAAAAATATAGATGAAGTCAGGTCTAAATTGTCCAAAGCCTCTTATTTTTCACATTTAGATGCGTTTTCTGGGTTCTATAACATAAAATTAACTAAAGAAAGTAGTGATCTATGTACATTTCAAATTCCATTTGGCAGATACAAATTTTTAAGATTACCTTTTGGAATAAACACGGCTACAGAAATTTTCTATAAAACCATGATAGATCTTTTCGGAGACATAGAAGGTATAATAATTTGGTGTGATGACATTTTAATATACGGTGAAACAATTGAAATACACAATAAAAGGTTAGAAATGTTTTTGAACAGGGCTAGGCAAGTTAATTTAAAATTAAATAAAGCCAAGTGCAAGTTTCTTCTAGAAGAAATAGCATATTTGGGCTATATTTTCAGTAAAGAAGGTGTAAAAATCGATCCAGAAAAAGTCAAAGCGATAAAAATATGCCCATACCTAAAAATATTAAGGATTTGCAGAGATTTTTAGGCATGATTAATTTTTTAGCACCGTTTATAGAAAATCTAGCAGAAAAAACTAATACCCTAAGAAATTTGTTAGAAAAAGATATGTTATGGTTATGGGATGAAAATTGTCTAAAGTGCTTTGATTTATTAAAAGAAGTCATATCTAAAGCACCTGTGTTAACTAATTATAATTGCAACTTACCTGTGATTTTGTCGGTAGATTTATCAAAGAATGCACTGGGAGCGGTCTTGATGCAAGACAAACGACCCATTGCATATAGTTCAAGAACACTTACCCCCTCTCAACAAAACTACGCCCAGATTGAAAAAGAATTGTTTGCCATACAGTTTGGATGTAATAAATTTCACCAATATATTTATGGCAGTAAAACAACTGTTCATACTGATCACAAACCTTTAATTTACCTTTTTAAAAAACCTCTTCATGAAGTACCTGCTAGGCTACAAAGAATGATGTTATCGTTGCAGGGTTATGACCTAGAAGTAGTTTATGTACCTGGTAAATATATGTATATAGCAGATACTTTGTCAAGAGCCTCACTTAGTGATACATACATACCTCAGTATGAGCAAGACTTACAGTATCATGTTAATTTAGTATTCTCTAATCTCTCAGTAAGTAAGCCTTATTTAAAATTTATATTATTAGAAAGCATAAATGATTAATCTTTAAATCTGCTCAAGTCTTATATTCAGAATGGTTGGCCAAGAAGCAAAAATAAAGTAAGCTCTCTTGTGAAACCATATTGGAACATTCAAAATGAAATACATATAATGAATGACTTAATATTTAAAGGCAATAGGCTTATTGATCCAAAGTCCCTGCAAAGACAGATTTTAGATAAAATACACTGTGGTCATTTAGGTGTTAATAAGACACTAAACATCGCTAGAGAAACAGTTTATTGGCCAAATATAAACGCGGATATTAAGAACTTAATTGATCAATGTTCCATCTGTGCCAAATACAGATCAAATCCACCCCGTGAACCGTTGAAATGCCATGAGATATCTTATCTTCCATGGGAGAAGGTAGGTATAGATTTATTATATTTTGATGGAGAAAATTTCCTTATCTGCATGGATTATTATTCCCAGTACATAGAGTTAGCTTCTTTGCATAAGAATTACACTGTCGATAATGTTGTTAAAAGTCTAAAATCGTTTTTCGCTCGGCATGGGATACCTAAGGCATTGGTGTCTGACAATGGTCCACCATTTAACTCCTGCAAATTCAAGTCTTTTCTTGTTGATTGGGATGTAGAACACATAACCACTAGTCCGTACTGGTCGAGGTCTAATGGTCAAGCTGAAACAGGAGTTAAAATTGTCAAAAACATATTAAGAAAATGCAAAGAAGATGGCTCGGATATACATTTGGCGTTATTACACTATCGCAACGCTGCGAAGGGAGATTTTCCCAGTCCGGCCGCATTATTAATGTCTAGAAACTTGCGAATAAATTTACCAATTCTTAACAAAAAATTAAAACCTAAAATTGTAAAACTTTCGACATTTGAAAGATGTCATAGATATAGCAGAGACAAGATATCTTTTTATTTTGACAGGAATGCGAAGCTTACACCTTATGATTTTCAGCCGGGGAATGACATTTACTTCAAAAAAAATCCTAAATCTTTCTGGTCTCCGGGAATAATTAAAGAGAAATTAGGATGTGGTAGATCGTATTATGTTGCGGATCCAAACGGTGTTGTGTATAGGAGGAATAGGGGACACATTAGACCTAGAAAAAAGAATTTAAAAGAAATAAATCCTCTACCTTCTTTTTATGGCGATGGCAGCACAATCAATATGCCTCCCATGCAGGAGAGTATAGATCCCATGAGTTTAACACAACGCGGAAACGGTCCCGTTCAAAATTACATTAACGATGATAACTGTGTTCCTATGGAGAGTCTAGAAAATACCGGTTACGTAACCAGGTCTAGTAGAAGTGTAAAGCGTCCTAAATTGTACATGCATGAGAAATTTGAGTAGATAAGTAATGTATTTGTTATTAGTTATGTACCTATATTTTTAGTTTGCTTTTATACTCGAAAAGGGAGGTGTTACATATATCAACAGTAAGATGTAACTGTCAATGTCATTATTGACATTGACAGATGTCATAAGTAAAGCCTATCGAGTTTATTACAGTTGGCCAAAAGGCTATACATAGTGTAGACGTATATATTGTGTTAAGCATATCTCATTACATATTGTAATACGTATTTGTGGTAAGCACCAATAAAGGAGAGTATAAGAATTGTTGCTGTATTATTATCATCACCACACGAGCGCAATAAGGACTTACAATCAAGAGGTCATAGACCAATATAACAACATCTACATATTCCCGCTGAAAACTACGATACCGCATGGGAGCTTCTCACTCATCGGTACAATAATCGTCAATTGCTATTCACAAAACAAATAGAAATATTTTTGAATCAACCAGCTTCTTACAAACAGTCAGTTTACGAAATAAGACGTCTTTATGATACCTCAATGGAGTGCGTATATGCCATACAAAATCTAGGTATCAACACTTCGCTACTCGTGCACCTGATTACGAAAAAATTGGACCCTGACTCGTACAGTGATTATCAGGAAAATCGTAAAAATCCACGAGAGCTGCCTACGCTGGATGAGCTCATGAACTTCCTAGAAAATAAGTTTACAGCTTTAGAGCCCATACAAAAAAGAAAAGCTCAAACTTTCACACCAAAGCCCTCTTCGTCGCATTTAATTAATACACAATACAATACGAAATACATAAATGGCAAATACATTGCGAAACCGCATTATCAGGCTGCAGCGACTCGCACGTGGAACTGTCCGCTGTGTCAGCAAACCCATATTTTATTTAAATGTAATAAGTTTATTAAGTTATCGGCTGAGGAAAAAATGAGGACGGTATTAAAATTAAATATTTGTCAAAATTGCTTATATATACACGATGCTAATGGATGTACTTCTGCAAAACGTTGTAAATAATGTCATGGGGATCACAACACCATTCTATATGATGGATATTACGCCGTTTTCAGAGCACATAAATCCTTACCTCATTCCACATATTCGACGTCATCGATTACGCAAGTACAGCCCGTCGTCACAACAGCTCCGTCGACGAGTTACTTACCTACATCTAACTTACCTATTAATCATTATACACCAAATAAAAATCGTAATGTTAACTACGTAGCTACGGATAATGAGGAGATTTTATTAACTACATTATTATTAAAAATACAAGCCTACGATGGTACTTACATAGTTTTAAGAGCACTTTTAGACCAAGGTTCTCAAATTTCACTAATTTCGGAGCACGCCGCCCAGCTGCTAGGTCTTCCTAGACAAAACCATCACGCTTCCATTTCTGGAATAGGATATGGCTTAAAACAAGGAAAGGGAGTCGTTACGTTGAATTGCATGTCTATTTACGATGATTATCAATTTTCAACACAAGCTATTGTCATAAATAAAGTTATTAATAATTTGCCTAATGGAACATTTAATAAACAACAGTGGTCACACCTACAAATTATAAGACTTGAGGATCCTGACTACAACATCTCCAGACCTATTGACATGCTATTGGATGCGAGTGTATACTCTGACATCTTGATGGATGGCCTTATCAAGGGCCCTAACATGGCACCCATGGCACAACAGACGAGGATGGGCTGGATATTGTCAGATGACGTTAGAACATTTAATTGCTGTGTCGTGCTAAACAATCTTGCCGATATTTCGCAATACTGGGAACTTGAAGAGGTTCAGAGGTTCAGAGCACCTCAAGCGCCCGCTCGGCGGAAGGTGAGTATTGTGAATAGCTGTACCAGTCGACCACAAGGCGATTAGAAAACGGAAAATATGAAGTTGCGATTCCAATGAAGCAGGATTTTGAGAAATATCTGGGGACCTCTAGGCCAAAAGCTGTGGCACAATTATACAATTTAGAACGCAAAATGTCAAAAATACTGAGTTCTCTGAAAGTTATAAACAGTTTCTGGAAGAATATCTAAGCTTAGGACATATGAAACCAGTAACAAAAATGGTAGAGCCATCATATTATCTCCCGCATCATGGAGTAATAAAAGCTGACTCCACAACAACTGAATTGCGAACGGTATTCAACGCGTCGGCTAAAACTTCATCGGGTTACAGTTTAAATGATTTAATGCTTCAAGGCCTGAATTTACAAAGCGATTTACATAGTTTAATTTTATCATGGCGTAAACATAAAATAGTCATTACAGCTGATTTGGAGAAAATTTTTAGACAAACATATGTCAGAGAATCTGATCAGCATCTACAGAGAATTGTATGGCGAGACACCTTGTTGAACGTGAAAACGGGTTCAACACCGTCACAAGGATTGCTGCAAGAATATCAGCTAACAACAATCACATACGGAACCAAAGCCGCACCGTATCTTGCCATGCGAACTCTAAAACAGCTAGCGATAGATTATAAGGAGGATTTTCCACTAGCAGCACATGCGATTATGAGGTCATTCTACACGGACGATCTCCTTACAGGCGAAAGTTCTATAGAGAGAGCTAGGGAGTTGCAGAAACAAATTATTGATATTTTTAAGACAGCAGGTATAAACATTCGCAAATGGTCTAGTAACAGCACAGAGTTAACACAAAACTTGGCACCAGAACAGTTGGATATTTCGCTAGATTTCAAATGTGCTGAATCACGAAAAACGTTAGGGTTACGTTAGAGTCCTAGAACAGACTCGTTTACATTTCAGAACAAATTCCTAGATTTAGGCAGCGAAGATCATCTTACAAAACGTCAACTACTTTCTAACATTTCGAAGATTTTTGATCCGCTGAGCTGGCTCTCACCACTTACAATCAGAGCTAAGGTTTTATTTCAAAGAACTTGGTCGGAACAAAACATTACCTGGGATGATGAGCTGCCTCAGCAGATAATTTGTGACTGGAAAACATTAAAACAGGATTTTCAACAATTAGACAGATTTGAATTACCAAGACACTTAGGTGATACACATAAATATATTATACACGGGTTTTGTGACGCCTCGGAAAAAGCTTACGCTAGCGTGGTGTACATTACAACTACAAACAGTAAAGGCGAGTGCACAACGAGGCTACTTAAGGCAAAAATAAAACTTGCTCCTCTAAAGAATAAGTTAACATTACCTAAGCTTGAATTATGTAGCGCATATCTTTTGGCATGTCTTTTGAACAAGGTTCTGACTACAATGACAGACGTTCAGTATGAAGTTCATTGCTGGAGTGATTTTATGATCGTATTGGCCTGGATTCAAGGTGACATTAACAGATGGCAAAAATTTGTATCCACCAGAGTGCAAAAAATTACAGATATCGTGGAATTTCTTCTCGTTGGCATCATGTGAGCACAGACCAAAATAAAGCGGATTGTGCTACAAGAGGATTAACAGTCTCTCATCTAGCATCACATACATTATGGTGGGGACCAGAATGGCTCAACAATTTAGACGTTAATTCAATCAAAAACATTTCTCATTTAGCTACATACGACATAGAAATAAAAACCCAGTGTGAACGTTACCTTATCAACAATTGTAAAACAAAAGACTTTAGTATTACAATTATTGAATGAATACAGTTCAATGACACGTGTCGCAACAACAGTGGCATGGCTATCGCGTTACATACAGTGGCTTCGCAATAAACAGAATGTGCCACATCAGTCATATTTGTCAGCTGTTGAAACGGAAAACGCTTATTGTATTATAATTAAAACAGTACTATCGATAGAGTTTAAGGAAGAAATTCATTGTTTAAAACAGAATAAAAAATTACCTAGGAATAGTAAAATATTATGCTTAAATCCGTTTATTAGCCAGGATGATGGATTACTGAGGGTTGGTGGACGACTTAATAAATCTCATTTAAATGGTTGTGCGAAAAATCCAATAATTTTGTCAAGTCATAGTCGTCTCACTGATGTCATTATACAACAAGCTCATATTTTAACATTACATGGCGGACCCAGACTTACCTTATCACACATTAGATACAAATACTGGATACTTAGTGGGCTCCGTACAGTCAAAAGAGAATTACGTAAGTGTGTTAAATGCAGGCGTTACAGTCACCAGAATCATCAACAGATCATGACTGATCTGCCAGAACCACGCGTTACACCGTCTCGTCCATTTAGCCATACAGGTGTGGACTTCACAGGTCACTTTGACATTAAGGCACAAAAAGGACGTGGAATAAAAACAATGAAAGGATACGTTGCCGTGTTCGTATGCTTATCGACCAAGGCCGTGCACTTAGAGCTCGTATCAGACCTCAGCACCCCTGGATTTCTTGCAGCCTTTCGTCGGTTTTGTGCCCGGCGGGGCACCCCTAGTCATATGTACAATGACAATGGGACAAATTTAAAGGGCGCTAACAGAATGCTGAAAAAGGAATACAAGGAGATTTTGGCAACTGTTGACAGAAATTTCTTCGCGAACATAAACAGTTTTAACATTAAATGGATTTTCAACGCAACTTCATTCCCTTCTGCAGGAGGATTATGGGAAGCCGCCGTCAAACCTCTCAAATTTCATCTTCGACGAGTAATTGGCGAGCAGCGACTTACCTACGAAGAGTTTAGCACACTGTTACAGCAGATAGAAGCATGCCTTAACTCTCGACCTTTAGTTGCGTTGACAGAGAGTCCTGATGACGATTACCTGACTCTAGGACATTTCCTCATAGGGGGGCCTTTGCTGTCTCGACCGCAGACTGAGCCTGAACATTTAAATCTTAACACCAGATGGCATATGGCACAGGCCATGAACAAGAACTTCTGGAAGAGATGGTCTTCGGAGTATCTTCAGCAGCTCCAAGTGCGATCTAAATGGCAGAGTCCGTCGAGGAACATTGAAGTTGACGACATAGTTCTTGTCAAAGATAATAACTTACCCCCAGGGAAATGGGCTTTAGGTAGGATAGTCGAGGTACACCCAGGTAGGGATGGATACGTGAGAGTGGTATCGGTTAAAACTAAAAATGGTGTGATTAAAAGGCCAATTTTAAAACTTTCACGGCTTCCAGTCAAAGAGAGCGATACCATACAGGTCAACAGTAGCTCTAGTGATCATCACCAACATAACGTGACTCCTGAAACAACGAGCAGAGTACATACAGAAGGCCAACCGAACCAGCTAACGCCATCTCGACGTAGACCTCGTAGAAATAATTTATGTAATTTCATATTAACTTCACTTCTTATGTTTTTATTTACTATTTCGACCGTACATGGTACCTACAATGTGACATATTTTAACTCGAGCCAAAGCCTTTATTTTGACAAACAATTTGATATGTAACTACTTAATCAGAGATGAGTGGAAATTAGTTGTTTACTACAATATGTCAACGTACTGGACAAGTTTAGCATATTTACAGAAATACGTAAAACATATACAGAAAGATACATCGCAACTTTCACCACAGTATATCAGTATAACAGAGCAACTGGAACATGAACCATTGGAGCTCGAACATTATAATGGGTTGTTGCAATTTAATAATAAGAAACGACAGAAGAGAGGTCTAATAAACGGTGTGGGTTATGTTGCTAACGCATTATTCGGAGTTCTTGATGACCGGTTCCTGAAACAATATGAAAAGGACATAGAGAAGATTTCATACGATTCTAATCATCTACGAAGCTTACTGAAAAACCAAACAAGCGTCATTGAGGCACAGTCTAACATTTTACGCAGAAATGTAGATATAATGAATAAGCAATTTAGTATAGTACAGTCACACTTACAAAACTTCACTAGTTTAATAAATCGAGTACAGTCCGGCAATGAACATCGATTTAATACTATTACATCAATTTTGTCCGCACAGATTTTAATATCGAATCTGAGGCGTATACAAGATAATCTAATCGAGACAGTAACTGATTTATCTCATGGTCACTTGGACCCACATTTAATACCTTCAGAACAGTTACAGCAGCAGATGCATATTATTTCAAGTCAATAACGAGGTGACATAACTTTACCGATAAATGAAGAAGATATACAGGAATTATATAAGGTTATGAAGATAAGTTCAAAAGTCGGAAGGTCATTCTTAGTCATGGAGATAAAAATACCTTTAATTGCTAAGGAATCATTCGAATTGGACAAAATATACAGTATACCTTGGAATAGTTATATCATAGAAACAATTACATCTTACATAGCTTTTAATTTACAAAAGGAAATATTTATCCTTTTATCTGAAGAAGACACTCATTTTTGCATGCATTTATCCTCGGGAAAAGTTTTATGTGCCTTTGATAGACCTATATATGAACAATAAATAAGTCGTTCCTTCTGTAACATACATACAAACAATAAAACTTTATGTATAACTAAAACAATTAAGTGCGAAGAGCGGTGGATCAAATTACGTGCGAATAACAGGTGGTTATTCTCGTGCTGCGAGAATTGCTTAGTGCGACTTTTCTGCTCGGATACAATGGAAATGATTAACCTACAAGGAAATGGACTCATGGACATAGCGCAGGGATGTGTCTTAAAGAGTAAACTCGTTACAATTTACGGACATACTAATTATCTTACAAAACTATCTACAAACCCTAACATAGTCACAATACAAGAATTTTCTATCCTAAATCATATTTTAAATTTAACTCTACCTAAAAATTTCATACCGGACAACCACAGTCGTACTTGGAGTGAGATGAAGATGCAATTAGAGAACATAAAACAGGAAGCTGATGTGGTTTACTCTCCCGTCAGCGTACACGATGTACACCACTATACTGCTATTTACGTTACGCTGCTACTGATAATCCTAGCAGGGTGCATTTACGCCGTCCGTCGTGCTCGTAAGATAAGCAAACAGCAGTTCAGAGTATCTCCAGCAGTAGTTGGAACCGCGCCGGTAGTTCTGCGGGCCGTGGAGGCCACCAACGTGGAACTCTCGTAACTGGCTACAACGCAGCAGCCATCAATATCGTCGGGGGTGGCTCCTCCGAGCACCAGTACGCAGTTTTGTGTGAACAAAAGTGACAAGTGTAAATCTGTGCGATTGTCGGTTCCCAAAATTAGTGATAGTGAAATTAGTGATTATATGTAATTTAACATTGACTCAAGTGGTTTAGGTTGAACATTTTATGAACATTATGTTTAAGTGATTTACATGTAGACAACATTCTTTTCCCTGAGTCCCAGGATGTACAAAGTACAATATAATTTAAACGTGTATAAAGTTAAACGTGTCGATCGCCGTATTCTGTGTCACATATACATTCCACAATGTTCCATTCTATTAATTAATAAATCAGTGTACAAACAGCACTCGTTGGGTTTGGTCATTTATCATCCCTTATATTAACTGTAGAAACACTACAGTTACTGATATTTTGGGAACCTTGAGCAGATCTATCGTTAAAAAACATTTCATCTGGAATTTCAACGCTATTAGATCTAACCGATTTAACATATGACCATGAATATGATGGATTTTCTCTAATTAAAGAAATAAAATATGAGTGTGAATAAGTGAATTATGTTTATTCTTTACATCGCCGACAGCGGAGCGACGTGTCTCCAGCGCGCGGTGCGGGCGAGGGTGCCACTAGTACTTGTCAATTTCCTTGAGCAGCGCGGGGAAGGCGCGACCTTGCGGGTCGTACTTGTCGCGCAACTGGCGGTATTGCTGCGGCAAGTCGCGCGCCAGCGCCAACAGGAACACGTGGCCGAAGTGCTTTTGTCGACGCTCGCACTCGTGGCAGCCGTCTTTGATAGACTCCTGCGCGTGGTTCTTGTACAGCTGCTCGTCCGGCGTGCACGGTGAATTGTCCGTGAGGCAGTCCGCTATTTGCCGCAACAGCGCCGGGCTGCGCGCTATCTTCTCGAAGTCCAGCGGGTCCTTCTCCAGGTCGGAGTAGCCGCGCGCAACCCACGCGCACGCGCACACCATCAGAGTCTTCAACAACACGCCGCCGCTTCCGAGATAAAAAAAAAATATAAGTAGGAACAACACGTGCGACTTGTCTATGCGCTTTGTTATTTTATTTTTTCTTACGAAGTATAATCACAGGTAAATATTACATTATCTAAATACATAGATGTATTATATTGAAAATGAAATCGACTTCAAAGTAAAAATGCACAAAAAAGTATGAAATAAAACTTATCTTCTAAATAATTCCCCATTCAAATTTCTTTTAAAATTTCAACTATTTCTCTACTCAATCTTCATATTTTTGAAGTCGGTACCAGCCCGAACAACATCCTAATCCGAAAAACAATATTTTAAAGAACTCACGTTCAAATTTGCTAGTAGGCACCGACTTCAAAATTATAAAGATTGAGTAGAGAAATAGTTAACATATTACACAAATTGAAAGGGGGGATTATTTAGAAAATAAGTTTTATTTCATACTTTTTTGTGCATTTTTACTTTGGATGTCAGTTTTCATAATTTGTTCAAAAATAATAATTTTGCTCTTTTTAGTTATATTATTATAAACACATTTTAAGAAATATATAAATAGGTACAAACAAGCCCCCGCTGTTCTCAATCTCTCTCCAAAACAAACTCAAGCGTTATGCCAGTTTTCTGAGAAGCCATGGTATTTCCCCAAATAAGCATTACGAATCTAAAACAATCACCACTGATGATATTGATTAGATACTATGCGTATTGTTAAATAATTATTGTTATTATATATTGTAATAGTCGACGGTAAAATTGTAGCAGTAAGCATTCAATAAATATAATATTAGGTTACATATGAAATTTGCGTTTTGTCGTACTGGCCACTTTGATCTCAAATATTCTTAATAGGATATAATCTTTGGTTAGGAATTCCAATTTCAAATTTATACTGCTATTTAATCATGCATTTGTTTTTCGAAAACCGTAATTCATTTGGTTTTTTCTTTGCATCACTCTGTTTACAAAATGGAAAACTTGAAATGTCGTATTATTTCCGAGTACGAGTTACACTGTGGCACCTGTGCTGCAGAAACGGCTCGACAGATTAATTATGTGTAAGGCGGCGGTGTCGCAAAAGAAAACACAGTGCGTTTTTGGTTCCAACGTTTTCGTTCTGAAAATTTCGACCTGCAGAACAAGCCTCGTGGACGGCCAGACACCAAAGTTGATATTGAAGAATTGAAGGCTATTGGCCCCTCATGAATTGAGTGCAGCAAACCGACAAACACTCAACCGGCACAATAATGAAGGGATTTTAAATCGAATCATTACCTGTGATGAAAATTGGATCCAGTACGATAATCGGAAACGCTTATCGCAATGGCTGAACCCTGGCGAACAAGCCAAAGCCTGCCCTAAGCGAAAATTAACTCAAAAAAAGGTACTTGTGACCCTTTGGTGAAATAGTGCCAGTGTCGTTCACTACAGCTTTCTTAAATCTGGCCAGACGATTACGGCCGATATCTATTGCCAGCAACTGCAAATCATGATGGAAAAGCTAGCTGCTAAACAACCGAGGTTGGTCCTTCGCTCTAAGCCACTAGACTACTAGACCACACACTGCACAACAGACGGGTACCAAATTAGAGGAGCTTCAATTGGAATGTCTAAGACATCCATTGTACTCCCCGGGCCTTGCTCCAACAGATTGCCATTTTTTTCGAATTTGGATAACTTCTTGCAAGGAAAAAAATTCAACTCCGACGGGGCAGTCCAAAGCGCATTCAAAGATTTTATTGATTCCTGTCCGAATGGTTTTTTTAGTAAAGGATTCAATGAACTACCTATGAGATGGCAAACGTGCATAGATAGTAATTGTATATACTTTGATTAAATAAATATATTATGTATTATGTTTAAAAAAACGACTTTATGTTCCTCCTTTACAAAATGCCAATTTCATATGTAATGACCTAATATTATAGTGATGATGATGATTACGAATATAATTTGAGGATTAGCAAATTTTCAAAGAAATTGATACCGGTGCACAAAAGTATGATGAATAGTGAGGACCTATGTTATCATAATAATATATTGGTGATTCTTGTGAAGATGATGGTAATGATGTTGATGATTACTGTAAGTAGTATGATGGCATATGCTTGCAGTTCTTTAAACAACGCCGGAATCCCCAAACAAGTATCTATAAGGACTCAGGAGTTATTTCAGTTCTTTTGGATCTAGGGTACCTTGGCACAAAAGCTTATTTTTTGGTAGTATTTGCTTGGAATACTTCAGAAAAGTTTGAATCACTATATATGTCCATATAAATTTCGAAGAGATCCCTCGATTTATCATGGATCCCCACATCATTAGGTCTCCACTTTCGTGACTAAGTGACAAATTTCGAGTTATAGCCTTTACAACAACAAAAAATTTTTGCAAATAGTTCACATACGGCAAAGTAATGACTAATGTTCAAAGATATCTAAATAAAATACTATGAGAAGTACCTATTATATTATCATAATGTAATGATATATGTAATTATGGTGGTGATGATAATTACTATAATTGACACAGTGGTATATGCTTACAGTTCCTTAAACAACGCCGAAATCTCCAAACATGTATCTATAAGGAGTCACGAGTTCTGTTCAGTACTTTTGGATCCAGGTTATACCTTGGTGCAAAATCTTATTATATATTTAGTTGGTTATCCCTGATTGGTCGATCTCACAGTAGGTAGGCGGTTTTATTTCCATAGAATTAAGAATGGAATACAGCCGGTGTAAACGCTAGGACTTTGAGCTGAGGGAAGTAGGTATATAGGTTAACGTGAGGGCTGGAGACAACTGGGATTGATCTTTTTGCTGAACTGGTGGTTCTGGATCTGGGCGGAGGTTTCTTCTCACTACACTACATAGCTGTTGAGCGGATTATCGATATATTTATCGCGGTTCGCCGGCGAATTTGGGTTAACATTGACGGGCACAAATAAATATGCGCACACGCGTTCGCGTTCACTAGGATTCGGGATGAACTTAAAAAAGTCCTTTTCCGGTCTTTTTAAGGAAAGACCAAATCACTCGCGTTTAGGCGGCTCCGAGACGCTTCGATTGGTGTATCATACTTGAAAATCAGTGAAGGATTTACCACTTTTTTGATTTTTTGAAGCGGAGCGATAGCGAAAAACATGTGCTTTCGGCAGAGATCGGCACGAAACTGTGTCGCCCTCGTTCCGGGTTGTTGGGTCTCTATCGTTATTTCTAAGTCTACTCGTTCCTCTGTTTCTATGTTAAAGTGTAATTAAATCTTTAGGTAAAATAAAGTTTCTTTTTAAAAATACCCTACAAGGATCCGGGATAACATTGGTGGCAGTGGTGGGATGCGGAAATCCCCGGAAAAACCCAAATACGCCCCGAACCAATTTATAAACTCTCATAATAAATTGTAAAGTACCAGTGAGTGCAATAAAATCTATATCAAAGTGTGAAATCAAAAGAAAGAAAATCAGAATTAAACGTCTGAAAGTGTCGGGAAAGTGAAAAGTGAAAATCATCATCACCGGCAACTGCAACGGCGTATGGTCACCGTCACAATTTTCACGACACAAGTTATGTCAATCATCATCTCGTCATGATCCGAGCGACAGCATTCCTGTTCCTGATTTTCCAGTTTTCCATGTGAGTGAAATTTTTTTTCAAAGAACACGCAACAAAGAAACTCTGTCCAAACCCTCTGCTTAGAACTCTACGCAACATTGTAACATCCATCGTTCCTTGTTCCAACGCTGAGTGCGTTTATGAAACAACTGTAATTATTTATGCTTTGTTGATTCAAAGTATCGATACTGAAATTCAAACTATACTTTAAATAATAACTAACCCATTCTTACAACGATTGATCCACTAGTATTGTATTTACATTCAAATAAGAATCCATTGTGCCCGTGTAATTTAGAATTAAACCAAGATGTCAGACAAAGAAACCAATGTACCTAACATAGTAAAGGAGGCTAATGCCTCTAATGCTACAAGGGAAGCTAGCGCCCCAAAATCAACAATAGACAAAAAATTAGACTTAAATATAATATTAAAATTTATTAAGCCCTACGATGGGTCGCGAGAGAGCTTAAATGCTTTCATAACAATCAATCTGCCAATACGCATATAATCTGGCAGATAGAAACCAAAAACTAATCGTATTTTAGTACATACTAAGTCAATTAGAAGGAAAGGCACAGTCAACATGCAGTATTAAAGAATTCAAAAACTTCTAACAATTTATAGAATTTACAAAACAACAGTTCGGAGAAAGAAAACATTATATATAAGCACCTACTCAATGATCTACAAGATTCTAAGCAAACCCAGGACGAATACGTTAGCCAATTCGCCCTCCGCATAGAGGAAAAGTTATCAAAGCTCATTACAGAAATAAATATCTCTAATAAAGTTAAACTCGAAGCACGTGGTAGGAAAGCTGGGGTACAAGACGTCGCTATGTATGCATTTATAACAGGGTTACATCCAAAATTATCACAAATAGTACGCTGTCGGAACCCATCAACATTGAACTCAGCGATCAATTTTGCCACAACCGAGGATTCCTGGAAATTCTGGCTAGTACCGCTAGACAATTCAGCAATCACGAAAAACCGAAACAATATCCTCGCCGCGATCAAACACAACAGCCAAACTCCTCGTATAATCAGAGTTTCAATCGTGATAATCCTAGAAAAAACAACTCTAATAATACTATAATTTGTCGTTATTGCAAAAACTTAGGACACTCGATCGAACAGTGTCGCAATCGACAGTATAATAATAATAGGAATAGGTTCGACAATAATCAACAATTTAGAAGAAATCCATACGACAACCCGAACCAATCGGGCCCGAAACCTATCCTAGCCATTACTGAAAATGAAGATGAAAACAATTCCTATTTAAACGAATAAAATTTCCTAGCGGATATCGCCTAGGAAATTACCCCGAATCAAAAGCCGATATCAATAAACTCACTGAATCTCATCACAAACTTACTAAATCCATTGCATCTACTAAATCTCGTGACGATCTTACTAAATCCACTGTATCCGCTGTATCCACTGAATCTCGTGACGAACTTATCAAATCCACTGCATCCTCTGAACCTCGCAACAAATTTACCAAACACACTGAATCCACTGAGTCCAGCCTAAAACTTACCAAGTCCACTAAATCCACTGAAATTCATCCTACCTACTGAATCAACAAAATCTTATTCTAGCCACACTGAATCCACTTTATCCAATAAAAATTCGCAACCAAAACTTCCCACACCACACGACAATTTCGAAACTATGAAACCTGAAATCCTGAAAACACAAAATCATTCCACAAAAGCCAATTCTAATTCTGTGAAAATCCATTCCAATGACAAGTCAGACGAAAATTCACCACACTGTCACAAATACTTTTCCGCGCCGAACCTGGAAAACAAAAAAGAAAATACTAAAATCTATAAAATAAACAATAATTTGGTAAAACGTAGCTTACCTTACATCAAACTGCAAACCTCGGTAGCACCTTGTAAGCTTACTTTTCTTGTCGACACAGGTTTCTCTATCTCCCTAATTAAATTAGGATCACTATCCAAAATCCTAAAACTTAGCGATAACATTATCATTTTGAAAGGAATGACGGACGGATGGAAATGACACTACCCCACGTTGGGCAGTTTTCACATGCAAATGTGTACTAAATTCAAAAAACCATACCTTCATGAGTTTCTCGTAGTCAAAGACATTACATTACTTAAAATACGACGGTATTATTGGTAACGATTTATTAGAAAATCTAGAATGCCTAATAGATTATAGCCAAGGCTTATTGCGAATGGCCGATGACATCATAAACCTAATATTTTCTAAATCCTTATACACAATAGCTCCTAGATCAGAAACCGTAATAGAATGTACTGTGAAAAACCCAGACGCCACAAAGGGGATTATCGTAGATCAACACATTTCGATTCACTATTAATAGCAAATTGCGTAGTTAAAGTAAAACCAAATGGCCGTATAAACATCACTGTAGCCAATACTTCAGAGAATCCAGTCACTATCGACTCAAACCTAGAACTTAATTTAGAACCATACGAGGCCTGCCCACAAACACAGATTCCTATTTCAACTATTCACCAAAAGTCGTCAACTCGAAAACAAGAAGTCCTTAAACAACTCAGGACCTCACACTTAAATGACGAAGAAAAACAAGCACTGTTTCAAATCTGAGGTGACTATTCCGACATATTCCATCTCCCAAACGACCAACTCACGCATACAACAGCTATAGAACACAATATAAAAACTAACACAGACGTCCCAATTCATACTAAATCATATAGATTCCCAGAGTGTCACAAAAAGAAAGTAGAATCCCAAATAAATAAAATGTTAGAACAAAACATTATATCTCCTTCTAATTCACCTTGGTCCTCACCTATCTGGATTGTACCTAAGAAACAAGACGCCTCAGGCCAGCGCATATGGAGAGTCGTAATCGATTACCAGAAGCTCAACGACATCACTATAGGCGAAACATACCCTATTCCTCAAATAACAGAGATATTGGTCCAATTAGGTAAGAGCCAATATTTCACCACACTAGATTTAGCATCGGGTTTTCATCAAATTCTAGTTTCCCCCGAAGACGCAGCTAAAACTGCATTTTCAGTACCACAAGGTCATTTTAGTTCGCTAGAATGTCTTTTGGCCCAAAAACGCTCCAGCCACTTTCCAAAAATTAATGAATACGTGCCTATCCGGTCTTCAAGGATCTCGATGTTTTGTTTACTTAGACGATATAGTTTCATATTCCGCGGACCTACCTACCCACGGATAAGATAAATGAGGTTGGATTGGCAATGTGTGCGGGGCAGACGCGCCACAAGTATGATTAAACAATCATACTTCAACCGAACCACGCGTTCATACTTTTTAGTCGCATGTTGATTGCCTCGCAGTACGGAGCAGCGCTAAAATCCTTTGAAAATGCCGTATTGTGCGATTGTTATGTGCAAATTACAGAGTCAGACATCAAATATGAAACAAGGAGGAATTTCTTTTCATCGGTAAGCATAAAAACCTTAGTTTTTTAGTATTTTTCCCAAAAAACTAGTTCAAATTATGAAATTCTAAGTAGAAACGACAAGTAAGCCAAGAATCACAGAAAATATACACTGCTGCTGAAGTACGCAAATATTTCGCGAGAAGACACATCTGACGCGCAATGGGTTGCGAAGCGAGCCAAATTACCGCGCCTTTCGACTCGTTCGCGTCACGTCCGCTTCGGTCGCCTGGATAGTGCAGTCAGTGATTGATGATTTATCGACAAATTATTTTTCTTTAGAATGAGTTACTACTGTTCTCGGTAGTAAAATTTTGCTAGTCTTTTTTTTGCTACATAATATTTATCGACCATCGACTTCTTTTTTTGCTTTGATTTTCTTATTATTTTTGAATACAAATAAAGGTAATGCATGTTGATATTTTTTTTCATTTTCTATCCCAATACCAATTAAAATCGCCTTTGACACAATGTTTTAGTTAGTATAAAATTACTAGTGCTCCCGTTATTAAATTTTTTCATTCAATTACCAATAGCTACAGGACGGTTTACGATTTACGATGAGCCCTCGGCAAAAATAGTGGGGATGCACAAATTGTACACGCGCAACCATACTTGCCCTGCTACTCCCCCCGCCGCATTCAAAAGTTAGGGCTCATAAATCGTAAATCTAACTGAAACTAAGATGATTTCAAGATTCAAGTTTGACCATTTTCATTATCGAAAATTCCTATCGACCATAGCAAGCCCTAGCGTGCGTGTAAATTTTGAGCATGTGGTTGTGTCGTAACGTTACCAACTCAACGTAGTGTGAGTACCAAATCGCAGCCCTCTGTTCTAGGTGTGATTTGTTAATTAGTGTGCGTAATTCGTGTATGTATTATTATTTCTTATGTAGTGGAGTGCATTGGTGGGAGACAGGCGGCGACGCTGGTTTTCAAGAAAAAGTATCACGGTTGCCAATCTTACCTCATTTATCTTATCCGTGTACCTACCCATGTGGAAAATCTTATTTCTATTTTAGACAGACTCAGAACCTTTAATCTAAAACTACAACCCGACAAGTGCGAATTTATGTGCAAGGAAGTAGCATACTTAGGACTTTTAATAAATAGTGAAGGAGTAAAACCCAATCCTGAAAAAATAAAAGCTGTCTCACATTTTCCAATTCCAAAATCTCCTAAAGATATCAAAAGCTTTCTAGGTCTCGTGTCATACTATAGGCGTTTTATTCCCGACTTCTCAAAAGTAGCCAAACCTTTAACAACACTTCTCAAAAAGGACATTCCTTTCGCTTGGAATAACCAACAACAACTCGCGTTTGAGACACTACAAAACAGACTCACAACAGCCCCGGTTTTAGCATATCCATACTTTTCTAAACCATTTATACTCACCTGTGACGCTTCAAATTTCGCCGTATCCTATCCTATCTGCTATCCTATCTCAAGGACCTAAAACTAGAGAATTTGAATATAATATTGTTTATAAAAAGGGAAAGATAAACACAAACGCTGACGCACTATCTCGACTTCCTGTCAACCCAATAAAAAAAATGTCACCGAAGATTCACCACTTCCTGAACTGCGTATTAAAGAGACCTTCTGAATTTCACTTTCATCCCTGAAATTCAGTCTTATGGGGGGGGGGCGGTTATTATAACCCTTGCTAGTATGTAGAGTCGCTGACACACAGCTAACAAAGCAGTATTGATTGGTATAAGTACACAAGCACGCGGGCCCCCGAGTCAATTGATGTGTCGCTCTCGTTCCGGGTTCGTTGGGTCTTTATCGTTATTTCTAACTACTAGTTCCTCTGTTTCTATGTTAGAGTGTAATTAAATATTTAGGTAAAATAAAGTTTCTTTTTAAAAAGACCCTAGAACTATCCGGGATAACAGCACGAAAGGTTCAAATGGCAAGTCCTTACGTCATACGGCCATACTCGGGCCGTTTCTTAAACCGCTCGTGACCGTCCGATCTGAATGTTCTATATGATCATTCTATGCGTCGCATTTTAGCGCGAACATCCCTGGCGCAAAGGGGACGAGCTGATCCGCATCTTGAGCAGAAAATCCAATGGAAGCCGGGCAACTTGACGACAGGTCTCCGCAGCTGGCCTTGAGTGGTGTCCAAGTCCACAACTCTGATGACTCCATCCTTCCCAGGTAGCAGACGTGAGATTCTTCCCATCTTCTATTGTAGAGGAGGCAAGGTTTGTCTTCTTTGAGCAGAACCAGTTCTTCAATTTTGGGTGGAGAGGAAGAGGAAAGCCATTTGGAGCGGATTTGAAGGGTATGGAGGTAGGACTTGGTCCAAAGGGTCCAAAAGCGCTGAGAGAGTGATTGAATGAGCTGAAAGCGTTTAAGCGGAGATATTACTCTTTCATCTAGAATCAGCTCGGGGAGAGCTGTAAGCGGACGGCCAATGAGAAAGTGGCCGGCAGTAAGGGGCTGATAGTCCGTGGGATCGGAGGAAAGTGGGCTGATGGGCCGGAAGTTTACCACAGCTTCGATTCTAGTGAGCAGAGTTAAGAATTCCTCGAAAGTGAGGTGTTGTTCACCGATAACACGGTATAGAAGTTGCTTTGTGGATTTAACATTAATTTCATGGATGCCTCCCATCCATGAGGCTTTAGGCGGATTGAGTAACCAAGTTATATTTTGAGATTATGAGTTAAGTGTTTATGAAAAAAGTCGTCGTTATTTTCGTTGAGAAATTGTTGTACCTCTAGTAGATGATTCCTAGCTCCTACATAATTTGTGCCGCAACCTGAACGTATCAATATCGGTAGTCCGCGACGTGAGCAGAACCTTTGTAATGTTGCAATAAACGCTTCGGCAGTGAGCGATGACACTGGTTCTAAGTGAACCGCCTTTGTAGAGAGGCAAACAATATGCAAAAATATCCCTTAATTAACTTAGCATTACGTAATTGACTTGATTTGAGCAGAAAGGGACTGGCGAAATCGATTGATACGTGACTAAATACGGGCTGAGGTTTGACTCTATTAGCTGGCAGGTCAGGCATGACAGGTACTTCGGGCTGAGTGCGGCAACGTAAACATCTTATGCATTTAAACGTTCTGTGCCTTATAATGCGGCGAGCAGATAATATCCAAAATTGCTGACGTAAAATAGCATGTAGCGTGGCTGTGCCAGGGTGGCAGTATATGCGATGATATTGATCTAATAAGAGGTCTACGAGCGGGCTAGAACTAGCCAAATGAATGGGTGTTGAGCATCGTATGTGAGTTCCGAACGAGTGAGTCTAGCTCCTACTCTGAGAAGACCGTCCCGCGTAAAAGGCGACAAAGGTTGTAGTCGAACTGTGCAGATTTTATCGGTTTCAGGCGGTGAATATCCTCTGCGAATGCATTCTGCAGTACAGAGCGGATCCAGAAACGCAATGCTTCTCTACGTTCACTTACAGTTAGAGGCCTAGTTGTCGCGAGTTTGAATTTAGTTTACAGTTACGAATGAATCGCCTCATGTAGCAGTGGTTAGTTTTTCTAAAGAGCTGAAGCGTGTGAGCAGATCACTATCGATACCGGGTATCGATAAATTGCATGGTACATATTTTGTTTTGAGCCCTGGCAAGTCTTGTCGAGTATGAGCTGAGGACATCATGAGCGGAGAGAGATTGACCTGATAATCCTCTGCTTGTACAGTCAGCAAGTGTGAGTGAATTTGAGTTAATTTTTGTGACTCTATTTGGTTCATATGCTTGTAAAAGATGGGACGGAGTTTTTATCCATGCGACCAATATGGTACTATCTGACCAACAAACGTGATGTGTAATTGTGAGATGAGCAGATGATTGTTGAGAGACACGCAACACGAGCTGAGATAATAGAGTTTCAGCAGACAACTCTAATTTGGGGATTGTGAGTTTATTTTTAATGGGTGCGACTTTAGATTAGCAAGTATGAGGCAAACGTTTGCAGGTCCGTTGTGAGCTGATTCTTGTAAATATATGACTGCAGCAAAACCGCTTTCCGAAGCATCTACGAAGCCGTGAAGTGAGTATGTTGAATATCATCTTCCGCACATTCTGAGATGTGCGGAAGATTATGAAAGATGCGCTGCCAATCATCTCTAATATTATTTGGACTGGGATCGTCCCAGTCCAATTTAATTAACCATAACCTTTGAAGAAGCTACTGTGCTAAGAATTGAACGTTTTGTAATGTGGGTAACCTGACCATTGGTGGGTAAAATGTAGACCTGTGTGCAGGCAATCGTTTAAACTGACTCCATTGAATGACTTACAGCTGCCATCAAATACTGTGCGGAGTTTGTCACTATGAGTAAATGTAGAAGGATGACACGGTGTCATATGTCCTAAGTTTATGTATTCGTTCATGAATTCTATATATTTTTGTCGCAGTGTGTGATCGGATTGTAACCGTTTTTCTAATCTACGTAGAGCAATAGCATGAGTACTACCTAACACGGGTGCATCTGATAATAAGGGAAGAGTCACCATGTAATGGCCTAGAGTCGTCACGAATGATGGTTGAGCTGAACACATTGCTCGTGTAGCGGGTTTGAATAAGCAGAACAAGGCTGGGGTTCTTCTGACTTCCAGAATCTTTCCAGGTTTTTGCAAATATCATGAGTAGAATGAGCAGAATGTGTAGAGTGAGCCGACTGAGTAATAATAGTATAATGAGTAGGAGTAATATGAGCAGAGTTAACTTGAGCTACAGGTGAATCGCATGAGTGTTCAATGAGTCCTACGAGTGCAAAATCAAAAATCATGCTATGGGCTTCCCCGGGCCCAAAGTAAGCTTAGTACGATCCAAAACGTGACCCAAAACGTCTGAGCTTAAAATGAGATCAATGGGTGCAGGAGTATGATAATCTTGATCCGTCAATGGAATGAGCTGATGAGCTGAGTGTTGTATAACTTCTGGTATTTTTTGCATAGGTAAATAACCTGTAACCTCTTTGAGAATATGAGCGGTAGTAGTAATAGATGGCGTGTCACG
Source organism: Phengaris arion (assembly GCA_963565745.1). Lineage (NCBI taxonomy): Eukaryota > Metazoa > Arthropoda > Insecta > Lepidoptera > Lycaenidae > Phengaris > Phengaris arion. The sequence goes on from OY751433.1 coordinate 29,033,931, forward strand.
GTATGTGGGCCGAAATTTTATTGTGGCATAACCTTTAGAATTTTGTATGTGCTGATCACCTACACTTGTAATTTTTAATAAACATTGTTTTGGTTGCAAATTTAGATTTCCAGTCATACGCTGAGTTATGAGCGTTATCATGCTACAACAGTCCAATAAAGCCCGAGCTTTGTGATATTTTCCGCATTTATCAGATATATTTAAAACTACTGTGGGAAGTAACACTGGAGTTTTTAAAGGGTTTTCTATGTGCTGAGTTAAATTTACTTGGACAGAATGATGGGCTGAACTAGATTTAGTTATTTTATGAGCTGAATGAGATTTTAAATTATTGGGCTGATCTCGTGATTCTATGTGCTCCGTGATTGTAGGTAGTCATTTATTTGTGTAGATGTTATTTGTGGAGATGAATAATAAACGATTTATTATTTATTATTATTTTTTGTTTTGAGATTGGTGAGTTATAGACGGTGCATGATCAGACGATTGGTTGGGGTCTGATGATGATGATAATATTTTGAACACGCAATAAGTTTGTGTTCTGTATTCCTACTATAGGGGCAGTAGAATCGACTGTGTTTATCTGTATTCCGGGCTGAGTTCTCGTGCCGCTCCGTTCGGGGGGAGGGGGGCCAGTAGCGTTGAGGGTAATGAAGAACTAGGCTGACGTGATAGCTACTTAAAGTGTGAGCCGATGGCGAGCGGTATTACGAGGATACGCGGGACTAATTGGTCTAAAGCGTGGACTGCGCGGAGAGTGTGCGGGGGGTGAGTGTTGACGAGAGGGCCCCGGTTGTGGTGAGTAGGTAACACCGCGCGCTGCATTAGAATATTTGGTCTCTATACAGCGCTCGTGCTCCTATAAAAATAAATTAAATCACCTAAGGTGGGCAGAGTGTCCGAGGTGCCATATATTTTCTAACTACAATGGACACAAATACGTAATTACTATCCATAGGTAAACTCAGATTATTTAAAGCGCTTTGTGCGGAGATGAGCGGAGTTAAAAACATCGCGCGAATGCTTGATCGATTATGAATATTAGGTAGGCTGAGTATTATATCAACAAACCCATCAATAAGAACACGGTGGTTCTCATACCTACGTGTGAGAATATCGAGCGCGACGCTGTAATTATCATTAGTGATTTTTAAATGCGCAATCATGCTGAGCGCTTCCCCCGATAGGCAAGACAAAAGATAGTGTAGCTGTTCGAGCTAGGACGTACATTGCTGACTCTATATCATTTCTTTGCATTGTGCGGTAAAGTGCACGCTGTCGGGCCAGTCCGCATCAAGCAATCATACCGCGCACTCATAATCATTTTAGCAATTAGTATTCGTGTTAATAAATATCAATATCATATCAAGGACTTTTACTTATCAATATCATCAAAAGGTGTAGTTGAGTAAGCAGCTCCTACATTCTTTTTGGTCCTTCGAGTGACTTTTAATCAATGAAATCAGTGACTATCAATTTATCAGTGACTATTATAATTATCATTAGTGACTATTGACTATCAGTGTATAAAAATCATCAAGCAGCAGTAGTGATCATCATCAACATCATCAATCAGCATCAACAATCAGCACAGTCAAATCAAACGTAGCAGCACACAAAGTAAGATCTTTCTATTTTTACAACACCTCGTGTCTATGCTTCCGTCTTGTCTATGACATACGGAAGCGGAAAGGGCGCAATGACGCGCTCGCGCCGGCTGCCTGCCGGGCAGACGGCCATTATTATGATATCACCAACTACGTTTACAAGGTTAGCAATCTTTATTTAAGTAAATACGGCAAGTAATTAAATTAAACAAAAATAATTGTGCATTTCGGCGTAGACAAAGTGGCGACCGTGACAGGACTATCGAATACAACGTGAATTGGCGTGCGTTGAAAATAAGTGTCGTAAGTACATAGACGCGGGCCGGTCTTAAAACAAAGGTATGCATATTTTGCCTTTTCCCAAGTAATTGCCGTACCTATTTCCCATTCCAATCCTACCTGTATTGTTCATTCCGTGGTGCATAACATATAATTGTGAATTTCAAATACAAAGTCGACGCCTTGTTGCACTGTCGGCGCAATATTTTTCCCAAAGGTTTAAATTATAAATTTAAATTTAGTCGCACCTAACATATTATTTAACATACACATTGGAATAATTGTAACATTATTCTGTATTTTGTGTTGTTATATCATAAAATTTCCCTTTTTTCAAAGTTATCTTTAACATAATTCGTACTCTTAAAAAGAAATTTCAACTTTACGAGGCGGACATCGCCATATTGAAATTATAGGTTATCATTAACATGTGAAATTTCTTTACGTATAATTTAATCGCATTATACCCCAATTCTTTAAGCTATTGCTTTATTGTTGTTTCATAGCCTTTGTGCCGAATATTTCAGCGCCCGGTGGGGTCGCCGATCACAAATCGTTTCGCCGGCCGGCGTGCTCGGCGTTGGGGCGGCTCGGGCACCCTCGGCCTCCGCTAGCAATAATCGCGACGGGCGAGTGTGCTTCGCGCCGGCACGCAGTGGTGTGAGTCGATTGCGGCTGGATCGAAAACGGTCAGACCTTTCCGTTTATAAAAAGTTTTTCGTGAATTTGCAATGTCTGAAAGTGAATCAAAAAGTTAGGTTAGGTTAGGTTAGGTTTTTTTTTTTTTTTTTTTTTTTTTTTTTTTTTTTTTTTTTTTTTTTTTTTCTCGTCCCCCTAACATGATCAGGGCTTGTTGTGATCTTTTATTCTTTTTCTTCCTTATTTCTATTACAATTTTTATGATGTTCTTAATCTTAGTTTACAATTCTTCATTTTTATCTTTTTTTTTTATTTACAGTGATTGATTGATTCTTATTACAATAGTAATTCTGTCATTGGTATTGAGTACGGTGTACTCGTCAAGTTTTTTTATAATATCTAAGTAATACCATGCATTTAAATTTTTTCAATTTAGAGTAAAATCCCAACAAAATTAATCAATTTAAAATAATAGTTCAACAAAATACAATAAAAATAAAATAATAAAATTCAGCTAAAACATCACAACCATTTAAAATATAACAATAAAACGACGACACAAAGTTATAAAACTAGCCTCATAGACTCACAGAAAAACATATTATATATAGAGCCTAACTAAATCACATCAAGATATCACAGTTTCTTTTGCATACTGCAACCACAATTTTCTTGCAGAACCCGAGGAAAATATCCCTCGATTTTCCCCCCAGGATGGAAGACAGGCTCTCACCCATTATCGATATGCCCAATTTTTGCTCAGTATCGTATCTACTGCTAGCAAAAATCGGGCACTCGGTGAAGCGTAGAGGCAACCAGGGCCGGCTTGGCAGGAGGCCGGGCCGGCCCGAGGAGGGGCGCTCCCGGCGGACTGGAGGAGCCAGTCCGCTGCGGACGCGCCTGGAGGTGGGACCGCAGAAGAAGAGGAGTGCCGGTATTACGGTGCGCCGTACTCGCTATCTTCTGCGGCCGTGGAGGATCGCAGGGGGAGAGGGCGGTGGTGTTGTGCCGCTATCCCTACCCCCCCTGCGAGCTGGCGGGGCCGTTCCGCTTGGAAACGGCATCGGTGGGGCCGCAGGGGAAGAGGCAAGTTTGGTATTACGGTGCGCCGCTTGCCCTATCCTCTGCGGCCGAGGTGTAGTTGGTCTCCACCAGTACTGTGGCAGACTCGGGGGGAGTCTGCTACAGTACTGGTGGAGGCGGGGGAGGAAGGCGCACCTTACCATCTGGTGCGCCTGCCGCCGGCGGGGTCGCGGATGTGTGTATCGTTCCCGTGGCCCCGTCACAAGGCGGCGTGGAGGAAGGTGGGGGGGGGTTTTAGTGGGTAAACCGTGGGTCTCATTAGCCTATACGGGAGTCCCACATCACCACTCGGGTGCCCCCTGCGCCCGGGTGGTATGCGTAATGCATTTCCCCCTCCGGAAACAAAAAACAAAAAAAAAAAAAAAAAGGTTGGGGCTGGGGGACGTGTACTGGTGCTGCGCAGCGGTCCGCGCGGAGGGCGGCAACCCTCTTCTAGATGTCGTCCGTCGGTGGAGGGACTCTTTCAAGGAGAGGAGCGAAGAGTTGTGGGCTGACCGGCTCCAACAGCCCCAAGTCAGCATCGCTCTGGTGACGGCGATGCGCCCTCTACTAAAAGAGTGGATTCAGAGGAAGTACGGCGCGCTCTCCTTCCGCCTCACGCAGGTGCTGACCGGGCACGGCTGCTTCGGGCGGTACCTGTGCGAGATAGCCGGGAGAGAAAACGACACGCGATGTCACCACTGTGACGAGGAAAGGGACACGGCTGAGCACACCATTACGGCCTGTCCCTCATGGAGTGGTCAACGTGCGGCACTACAAGCCGCAATTGGAATGGACCTCTCGCTGCCAGCAATTATACAATCTATGCTGAGCAGCGAGCAAGCGTGGGCAGCGGTAGTGACTTTCGCGGAGGAGGTCATTTCCGCTAAAGAGGAGGCCGAGCGCATAAGGGAAAGGGAGGCGCTCGACACCTCGAGGAGACGGCCGAGACGAAGACGCGCGATCAACAACGATGATCGCAGCGTTCCGTCTTAGCCGGAGAGCTCGGAGCGGCGGCGTGGGGACGCCGACGCTCATTGCACCGAGCTCCCGAGAGGGCCGTGATGCGCAACATACTCCTGCGCATCGCGGCAACCGTGGTGGAAGGCCTACGCAAGCCCCGATGGGGCCTCTGCTCTGCCTGAGGGGCGCTTAATCGCCCCCAACGGGATGGGCCTGCAAATCCCACAACGCAGGCACCCGTCGTCGGAGTTGCGGTCGTCTTTATAGTTCCCGTGGCTCCGGCAAGGGCGGTACTGACGGAGTATCGCCGAGTTTTAGTGGGTAGGGCTGCGTCTATTTACCATCTGTCGGGCGCAGCGAGTCCTACATATCCGCGCAAGGGAATTCCCCAATCCCCCGCGGAATGCCTAAATGCATTTCTCGCCGTTTAAAATAAAAAAATAAAAAAAAAAAAAAAAAAAAAAAGGTTGGGGCTGGGGACGATACCGGTTCCTCCACGTTGGTGTCCCTGGGCAACGCCTGGGTGCGCCACTCCGCTCTTTACACGGGGTGAGGTACTCAGGCGGCTAAACGCCGGGCTATCTCTATCTTTTCACCATCTTTTTATAGTTTACTCTTCTTTTTGCATTGTTTTATTTATTTCTTCTATCTTTCAACACCTTTTCTTCTCTATCTTTTCTCTTTTATTTATTCTTCTGTGTGTGTGTGCTAGGTTTTGCGTGATAGGTTTTTGTTTGAATGGTGATGAATGGGTTTATACGGCCCCTAATCCTTGGATTGTGGTGCCCGGCATTGGGATGCGTGGCGAACAGGCGGTTTCGTCGTGAGGGCACTGGGGCAGAATCCCCCCTAATGGATCGGGCGTGACTCAGCCCATATCCGAGCAACCATGGAGTGCAATTTGGAAAAAACTCCCCGGGTGGGTCCTCTTCGGAGGGAATCCCACACCCCCGCTCCGGCGGGGGGCTGCCCCAAGTATACGGGGGGGGCACCGATTGCAGTTGAGGAGGAGGAGAGAAGGAAAGAGAGAGAGAACGATGACCCTGGCAATGATACACCGGAAAAAGATACGCGTGACGATTTGGCAATGACGACAGCGAGTGAAGGAGAGGATGGATCGCGAGCGGCGACGCCTGCATCCATCGGTACTGCAAGTAGGTTTTTCCGAAAGCATCCCGGAAGTGGAACGGAGGAAGAGAGCGGCAACGAGACCGCCGCCTCTCGAAGCCAGGACAGAGACAGCGATAGGGAGAAAAAGAGAGAGCGGTTCTTGCGCAAGAGGCGTGGAACTGAGGAGAGCCCTGAAAAAGAAAAAGAAGCGGCCTGTAAGCCCGCCCCAAAACGCGGCAGAGGCAGGCCTCCTACTACAGGGGAATATGTCGGCTTGGCCAAGGCCCAACAGGACCTTCTTGATACCCAACAGAGGGCTCTGGAGGTAGAGGCTGAGCGACAAATATTGGAGACGACAAAGAGGATTCCGCAGCTACGGTTACACCGGCTGTCGGAGCTGTCTGACACCTCGGATGTAACCATGGTGGAGGATGAAGAGATCACGGCAGCAAAATTGGGCGCCGTGATAGCAGAGAGTCTTGGAGCCATCACCAACGTGGCCCAAAAGTCGAAAAACTTGAAGGGGACATCCGTTGCGGCCCTTAAGAAAGCGACCCACGCCATTCAGGAGGCGTGCTCGGTTCTCCTCAGTCGCTCGGCAACGGAGGAAGTGAGGGCCCTGGAGGCGGCAAACACACGCCTCTCCAGAGACCTAGAAGAATTAAAGATAGAACTAGAGGCCGTCAAGCGCAGGTTAACTGACGCCCAACCACAGACCGCTCCCACAAACATGGAGCTGAATGTGGAAGAACTTCTGCAGCGAGCAGTGCGCGAGGCGGTCTCTGTCACAAGTGCACGGATGGACGCGCGGCTGGAGAGTTTGGAGGCCCGACTTTTACCAGAACCGCGCCTGCGGCCCCCTCTCGCCGCGGACAAGAAGAAGGACGGTGCGGCCCCTGCCCCAACATCTGCAGGGCCGACACAACGAGAGAAAGAAAAGAGGACATCTCCACCGGATCTGCTGGTATCGACACTGATGCCTCCGACAAATCCCGGCCCGCCGCCCAAAAAGACTATGAAGAAGGCACGAAAATCTGCCGCAGCCACTGAAGCGGCAGCTGCGAGAAGCGACGCTGCAACAGCAGCACCGGCGTCGCAACCCACCACTACTTCGGAATGGATACAGGTGGTGAAGAGAGGAAAGGCATCTAAAAAGAAAGGGGAAAAACAAAAGGCGCCGAAAAAGGAAAAGAAAGAGAAGAGGGGAAATCAACTCCGTGCCCCTAAGTCAGCAGCGATCGTTTTGACGCTGCAACCAGAAGCGGAGAAACGAGGCGTCTCCTACAAAGACATCCTCGCGAAGGCGAAACAGCGTCTCGACTTAGCCGCGCTGGATATACCGGCGGTGAAATTCAAGCTGGCTGTAACCGGGGCCCGGATGTTTGAAGTCTCGGGTTCGGCCTGCAAAGAAAAGGCAGACGCCCTTGCGAGAAAATTGAGGGAAGTACTCGGTGAGGAGGATGTCCGCATATCTCGACCACAAAAGTGCGCCGAGTTGCGGATCACAGGTCTCGACGACTCTGCCTCGGCGGCCGAGATCGCAGCAGCCATCGCAAGACCTGGTGGCTGCACCGCCGAAGATGTCAAAGTTGGCGAAATCCGTCTGGATCGGAGTGGCCGCGGCACGGCCTGGGTCAAGTGCCCAGTAGAGACCGCCAAACAAGTGACGGCACCGAACACCAAAGTGTACGTCGGGTGGACCGTGGTGCGTGTGACGCTATTGTCCGTGCGCATCATGCGGTGTTACCGCTGCCACGAAGTGGGGCACACGCGGGCGACTTGTCCCTCCGAAACTGACCGTGGTGAGCTCTGTTTCGGCTGCGGTCAACCTGGCCATCCGTCCAGACAGTGCGGAAATCCATCTCACTGCGCAGTGTGCGCAGCGAATGGAAAACCAGCGGACCACAGCGTTGGGAGTAAAACCTGCGGGAAGGCTGTATCAAAGAAGAGGAATGGTTCTAAAAAGAGCCAAACGACCAAGAAAGCCGCCACACCATCTACGGCGGCTTCCGGTACTGGAGCGGTCCCTATGGAGGCCCAATAACGGCCACCCAACGTTTTCTTCAGGGAAACCTGAACCACTGCGCTCAGGCGCAAGATCTTTGGGTTCAGGAGATTCTTCAGAGGGAAATCGATGTCGCCATTGTTGCTGAGCCGTATCGCGTTTTGACCCGGTCTGACTGGTGCGGGGACGCCGACTCGTCGGTCGCCTTAGTCTTCGGCCCCAAAATTGTGCCTCCATCCTCAAGAAGAACGACTAGGGGCCACGGATTCGTCGTTGCCATCTTGGGGGCCCTCACCGTGGTGGGGGTCTATTTCTCCCCCAATAGGACGCTCGCCGAGTTCGAGGCGTTCCTGCTCCAACTAACCGGTGTTGTTGAGGGAGCATCTCGCCCTGTGGTCGTCGCCGGAGACCTCAACGCGAAATCAACGCTGTGGGGTTCCCCGGCGACAAATGCAAGAGGTCGCGTTGTCGAGGACTGACTGATCACCACTGGCCTGGTTCTGGCAAACCGCGGTGCTGTTAGTACCTGCGTCCGGCGTCAGGGTGAATCAAAAGTGGACCTGACCTTGGTCAGTCCGACTATCGCCCAACACATCACCGAATGGCGAGTCTTGAGTCGCACTGAGACTCTATCGGACCACCAATACATCTTCTTCGTCATCTCCGCTCACACGTCGGAGCAGGGCCGCACAATTTCATCTGGTAACGCCCCAAGGTGGTCCCTTAAGAAGCTGGATAAAGATTTGCTCGAGGAAGCAGCAATTGCCGCGTCGTGGGCGCCTCTTCCCTCCGAAGACGTGGAGGAATGCGCAGAATGCCTAAATGAGGCAGCACGCAACATCTGTGACGCCGCAATGCCCCGTGTAGGTCCGAATAAGCCTCGGCGCCAAACATATTGGTGGCGCCCTGATCTTAGGCGACTCAGAAAAGAGTGTATGACAGCCCGACGTCGCTACCTTCGATACCGTAGAAGGCGCAATAGAGACGAGTAAGAGGAGGAAACTATCTATGACGGATATCGTACGGCGCGACATAACCTGCGCGACGCTATTCGAGCGGCGAAAAAAGAGGCCTGGGATGAGTTTCTGCAAACACTTGAGCAAGACCCGTGGGGCAAACCTTAGAAGTGGGTGAGGCAGAAACTTCGCCCTTCTGCCCCACCACTCACCCAAAATTTGCAACCTGAGCTTCGCAGCACCATAATTTCGGCCCTGTTCCCATCTAGGGCCGAGTGGTCCCCACCATCAATGGCACCACACACTGTGGAGTCTGAGGACGATGAAGTAGTGCCACCTGTGACGGCAGGAGAGTTGGCAGCAGCGGTCCATAAAATGGGCCTCAAAAACACGGCCCCCGGTCTTGATGGCGTCCCTGGACGGGTCTGGGTGCTCGCTATAGAGCAGATGGAAGCGCGCATGCTCACCGTTTTGACCAGCTGTCTGGTCCAGGGTAGAGTACCGCGGCGCTGGAAGACCGGCAAACTCGTGCTGCTTAGGAAGAATGGGCGACCGGAGGAACAGCCGTCGGCTTACCGCCCTATTGTGTTACTCAACGAGATCTGTAAGACGCTGGAGCGGATCATTGTGGCGCGTCTCACTTGCCATCTTGAGCGCGTCGGCCCAGGTCTGAGTGCGAGCCAGTACGGGTTTCGCTCGTGTCGGTCAACCATAGATGCGGTGGCGCGGCTTGGGTCGACAACGGCTGAGGAAATTTCCCGGGGCGGGGTGGTTCTGGCTGTTTCGCTGGACATCACCAACGCCTTTAACTCCCTGCCCTGGGCAACTATAAAGGAGGGACTCCGGTACCACCGCGTGCCGAGGTATCTGCGCAACACCATCTGCGACTACCTATAGACACGCTCGGTGCAGTACCCCACGGATAGTGACTGGGAAGAGCGGGAAGTGGTCTGCGGCGTCCCGCAGGGCTCGGCTCTTGGTCCGACCCTGTGGGACATTGGATTTGACTTTGTGCTTCGCGGTGCCAACTTACGTGGCGTGGAGCTCATCGCATATGCCGACGACACTCTTGTCGTATGTCGTGGCAGGACGCACCGTGAAGCAACGATTCTCGCGACGGCGGCGGTCGCGCGGATAATCCGGCGGATTCAGGCGCTGGGCCTGACGGTGGCACTGCACAAATCCGAGGCCCTATCTTTCCACGGGTCGAGGAACTTGCCTCCGCCCGGTCTGGCGATCGTCGTGAGTGGAACGACAATAAGTGTGGCATCCTCTATGACGTACCTCGGTCTAGTCCTCGATGGTCGTTGGACGTTTAAGGAACACTTTCGCCTTTTGTCCGAGAAGGTTAACAGGTCAGCGGGGGCCTTGGCTTCGCTCCTCCCGAACCTCGGGGGGCCAAGCTTAAGCTGTCGGCGCTTATACATGGGCGTCATCCGCTCAATGGCGTTGTACGGCGCGCCGATCTGGGCCGAACACCTGTCGCCCACAAATCGGCTCGCCCTCGGTAGGCTCCAGAGAGTTATGGCAACGCGAGCAGTGCGTGGATACCGCACCATCTCAAAGGATGCGGCATGCCTGCTCGCCGGAAGCGTCCTATGGGACCTGGACGCTCGAGCCCTCGCCGACGTCTACTGGCGCGGCGCAGAGATCCGCGCAGGGGGCAGCAACCCCCTTCTGGACGCCGTACGTCGGTGGAGGGACCAGGCAAGAGAAAGAACCGTTGAGTTGTGGGAGGAACGACTGCAAGAACCGTAAGTTAGTGTGGACCTGGTACTGGCCATCCGCCCAGTGCTAAGGGAGTGGCTTGATAGACCAACAGGCGCACTCTCATTCCGCCTCACACAGGTGCTGACCGGGCACGGCTGCTTCGGTCGGTACCTGTGCGAGATCGTCGGGAGAGAGGATTCTACACGCTGCCACCACTGCGATGCGGACAGGGACACGGCCGAGCACACCATAACGGCCTGTCCCTCTTGGACGAGACAACGTGTGGCCCTTTCGGCTACCATTGGACATGACCTCTCGCTGCCAGCACTGGTGCGTTCCATGCTGAGCGGTGAGCATGAGTGGAAAGCGGTGGATGATTTCGCCCAGGAAATAATCTCCGCGAAAGAAGAGGCTGAGCGCAATAGAGAGAGGGAGGCGCTCGACCCTCGAAGACGAAGTCGGCCAAGGCGACGAAGGGTCAACAATGACGACCGAAATGTCCCGCCTTAGCCAGGGAGCTCGGGGTGACGGCATGGGGATGCCGTCGCCCATTGCACCGAGTCCTTGAGATGGTCGCGATGCACTGTGTACTCTTCGTGCATCGCGACACCAGAGAGAAAGGCCTATGCAAGCCCTCGGAGGGCCTCTGTTCGGCCTAAGGAGCCCCCAAGTGCTGCTCCTAAGAAGAAGGGCCTGCTAAACACCATACAGGCACACGCTCGCCGAGTCGCGGAGCAAGCTCACGCGTCCCCGTGGCCCGGAAAATAGCGGTATGTGGAAGAGTACCGACGGGTTTTAGTGGGTAGGGCTGCGGTCAGCTACCATCTTTTCGGCCGCAGCGAGTCCCACATACCCGCTGGGGGTCCCCACCCCTCTCGGGATGCGTAAAGGCATTCCCCGTCGAAAAAAAAAAAAAAAAAAAAAAATAAAAGGTTAGGTTGGGGCTAGGGGTCTGCCAGTGCGTCCACGTTCGTGCCCCTGGGCAACGCTTGGGTGCGCCACCCCGTCTTTTGCGGGGTGAGGTACTCACGCGGCTGAAGGCTGGCTCTATCTTTCTTTCTTCTTCTATCTTTCACCAACTTTTTAGTTTAACTTTCTTGTTTTTGCTTTAGTTTTATATGTTTTTTCTATCTTTTCACCATCTTTCTTTCTTCTATTGCTATCTTTCTCTTTTATTTAACTCTTCCGATAGGTGACCTCACACCTGAAAAAAGGCCGCGACCCGGGGTGTCGGTGTTTACAATGATGGCGGAACGTAATTTGAAAAGTATTCCCCGGGTGGGTCCTCCTTCCAGGAGGGAATCCCACACTCCCGCTTCGGCTGGGGGTCGGCCCTCGTATACGGGGGGGCCACAAATTACGAGAGAGGCAGGCGAGGTCGTTGCGACGACGAGTAGGGAGAGAGGCGCGAAGACGCGCGCAGATTCGAACCCGGCGCCCCTAACCGCGCCGGCGGCAAATCTGCTTACAGACGAGGAGACGGATTTCTCCAAGCCGCAGCCGGACGCGAAGCGCCGGCTGCTGGCATTGATCGACAAGAAGATCGCTCGGGGTGACAAGATCGGCATAAAACGAACTCATTACGAGTTCGTTTTTGGATATGTCCCCCGCGACACAGAGACAGAGAGCGAGGACTGCTCCGCGGACTTCAGCAGCGCATCCAACATGTCGCTGGACTCCGTGGGGTTGCCCGCATCACCGGACAAGACTGCGCGAAAACGGCGCAACACCGATGAAGACGTGGCGCCTTCCACCATTAAGGAGGTGGCGCCCAAACCAAAGAGGGGGCGAGGCCGGCCGCCTACGACCGGCCAGTATGTCGGCTGGGCCAAGGCCAAGGCCGACCTCAATAAAGAGAAGGCGGAGGCTCTTCGGCTCCAAGCCGAGGAGGAGGTCGCCAGGATTGCGCGAGAGGCGAGGGTGGCGAGAGCGGCTTTATGCTCCAGCCCCTCCCCTACTCGACTCCCCCCCACTTCTCCCGCTGGAGAAGGAGTGTCGGAGCGAGCAGGTGTCGACCTGAGTAGGACAGTGGAGACCTCGCTGGAGACCATTGCCATGGTCGCCGCGAAGTCCTCTAACTTGAAAGGTACCTACCAAAGGTACCTCAAGGAAGCGGCTGCGGCGATCAGGTTGGCCTTCACCGAGGTCAGGGGTCGTTCGGCATCGGACGAGGTTCAGAGGCTGGAGGCCCAAAATGCGCGGCTCGAAGGGCAAGTGGCAACTTTACGCCAGGAGCTCGACGAGCTGCGCAAGCGGGTTTCCGAACCAAAGGAGAAGGACGTGCGTGAGCTGTTGGCGGAGGTCTCTAGAGCAAACATAGAGACCTTCGGCAACATGCTCAACGCGAGGCTGGCCGGCCTAGAGGAGCGTCTTCCGCCGGAGCCTCGAAGAAGGCCTCCGCTCGCAGCGGACAGGGACCGGGAGTTCTTGGCCCCGGCACCTGCGCCGAGCGTCGAGGCGCCGAAGGAGAGGCCAAAGCCGAAGAAGGCAACGGCCAAGGAGAGGAAAGGGACGGCGGAGGATACGGTGGCGCCTACACAGGCGCCCACTGCACCTGCACCGCCCAAGAAAGGAAAGAAGGGGAAGAGAAAGACTTTGGCCGCACAGGAGGCCGAAGCGGCGAGGGGGTCTACGACCGCCCCACCTACGACAGACGCCCCGCGGACCACAGACGGGTCGCGCGGGCGCAGAAAAAGAAGGCGAGAAGGGGTGCCGCCAAGGAGCCTGCCCCAAAGAAAAAGAAGGCGAAATTGAAGCCCCCCAAAACCGCGGCGATCACCCTCACCCTCAAGAAGGGGGTGCTTGAGGAGGGGAGGCGGGGGCGAAGAGGAAAATCTGCCTGGCGGAACTCGGCATCTACAAGGTCGACTTCCGCCTGGCAGAAACGGGCGCCCGCGTTCTCGAGCTATCGGGAGAGGGGGCCCAGGAGAAGGCGGACGCCCTTGCTACGAAGATGAGGACGGTTCTGGACGAGGGACTAGTCAGGGTCGGTCGCCCGGTGAAGCGCGCGGAAATGCTGCTCACCGGACTCGACGATACGACGACGGCCGCCGACATTATAGAGGCGGTCGCCAAAGAGGGAGGCTGCTCGGCCGGCGAAATCCGGTCGGGCAAGGTCGTAGTGGGCCGAAGGGGCGAGAGGTGTCTTTGGCTGTGCGCACCGGTAGCGGCAGCCAAAAGACTGACGAGTGCAGGGCGGCTACAGGTCGGCTGGATCTCGGCGAGGGTAGTGCTGCTGGCCGCGAGGCCAAAGCGGTGCTACCGTTGCCTTGACACCGGCCACTTAGCCGTTAAGTGCCCGTCCCCGGTGGACCTCAGTGGTCGATGTTTCCACTGCGGAGCACTGGGGCACAGGGCACCCGACTGTACGGCCCCCCCAAAGTGTCTCTTGTGCGAGACGATGGGGAAGCCAGAGAAGGAGCATGTGCTGGGGAGTAGTGGCTGCGCACTGGCCAAACCACCCCCCGGCACCAAGAAGGGAAAGGCTCCCCCAAAGACTCGGCCACGAAGGCCTAGAGTCGAAGGCGCAAGGGCGGGTCCGACCGCCCCCGCCATGGAGGTGGAAGCCTAGGCCCGTGGGCGGTGATCGACCCCTTGACATTGATGTCGAGGCAATGGGGCCAGCGGATTTGATAAACGCGGCCGAGAGCAATCTACAGGAGATCCTCGGCATTGCGAACAAATCCGCCAACCTTAAAGGGGGCTACGCCAATATGATAAGGCGTGCCACCTCAACGGTGAGGGTGGTGATTGAAGCGCTTGGGGCGCGCACCGAAGCAGAGGAGACTCGCCGACTCAAAGCCGACAACAAAAGGCTTCAGCGAGAGTTGGCGAATATCCGAGAAGAAGTGCGCGCTTACAAGCGTGATTTCGAGGAGGCTCGGTCCGAGGTGGCCAAAGATAGGCGCTCTCCGATGTCCAGCGAGCAGCTGGGCATCTTGGAGAGCAACATTGCCAGGTTGGTGGGCAACCTGGTGGACGGTCGAATGGCAGCTTTGGAAGATCGACTGCTGCCACCAGTTGTGGTTCGCCCACCCCTGGCAGCTGATAAAAATAAGGCGGCGCGCGGGAGGAAGGCCGACAGTGAGAGTCGTCCTGAACTCATTCCGGCACCGGTGGAAGTTCCGGTGCGAGACGTCTCACCGGTGCTTCTGTCTTCCACGGCAATTCGTCGTCGGAATCGGGAGGAGTTCCCTGCACTTCCGGTGCGCCCTGAAGTGCTCCCTGCTCCTGCTCCTGCTAAAAGGATGAGCAAGGGGAAGGGACCTAAACCGGCGGAGAGGCCCAATCTTGGCTCATCGAAGGAGGTACCTGCTGCAACCGCAGGTGCCTCAAAAGAGGCGCATGCGGCGTCAGCAGGTGCCTCGAATGGGCCCACAACGGAATGGACCGAAGTCGTCCGCCGTAAGGCCCCCAAGAAGAAGGCCCCATCGAAGTCTCCGGTGGTTGCGACCGTGAAGAAGCCCAAGGTGGTGATGCCTCGCTCCACGGCGGTCCTGGTCAAATTGCGGCCGGAGGCCACAATAAACGGAGCTACTTACGGCTCCGTCTTACAGAAGGCGGAGTCCAAAATTAAGCTGGAAGAGTTGGGTATCGGGCCACTCCGAATACGTCAGTCGGCAACCGGGGCAAGACTGATAGAGATTCCTGGCTCCTCCAGTCATGATAAGGCGGACACCTTGGCAGCTCGTCTTGCCGAGGTTCTGGCAGAGGAGGCGGAAATCTCCAGACCCGTGAGAAGTGCTGATTTCAAGCTCACGGGTCTCTCAGACTCGGCGACTGTGGAAGGAGTCAAATCTGCGGTCGCCAGGGAGTCTGGCTGCCTCCCCGCCCAAGTCTGGGTGGGCGAGATACAGCGAGGTCGCATCGGGGCGGGCTTTGCCCGAATGAGCTGCCCAGTGACGGCGGCCAAGAAACTGGTGGCGCTGGGCAGCATTGCTGTTGGGTGGAGCAAGGTCTCGCTCCACCTGGTAGATGCGCGTCCCAGACACTGTTTCCGGTGCTTGGGTATGGGGCACTTTGCCGCGTTGTGCCCCTCATCGAAGGACCGCAGCGGCCTATGCTACCGCTGCGGCGAGCCCGGCCACACCGCGTCCGGGTGCAAGGCTGATCGTCCAAAGTGTGCGGTCTGCTCCGATGCGAGCAGACCGGCGGACCACGTTATGGGGGGCAGAGCATGCAACCCCCCAGTGACTCGGGGAAAAGTTCCCTCCTCTCAACCTGGCCCCTCCCACCGGCGGCGCCTGAAGCTGAGATGTCAGAGTAATGCCAGGACATCTCAGCTTCTTACAGGCCAACATCAACCACTCCGTTGCGGCTCAGGATCTATTCCTACAGGCCGTAGCGGAGTGGGGTGTTGACGTGGCGGTGGTCTCGGAGCCCTACTATGTCCCTCCCCAGCCGCATTGGGCTGGGGACGATCAGGGCTCCGTTGCCATAGTGGTGAGGCCAGGCGCTGGACCCCCCCTCATACCCAGAATGAGGGGCCCCGGGTACGTGGTTGCGGTTTGGGGAGAGTACGCAGTAATAGGCGTGTACTTCTCCCCGAACCGAAATTTGGCGGCCCTGGAACAGTTCCTTGATGTTCTGGGGCCGCTTGTGAGGAGGCTAGCTCCCCTCCCCGTTATCGTGGCGGGAGACTTCAACGCCAAGTCCTCGGCGTGGGGGTCTCCAGTCACGAACCCGAAGGGAAGAGAGGTGGAGGAGTGGGCGCTGGCCGCGGGGCTGTCCCTGCTCAATAGAGGGACAGTCCCGACGTGCGTGCGGCGAATGGGCTCGTCAGTGGTGGACCTAACGTTCGCCACTCCCGTTGTCGCACGTCAGGTGGAGGGGTGGAGGGTGGAAACGGAGGTGGAGACACTCTCGGACCATCGCTACATAAGGTTCGAGGTGTCTCCATCCTCCGCATCGAGTTCGGCGTCGCAGTCCAGGGGGCGTAGCGTGTTCCCGCGTTGGGCACTCTCAAAACTCAACCGGGAACTGGCGGAAGAGGCGGCCATCGTCGGCCGCTGGAGCCTCCCGTCCTGCGAGGGAATGGGGGTGGAGGAAATGGCTGGCTGCTTCGGCAACGTGCTCTCTAGCGTGTGTCGAGCAGCCATGCCGAGAGTTTGGGGTCCTCCCCCACCTCGACGGGCGGTGTATTGGTGGGAGGGAGGGACCAACTACTGCGAGGGTTGTTGAGCAGAAGGTCATAGAGTTGACGCAGAAAGAGACGGGCGTGATGACGCAACCAAGTCCGAAGCTGGCGCACATTACCGCGCCGGCGGCGGAATTATTGACTGACGAAGACATTGACTTCAGTCAGCCGCAACCCAACGGGGTCGAGCGGCTACTGAAGTCAATGCAGAAAAAGAAGAAGCGGGGCGACCCAGACTTACCGCGCGTGCTTCTCACGCGCGACGTGATCTTGCCGCCCCCCAAATTACCTGACAGAGACAGCGAGGACTATCTCTCGGACTCCAGCTGCATGACTGACATGTCGCTGGATTCCGAGGGGTTGCCCGCACCCACCGGACGTACGACCCCCCTTAAGCGGCGGCTACTCCCGGACTGTGACGAAACGGCGCCATCCACCAGCAAAGGTGCGGTGCTGAAGGCAAAGAGAGGACGTGGCCGGCCACCATCAACCGGCCAATACGTCGGCCTGGCGAAGGCACAGGCAGAGCTCAACAGGGCGAAGGCGGAGGCCATCAGACTGGAGGCCGAAGCCGAGGTCGCTGATACAGCGCGGGCAGCAAGAGAAGCGCGAGTCTCTCTCCCTGCAAGCCCTACCTCTATCACCACCCCAGAGGAGACAAACGCTGCTATTGCAGCAAACGTAGAGAGGTCCCTAGAGACGATCTTGATGGTCGCATCCAGGTCCTCAAATTTGAAAGGAACATTCCAGCGGTTCCTCAAGGAGTCGGTCAGCACCATCAGAACGGCAGTCACCGAATTGAGGGGCCGCTGCGAATCGGACGAGCTGCGGGCCTTGGAAGCCCAAAACGCGCGGCTCCAACAGCAGGTAGACGCGATGCGGCGAGAGCTGGAGGAGTTTCGGCGCCAAGCGACCAAGCCTGCCGTTGACGACTTGCAGCAGATGTTGTCGGAGGTCTCGCGCTCTAATATCGAGACCTTCGGCAACATGCTGAATGCGAGGTTGGCCGGACTGGAAGATAGGCTCCTTCCGGAGCCAAGGAGGAGGCCACTTTGATGGGTGAGCTACACCCGAAAACAAGCCCGCGACCCGGGGTGTCGGAGCTTAGTATGATGGATCGTATTAGTCAAAGTATTCTCCGGGTGGGTCCCAGCGATGGGGAATCCCACACCCCTGCTTCGGCGGGGGTCAGGCCCGTGTATACGGAGGGGCCAACTAGTGCGATGAGGGAAGAGGCGGTCGTACAAACGACGGGGAAGGAGAGAGACGCGATATCGCGACCTGGGCCAGTGCCGGTGCACATTACCGCATCGGAGCTGGACCCTATTACCGATGAGGACACTGACTTCTCGCAGCCGGTCCCTGATGACAGGCGCCGGTTGCTTGAGATGCTCCGGAAGAAGAAATTGAGGGGCGACTCGGATCTGCCGCGAGTGATGCTCACGCGCGATCTGATCCTCGAGCGCACACTCTCCCGAACAGACAGCGAGGACTGCCTCTCGGACTACAGTGATGTGTCTGGCATATCACTGGACTCCGAGGGGTTGCCCGCAATCCCACCGGAAAGGACGAGCCTAAAAAGGCGAAACTCGGACGACGACATGGCACCGCCCATCAGCAAAGGGGCGGTTCCCAAAACAAAGAGGGGACGTGGCCGGCCACCATCAACCGGCCAATACGTCGGCCTAGCTCGGGCCCAAGCAGAGCTGAACAAAGAGAAGGCGGAAAGCCTCCGGCTTCAGGCCGAGGCCGAAATTGCCGAGACGGCACGGGTTGCGAGACAGGCGAGAGCGCCTATCTGCTCTGGCCCTATCGCACCTGCAGAAGTAGCATCAGAGCTGACGAGCGCAGCCCTGACCAAGAGGGTCGAGGCTTCGTTGGAGTCCATCAATATGGTCGCCACGAAGTCCTCGAACCTCAAAGGGACCTATCAGAGGTACCTTAAGGAGGCGGTAGCGTCCATCAAAGAAGCGGTAGCCGAAATGAAGGACCGCTCGGCTACCGACGAGATGAAGAGGCTCGAAGCCCAAAACGCACGGCTCAAGCAACAAATTGCCGAAATGCGTCGGGAGCTTGATGAGCTTCGCCGGCGGGCAGCACAACCCGCGGAGAAAGATTTGCGCCAGCTGTTGTCGGAGGTCTCCCGTACCAACATAGAGACCTTCGGCAACATGCTGAACGCTAGACTGGCCGGGCTGGAGGACCGCCTCCTTCCGGAACCACGTCGCCGGCCCCCGCTGGCAGCGGATAGAGAGAGAACACCGGAAGTGACTATGGCGGCAACGAGCGCAGCGGCACCAAATGAGGCCCCTGCTGTGCCCGCACCACCGAAGGCTAAAAAAGCCAAAACGAAGAAGAAGCGGCCATCAATGGCCGCTCAAGAGGCGGCGCAAGGGAGTGCGCACACTGGCTCCTCCCCCGCCGAGGCCCCGTGGACCACCGTCGGTCCGCGCAAGGCTGACAAGAAGAAGAAGGGGGCGGCTACAACAGCGAAAGCCGCCCCGAAGAAGAAGAGAAAAAAGAAGGCGAGGCTGCGCGTTCCGACCACGGCAGCAGTCACGCTTACTCTTGAGGCGGGGGCTGCGGAACGGAGCGTCACTTACGCTTCTGTGCTCGCGGATGCAAGGAGCAAGATCGACCTGGCGGAGTTCGGGATACCCAAACTCGGATTCCGCCTGGCTCAGACCGGCGCTCGAGTCCTGTTGCTATCAGGAGAGGGCGCACAGGAGAAGGCCGACGCCTTTGCCATACGGCTGAAGGAGGTGCTCGATCCAGGAGTCGTGAAAATCGCCCGCCCGGCGAAGTGCGCGGAAATGCGCGTCTCCGGGCTGGACGACGCGACGACGGCCGCCGACGTCATCAAGGCGGTCGTTAAAGAAGGAGGATGCCCGGCCACCAACATCCGGTCGGGCAAAATAGTGGTGGGCCCTAGGGGCGCTAAGTCACTTTGGCTGAGCGTTCCTATTGCTGCCGCAAAGAAGCTCGCCAGCTCTGGGCGGCTACAGGTCGGCTGGGTCCTAGCAAAGGTAGCGCTGCTGGCCGCGAGGCCAAGGCGGTGTTACCGGTGCCTGGACACCGGCCACTTGGCGGCGAAGTGCGTGTGCTCGGTGGACCTCAGCCGGAACTGTTTCCGCTGCGGGAAGCCGGGCCACAAGGCGCCAGAATGCGGGGCAGATCCTAACTGCCCCGTGTGTGAGGCGACCGGGAAGCCGAAGGAGCACGTGCTGGGGGCTGCTGGCTGCATTACAGCTGCCAAAAAGCCGCCCCCCGGCAAGAAAAAGGGAAAGGCTCCCACTAAAAAGGCCCGCTTTAAGAAGCCAAAGGCCTCAGGCGCAAAGGCAGCTCTGCCCGCCCCCGCCGAAGTGATGGAGTCCTAGACCCGTGAGCGGCGATCGGGGGATCGCTGCTCACACTATGGTCCCGAGTGTAAAGCTCCCCAATGCCCGGGGAGCTCTCGGAGAGGCAGGCGGCGGCACAACACCAGGCCGCCGCAAAGAAGTGAGCCGGTTGCGGCACGCGCTGCGGGGTCGTGGAAGAATGCTACGCGATTCCCATGACCCCGCAAACGGCGCTGAAGGTGGGCATCGGGGGGTTTTAGACGGTAAACCCCGGCGCACTCCATCTCGCGTCGGGGGAGCCCGTCATACCCCTGCTGCCCTCCCCCGGGGGCGGCGGGGGATACGTAACGTATTTCCCCCCGTCAAAAAAAAAAAAAAAAAAAAGGTTAGGTTAGGTTGGGGCTCTGCCAGTTCGTCCTCGTTCGTGGCCCTGGGCAACGCTTGGGTGCGCCACCCCGTCTTTTGCGGGGTGAGGTACTCATGCGGCTGAAGGCTGGCGCTATCTATCTTTTCTTCTCTATCTTTCACCACCTTTTTAGTTTAACTTTCTTGTTTTGCTTTAGTTTTTATTTGTTTTTTCTATCTTTTCACCATCTTTCTTTCTTCTTTTACTATCTTTCATTTTTATTTAACTCTTGTGATAGGTGACCTCACACCTGAAAAAAGGCTGCGACCCGGGGTGTCGGTGTGACGAAAATGGCAGATCGCAAGATGAAAAATATTCCCCGGGTGGGTCCTCTCTCTGAGAGGGAATCCCACCCTTCCGCTCCGGCGGAAGGCTGCCCCACGTATACGGGGGGGGCACAAACTGCGATGAGGGTAGAGGCGGTCGTGCAAACGACGGAGAGGGAGAAAGACGCGAGAATGCGAACAGGTCCGGGTCTGGCGCACATTACCGCGCCGGAAACGGACCCTTTAACCGACGAGGATGTAGACTTTTCCAAGCCGCAGCCGGACGGCAAACGTCGGCTGTTCGTGCTTCTGGAGAAGATGGAACTGAGAGGGAATATGAAGGGCGTACCGCGCGCGTATGTAGATCGCGTGCTGTACAATAAAAGCCCCAATACCGAACGAGACAGCGAGGACTATACCACGGACTCCAGCTGCGTGTCTAGCATGTCGCTGGACTCCGTGGGATTGCCCGCATCACCGGACAGGACTGCGCGAAAACGGCGCAATTCAAACGAAGACGTGGCGCCTTCCACCAGTAAGGAGGTGGCGCCCAAGTCAAAGAGGGGGCGTGGCCGGCCGCCTACGACCGGCCAATATGTCGGCCTGGCCAAGGCCAAAGCCGACCTAAATAAAGAAAAGGCGGAGGCCCTTCGGCTCCAGGCCGAGGAGGAAGTCGCCGCAGTGGCTCGTGGGGCGAGGAATGCTGGGGCCGTTCGTTCTAGCCCCTCCCCCATCAGACTCCCCGCTACTTCTCTTACGCGAGAAGAAGCGTCGGAGCGGACGGGCGCTGCGCTGGTCGGAGCAGTGCAGGCCTCGTTGGAGACCGTCGTCATGGTCGCCACAAAGTCCTCCAATCTCAAAGGTACCTATCAAAGGTACCTAAAGGAGGCAGTGATGACTATCGCGTCGGCCTTCAACGAGGTACGATGTCGCACCGCGACAGAGGAGGTGTCAAAGCTGGAGGCCCATAACAAGCGCCTCGAAGAGCAAATGGCCGAATTGCGCCAGGAGCTCGACGAGCTGCGCAAACAGGCCTCCCGCCCCAAGGAAAAAGACATGCGTGAGCTATTGGCGGAGGTCTCCAGAGCAAACATAGAGACCTTCGGCAATATGCTCAACGCTAGGCTGGCCGGTTTGGAGGATAGACTCCTTCCGGAGCCTCGGAGGAGACCCCCGCTGGCGGCGGATAGTGCCATTGTAGGCACCACGCCGGCGGAGAAAGCACCGAAGCCCAAGATGGCGACGGCGCCAACGTATGCGGCAGTGACGGCGCAGAGCGCGGCGGCCCCAAAAGAGGCACGGCCGACGCCTGCCCCGTCAAAGGCCCGTAAGAAGAAGACCAAGAAGCGGCCATCAATGGCCGCCCAGGAAGTGGCGCAAGGGGGGGCGAACACCAGCCCCTCCCCTGCCGAGGCCCCGTGGACCACCGTTGGGTCACGTAAGGCCAGGAAGAAGGGGGCGGCTAAAACACCCAAGGCCGCCCCAAAGAAGAAGAGAAAGGCAAGGCTTCGCCCCCCTACATCACCCTTGAGGCGGGGGCTGCGGAGAGGGGGGTGTCATACGAAAAGCTGCTCCGTGAGGCCCGGGCGAAGATCGACCTCGGGGAGATCGGTATCCCCAGGCTCGGCTTCCGCCTGGCCCAAACGGGTGCGCGCGTCCTGACCGTTGAAGGAGAGGACGCAAATAAGAAGGCAGACGCACTTGCTGCTAGAATGCGAGCGGTCCTCAACCCGGAGAGCGTAAAAATCGCCCGCCCGGTGAAACGTGTAGAAATGCGCATCACCGGGCTGGATGACGCAACAACAGCCGCCGATATAATCGAGGCGGCTGCAAAAGAAGGGGGTTGCCCGGCTACCAATATCCAGTCGGGCAAAGTCGTCGTGGGCCCAAGGGGTACCAGATAGCGGCCGCCAAGAAACTGGTGAGCTCTGGGCGGCTGCAGATAGGTTGGGTCGTGGCTAAGGTGGCACTGCTGGCCGCGAGGCCAAGGCGGTGTTACCGTTGCCTCGACAACGGCCACCTGGCCGTGAACTGCAAGTGCTCGGTGGACCTCAGTCGGACATGTTTCCGCTGTGGGAAGCCGGGCCACAAGGCGGCTGAATGCGAGGCAGAACCTAACTGCCCCGCGTGTGAGGCCGTCGAAAAGCCGAAGGGGCACGTGCTGGGGGCTGCTGGCTGCATAACGGCGGCCAAAAAGCCGCCCACCAGCAAGAAAAAGGGAAAGGCTCCCACGAAGAAGGCCCGGCAGAAAAAGCCGAAGCCTAGCGGCGCAAGGGCGGAGCAACCCGCCCCCGCCATGGACGTGGTAGAAGCCTAGACCCGTGGGTGGTGATCGGGGGATCACCTCCCACACCATGGGTCCCGAGCGCAAAGCTCCCCAATGCCCGGGGAGCTCTCGGAGAGGCAGGCGGCGGCACAACACCAGGCCGCCGCAAAGAAGAGAGCCGGTTGCGGCACGCGCTGCGGGGTCGTGGAAGAATGCAATGTGATTCCCATGGCCCCGCCAACGGCGCTGAAGGTGGGCATCGGGGGGTTTTAGACGGTAAACCCCGGCGCACTCCACCTCGCGCCGGGGGAGCCCGTCATATCCCTGCCGCCCTCCCCCGGGGGCGACGGGGGATACGTAACGTATTTCCCCCCGTCAAAAAAAAAAAAAAAAAAAAAAAAAAAAAAAAAAAAAAAAAAAAAAAAAAAGGTTAGGTTAGGTTCCCCCCGATGGTTGCCCGCCTTGTCGTGGCGGAGGGGCTCAGTAACCGTGGATGGGGACCACGGTGAAGCGAAGAGGCAATGAGGGCCGGCTTGGCAGGAGGCCGGGCCGGCCCGAGGAGGGGCGCTCCCAGCGGACTGGAGGAGCCAGTCCGCTGCGGACGCGCCTGGAGGTGGGACCGCAGAAGAAGAGGAGTGCCGGTATTACGGTGCGCCGTACTCCCTATCTTCTGCGGCCGTGGAGGATCGCAGGGGGAGAGGGTGGTGGTGTTGTACCGCTATCTCTACCCCCCTGCGAGCTGGCGGGGCCGTTCCGCGCGGTAACGGCATCGGTGGGGCCGCAGGGGAAGAGGCAAGTTTGGTATTACGATGCGCCGCTTGCCCTATCCTCTGCGGCCGAGGTGTAGTTGGCCTCCACCAGTACTGCAGCAGACTCGGGGGGAGTCTGCTGCAGTACTGGTGGAGGCGGAGGAGGGAGGCGCACCTTACCATCTGGTGCGCCTGCCGCCGGCGGGGTCGCGGATGTGTGTATCGTTCCCGTGGCCCCGTCGCAAGGCGGCGTGGAGGAAGGTGGGGGGGGTTTTAGTGGGTAAACCGTGGGTCTCATTAGCCTATACGGGAGTCCCACATCACCACTCGGGTGCCCCCTGCGCCCGGGTGGTATGCGTAATGCATTTCCCCCTCCGGAAAAAAAAAAAAAAAAAAAAAAAAAAAAAAAAAAAAAAAAAAAAAAGTTAGGTTAGGTTGGGGGGGGTCATCGGGGTGTTTTAGTCGGTACACCCCGGTGCACTCCATCTTGCGCCGGGAGAGTCCGACATACCCCTGCTGCCCACCCCCGGGGGCGGCGGGTGATGCGTAACGTCATTTCACCCCGTCAAAAAAAAAAAAAAAAAAAAGGTTGGGGGCGATACCGGTTCCTCCACGTTGGTGTCCCTGGGCAACGCCTGGGTGCGCCACTCCGCTCTATCTTTCACACCTTTTTATAGTTTACTCTTCTTTTATTATTGTTTTTTATTCCCTCCCCCTTCCCTTTTTATCCCTTCCCCTCTGGATCGCTAACTGAGCGCACGCGCCTACAAACCGTTTCGCAATTTAATAAAAAAATTTAATTCATAAATTGGTCAAAAATTCATAGTAAAATAATAGGAGTGCATAGTCTTGAAGGAGCTTAGAGAGTGACGTCAAGGACGCGTACCAGTGCTACGAAACACACACAGTGCTACGGTTAGCTACGACTGCTACGATCCAAGACATCGGCTACGCCGTACGCGTAAGACTCCTGTTGCTTTCTGTGAGCCTAGTACATTATTACGATGCCGCTTAAGCGTACTCCACCGTCCATGATCCATTCGCCGTCCGCAGCCCCCTCCACCTCGGGCTCCTCGCTCGCCCAGCCGACTATACCGCTACAACATGCGGGCTCGGACTCTGCGTTAGACAATATTACACAGAGAAGCAAGCGCAAGTTTGTAAGTGAAGAAGAGAGTTTAATGACCTCGTGTATGGACCAGATGAAGAAAATGTTTCAACATTTTGCTGAGATGCAGGACCAAAAATTGTCAGTAATTCAAAATTCTATATCCGAAATAAAACTCCAAAACGAAGAATTGATTAGTTCGCTTGATTTTTTGGGAAAAAAATATGATGATATGCGTGTGGAACTGGACAGCTACCGGAACGAAAATAAAGAAATTAAAAAGTATGTACATCACCTAGAAAATAAAATAGAACAATTAGAAAGGAGCGCTAAGATGTGTGAAGTTGAAATACGATGCATTCCCAAAGCCCTAGAGATAGAGACAACACAAGACCTACATAAATATTTCAAAAAAATATGTACAACAATCGGGGTAAACATAAATCAGGATAAAATAAAAAATATTTACAGAATAAATACTAAAAACCAATCGAATATGCCTATTATTATTGATTTCATAAACTCAGAATGTAAGCAAGATTTATTAGCAGGAGTAAAAAAGTATAACTATCAAAATCCAGCCAACAGACTAAATACCAAACACCTAGAAATAAATGGACCCGTTAATAGCATATTTATTTCGGAATCATTAACCCCCAAGGCCAGAAAAAATTTCAGAATGGCGCGTGATTTTGCAGCTAATAATAAATTCAAATTTTGCTGGACATCAAAAGGAATGGTATACTTAAGAGAAAAAGAAGGTTCTAAAATAATAAAAATTCAGTCTGAATCGGACCTTAATATTAACAGCACATCAACAAAATGACTGGACAGGTTAGCTCACTTTAAACATAGTTATCTTTTAAGTTTAAAAATATTTTATACTTTAGATATAATTGTTAAAAAGCTATTTACAACCTTAGATTTGATTATATTTTACATATCTTGTAAACTGGCCAGCTTAGCATGCATAAATAGTCAGTTTTCAATATTAAAAGCATTCTACACTTTAAATTTAATTATATTATACTACTTTTATATTACCTACTTATTTAATTTAGCTGTGATAAAATATTGTATTAAAACTATGTTACTAACATTGAAATCTATCTTAGGTTTAATTAGATACTACCTTATTGTTAAGTTCATAAATAGAGTAATTTTCTTATTATTACCTATAAATTACAAACTAACACGAAATGGGCAATCTTTGAATAATTTACTTATTTGGTCTAGAGATTATCACATGTCAAAATTTACCTACAATATTATAATACCATGTTATAGCACTAACACAAGGGTAAGCGGCGATAATCAGAGTCATAATAATTTATTTATATAAAATTCGATAATATCAATGATTTTAGTATACACAATGATATAGAGAATATAAAAGTATCCGACTCTAATACATGTACGATAGAGAATTGCAGAGATCTTCTAATGAAACACCCAAAATCGTTATCTGTCCTAACCCAAAACATAAGAAGTATTAAAGCTAACTTTGATAATTTACAAATTGTTCTCTCAAAATCAAATATCTTATGGGATTTCGTAGTCCTTACGGAATGTCGATTGTCACAATGTGCGTTTATACCCTCGCTTGAGGGATATAGATGTGTAACCACCTCGAAAAATTACTTACAAAATGATGGTGTTACAGTGTACTATAACAAAACTCTAACTGTTGCCATACAGGAGCCTATTTTAGCAAATGCTAACTGTCTCGTTCTAACGACAAACGAAACAGCTATCGTGGCAGTATATCGCTCCCCGTCAGTACATAATATTCAAGGATTTTTGAATTCCTTAAATGAAACTTTACAAAATTTGAAGTCATATAGAACGCTCATGCTGGTAGGCGACATAAACATAAATATTTCTGAATCATCTTCAGATCCTCGTATGGATGATTATCTTGATTTGCTTTCGAGCTATGGAATGCTTCCTGCTCACACCCTACCTACACGAGCTGGCACCTCCTGTCTCGACCATATAATTTTAAAAACGACGAGAGCTGCTGCCTGTTATGTCGCCGATACTTCAATAACGGACCACGATAGTCTCATCATGTTCATTCAAAATCCAGCACATAGTACTAAAATCCGTAAAAAGAAATCGATCACAGATTTCGATAATTTTGAATCCGACCTCAAAATCCAAAACTTTAAACCTGTTTATGAAGCACAAGACGTCAACCACGCCGTATCGATTTTTGAGAATATTATTAAAACTAATTACTTCCAACACAACATTTAAAACAATTACTAACCGTCACAACCTCCTTAAACCCTGGATGACACCGGGGCTTTTAAGGTGCATTAAAACCAGAGACAACCTACATAAGAAACTCAAAAAAGACCCAAATAATGAAATCATAAAATTAACATACACTAGATATAGAAATTTTTGTAATAGAATTTTGAAAAAAGTTAAAATTGAATACGATAAAGGACAGATTCACAAGGCAGGGAAAAATAGTAGATTAGTATGGAACGCAATTAGAAAGGCTACTTTTACTGAAAGAGACAAGAGTGTTCCCACGGAACTTTTAAAAAATTTTAATAAGAAGGAAGATGTAAATAAAGTAAATTCATATTTTTCTCAAGTTGGTATCACTCTCGCACAAAAAATTAAACCACCATCTCAAGCCATAAATTATGAGAGTACCCAGACCCTCAATTCTCTTGTTTTGCTTCCAACCTCTGAGCAAGAAGTTACATCGATTTTGTCAAACCTACGCTCGGATTGTGCCATAGGACATGACGGAATCTCAAGTTTTCTTCTCAAGAAATTTGCATATTTCCTTGCGTCCCCACTGGCTCATATTTTTAATTTATCCATGTCAACTGGTGTTTTCCCCGACTCTTTTAAATTAGCACAAATCATTCCAATTCATAAAAGTGGGTCTAGAGACCGTGTCGAGAACTACAGGCCAATTGCCATTCTACCCGCACTATCTAAAATTTTAGAAAGAATTTTAAATAATAGACTAATGGGATTCATTAACAAAAATAACATCTTATCTAAATCACAATACGGTTTTAGGTCAGGTATATCAACTTCGGATGCTGTACATGACCTTACAGACTATATAGTGCGGGGATTAGACAAGAAGGCTAAAGTAATTGGCATTTTTTTGGATTTGGCTAAGGCTTTTGACACGGTCTCTATACCCATACTGATCTCCAAATTAGAAAATATTGGCGTAAGAGGGCTGCAACTCGCGTTGTTTCAGAGCTATTTGACCAACAGACGTCAACGAGTCAAAATCGGCGAAACAACAAGCGATGAGCTCCCCATAGAGTACGGCGTCCCACAGGGTAGTATCTTGGGCCCTACGCTGTTCCTTATATATATAAACAGTTTGTGCGAGTTAGACTTACCCTATGGGAAAATATTCACGTATGCCGACGACACAGCCCTCGTCTTCCAATCCAATTCCTGGGAAGAAACTTTTCATTCCGCTCAGCTAGGTCTTGACAAAGTTTTTAAATGGTTGACCAACAATTACCTCACCCTTAATATTGACAAAACCAGCTACATCAGTTTTTCTCTAACAGGAGCATCGCAACCCACGCCTCACCTAAATTTAACAGCGCATTCATGTTTTGATCACACATCTAACAACTGTGCATGTATCCCTTTGGCTCAGACCGGGTGTGTTAAATATTTGGGAATTCTAATCGATAGCAGAATGTCATTTGATCACCATATTGTCATAACTATGAAAAAAATACGTAAACTCACCTTTCTATTTTACAGACTGAGACACATATGCGATACAAATCTCATTAAGAAAACTTACTTTGCTCTAGTACAATCACTCCTCTCGTATTGTATTCTCATATGGGGAGGCGCCCCTAAAACTAGAATGTTGCGGCTGGAAAGATCGCAGAGGTATCTTCTAAAAGTTGGCTGGAAGTTACCAAACCTCTATCCCACAGCTGACTTGTATGGCAAATGCGGAGTTTTAAGCGTACGCCAACTGTTCATTTTAGCTTGCATCATTAAAAAACACACTTCCTTAGACTATGATAGAGAATTAAAACATAATCTTCGCCGTAGATTAAAAATATGCCCTAACGAAGATTATAAGACTACTTTTGCCCAAAGATTTTTCTGTTTCCTTGGTAGTTTCATGTATAATAAGGTAAATGAAATTTTATCAATTTACGACGAAAACAAAACTAAGTGCAAACAAAAAGTTACTCGCTGGCTAGTTACCCTAAGTTATCAAGATACTGAAAATCTTTTTCCGCGACGAATATAATAAGTTATAATACGTATAAATAAAATATTATGATACAGCATTTAATTTTAAGTTAAAAAGTAAAATAGATTTTTAATTTTAATTGTTTAAATAAGTTAAAATAGTCTGTGAGGGGGGGCCTGGGGCACCAATATACAGGCTTAGGCTTAGTTTGGGCTCCAAGTCTCCCACAAATTACTACATTGTAATTTTGGGAGAAACAAATAAATATTATTATTATTTATTATTATTATTTATTTTCTCTATCTTTCAACACCTTTTCTTTCTGTCTTTTCTCTTTTATTTATTCTTCTGTGCGTGTGTTCTATCACACACGATAGGTTTTGTATGATAGGTTTTTGTTTGAATGATGACGAATGGGCTTCTACGGCCCCTAATCCTTGGATTGTGGTGCCCGGCCTTGGGATGCGTGGCGAACAGGCGGTTTCGTCGTGAGGGCACTGGGGCAGAATCCCCCCTATTGGATCGGGTCAGACTCAGCCCACAATTGACAACCATGGAAGGCAAGCATGCGGAAAATTCTCCCAGGGTGGGTCCCGGCGATGCCGGGGAATCCCACACTCCCGTTTCGGCGGGAGATAGGGCCAGGTATACTGGGGGCCCCAAACATGCGTTGGTGGAGGGAAAGGAGGCCGTTGCGACGGCGAATGAGGAGGGAAGCGCGATGGCGCATGCGAGTCCGAAGCCGGTGCCCCTAACCGCACCGGTGGCGGAACTCTTAACCGATGAGGACGTGGATTTCTCTCAGCCTGTGGAGAATGGTAGGGAGCGGCTCCTGAGGCTTCTTCACCGCAAGAAGTTGCGAGGAGACACGGAGGGGCTCGCACGCGTTCAGCGCGAGCGGGATCTGATCCTCCCTCCCTCTATTAAGACTGAGACAATGGCGGCGGGAAATAGCAGCGGATCCGCACCGCGCATACCGCGCGTTATGCTCACACGCGCGCTGATTCCCGCACGCCCAAACACTGGACTAGACAGCGACGACTACCTTTCGGACTCCAGTGATATCTCTGGCATATCACTGGACTCCGAGGGACTGCCCGTCATACCCGAAAGAGACGCACCTCGTAAGAGGAAAACCAGTGATGACGATGTACCGTCCCTCAGCAAAGGGGCGGTACCCAAGCCTAAAAGGGGACGTGGCCGGCCACCATCTACCGGCCAGTACGTCGGCCTAGCGAAGGCACAAGCCGAGTTCAACCGGCAAAAGGAGGAGGCTCTTCGGCTCCAGGCTGAGGAAGAGGTGGCCGAAACGGCGAGGACGGCACGGCAGGCACGCGTGTCAACCTGCGCAAGCCCCGCAAGCATGGACACCGAAGAAGAGAGGTCAGAGCAGACCATCACCGCTCTGGCCCAAAGTGTGGAGGCTTCGTTGGCGACAATAACAATGGTCGCCACGAAGTCGCAAAATTTAAAGGGGACATACCAACGGTTCCTAAAAGAGGCGACCGCCAACATAAGGATGGCCGTCGCCGAAATAAAGGGCCGCGGGCAATCGGAAGAAGCAAAGGCTCTGGAGGCCCAAAACGCAAGGCTCCAGCAACAAGTGGATACACTTCGCCGCGAGCTGGAGGAGCTACGGCGGCAGATGATAAGGCCTGCTACACAAGACCTGCAACAAATGTTGTCGGAGGTTTCGCGCTCCAATATCGAAACCTTCGGCAACATGCTGAATGCACGGCTGGCAGGGATTGAAGATAGGCTCCTCCCGGAGCCCCGGAGGAGACCGCCGCTGGCGGCGGACAGTGCCAGCACTACGGCAGGCACACCACCGACGGTGGAAAGGACGAAGGCGCCGAAGCCAAAAAAGGCAACGGCGCCCACGTATGCAGGGATAGTGGCACCAAGTGCGGTGGCCCCCGCCAAAGAGGCGCCGTCTGCACCGGCAAAAAAGAAGAAGTCTAAGAAAAAGCGGCCATCAATGGCCGCTCAAGAGGCGGCGCAAGGGGGGGAGCACATCAACCCCTCCCCCGCCGAGGCCCCGTGGACCACCATCGATCCACGCAAGGCCGGAAAGAAGAAAGGGGCGGCTAAAACACCCAAGGCCGCCCCTAAGAAAAAGAAAAGGAGGGCTAGGCTTCGCCCCCCCACAACAGCGGCAATCACCCTCACCCTTGAGGCTGGTGCCGCTGAGGGAGGGGCAACATACGAGAAGATCCTGCGCGAAGCCAGGTCGAAGATCGATCTGGGGGAGCTAAACATCCCCAGACTCGGCTTCCGCCTGGCCCAGACGGGTGCGCGCGTTCTGTCGATTGACGGAGAGGGGGCAAATGAAAAGGCAGACGCTCTGGCCGCGAGACTTCGGGCGACCCTTAGCCCCAGCGTTGTGAAGGTAGCCCGCCCGGTGAAATGTGCTGAACTGCGCGTCACCGGGCTGGACGACGCGACGTCGGCCGCCGATGTCATCGAGGCGGCCGCAAAAGAAGGCGATTGCCCGGCCACCAACATCCGGTCGGGCAAAATTGTTGTGGGCCCAAGAGGTGCTAGAAGCCTCTGGCTCAGCGTACCGATGGCAGCCGCCAAAAAGCTCACCAGCACTGGGCGGCTGCAGATAGGCTGGGTCGTTGCAGGGGTGACACTGCTGGCTGCGAGGCCCAAGCGGTGTTACCGCTGTCTCGACACCGGCCACCTGGCGGTGCAGTGCAAGTCCTCGGTGGACCTCAGTCGGAATTGTTTCCGCTGCGGGAAGCCGGGGCACAAGGCACCAGAGTGCGAAGCGGCTCCGAATTGCCCGGCCTGCGAGGCCGTAAGCAAGCCGAAGGAGCACGTGCTGGGGAGCAGCGGCTGTATCACAGCACCCAAGCCGCCCCCCGGCACGAATAAGAAGAGGAAGGCTCGTTCCAAGGCCCGGCTTAAAACGCCCAAGGCCGGCCCAAGGGCGCTTACACCCGCCCCCGCCACTATGGAAGTGGAGGCCTAGGCCCGTGGGCGGTGATCGGGGGATCGCCGCTCACACTATGGGTCCCGAGCGCAAAGCTCCCCTATGCCGGGGAGCTCTCGGTGAAGGCAGGCGGCGGCATTCCACCTAGCCGCCGCAATAGAGGAGGGCCGGTCGCGGCACGCGCTGCGGGGTCGTGGAGCTATGCTCACGCGATTCCCACGGCCCCGCATTGGCGCAGAAGAAGAGCATCGGGGGGTTTTAGTCGGTAAACCCCGGTGCACTCCATCTCGCACCGGGGGAGTCCGACATACCCCTGCTGCCTTCCCCCGGGGGCAGCGGGGAATTCGTAACGAATTTCCCCCCGAAAAAAAAAAAAAAAAAAAAAAAAAAAAAAAAAAAAAAAAAGGTTGGGGCTCAGCCAGTTCGTCCTCGTTCGTGGCCCTGGGCAACGCTTGGGTGCGCCACCCCGTCTTTTGCGGGGTGAGGTACTCACGCGGCTGAAGGCTGGCGCTATCTCTTTCTTGTCTATCTTTCACCACCTATTTTCTTTAGTTTTCTTGTTTTGCATTAGTTTTGTTTTGTTTTTCTCTATCTTTCACCATCTTTTCTTTCTTCTCCTACTATCTTTTCCGTTTTTGTTAACTCTTTGATGGGTGAGCTACACCCGAAAACAAGCCCGCGACCCGGGGTGTCGAAGTTTGTATGGGATGGAACGTAATGCAAAAAGTTTCTCCGGGCGGGTCCCGACAACAGTCGGGGAATCCCGCACTGTGTCCGAAGAGTCTTCGGGCACAGTCTGGCCCACGTATACGGAGGGTGCCAACATTGCGTTGAGAGGTGTGGAGGCCGTTGCAACGGCGAGTGGAGTAGAGGGAGGCGCGACTACGCGCACGAGTTCGAAGCCGGTGTCCCTTACCGCACCGGCGGCGGACTTACTCACGGATGAGGACGTGGACTTTAGCCAGCCTCAGCCCAATGGGGTCGAGCGCATGCTAAAGCTCATGCAAAAGAAGAAGATACGGGGCGACGCGGATCTGCCGCGCGTGCTACTCACGCGCGACGTGATCATGCCGCCGCCAAAACACGGAATTGACATCAATGACAGAGACAGCGAGGACTATCTCTCGGACTCCAGCTGCATGACTGACATGTCGCTGGACTCCGAGGGATTGCCCGCACACACCGGACGTACGACCCCCATGAAGAGGCGGTTAAACCCGGACGTGGCCGGCCTCCAACAACCGGCCAATACGTAAACCCCGGCGCACTCCATCTCGCGCCGGGGGAGTCCGTCATACCCCTGCTGCCCTCCCCCGGGGGCGGCAGGGGATACGTAACGTATTTCCCCCCGTCAAAAAAAAAAAAAAAAAAAAAACAAAAAAAAAAAAAAAGGTTAGGTTAGGTTAGGTTAGGTTGGGGGCGATACCGGTTCCTCCACGTTGGTGTCCCTGGGCAACGCCTGGGTGCGCCACTCCGCTCTTTACACGGGGTGAGGTACTCAGGCGGCTGAACGCCGGTCTATTTCTATCTTTTCTTATCTATTTATAGTTTACTCTTCTTTTGCATTGTTTTTATTTATTTTATATCTTTCAACACTTTTTCTTCCTATCTTTTCTCATTTTATTTATTCTTCTGTGTGTGTGTGCTAGGTTTTGTATGATAGGCTTTGTTTGAATGGTGACGGATGGGCTTTTACGGCCCCTAATCCAGGGTTTGTGGTGCCCGGCCGTGGGATGCGTGGCGAGCAGGCGGCTCGTCCCAAGGGCACTGGGGCAGAATCCCCCCTATTGGATCGGGTCAGACTCAGCCCACAATTGACAACCATGGAAGTCCGTAATGAAAAAAATTGTCCCCGGGCGGGTCCCGACAATGTCGGGGAATCCCGCACCTCTCCAAAAGGGGAGGTCTGGCCCACGTATACGGGGGGTGCCACCATTACGAGTGGGAGTGTGGAGGCCGTTGCGACGGCGAGTAAAGGTGAAGGCGCGACAACACGCGCGGGTCCGGAGCCGGTGTCCCTAACCGCACCGGCGGCGGACCAATTATTGACGGACGAGGATGTCGATTTTTCGCAGCCTCAGGAAAACGGCAGGGAGCGGCTCCTGAGGCTTCTTCATAGGAAGAAGCTGCGAGGAGACACGGAGGGGCTTGCGCGCGTTCAGCACAAGCGTGAGCTGATCCTCCCTCCCTCCATTAAGACAGAGACAGTAGCGGCGGGGAATTCCAGCGCAGCCGCACCGCGCGTACCGCTCGTGTTGCTCACGCGCGCGCGGATCCCCGATCGCCTAACCGGACTAGACAGCGATGACTACCTCTCGGACTCCAGTGATGTGTCTGGCATATCGCTGGATTCCGAGGGGCTGCCCGTCGTTCCCGAACGAGACGCACCTCGAAAGAGGAAGACGGACGACGACGATGCACCGCCTCTTAGCAAGGGGACGGTGCCACGGCCAAAGCGAGGACGTGGCCGACCGCCGACCACCGGCCAGTACGTTGGTTTGGCGTCGGCGCAGGTCGAACTCAACCGCCAAAAGGAGGAGGCTCTTCGGCTTCAGGCCGAGGAAGAGGTGGCCGATACAGCGAGGAGAGCGCGGGAAGCACGCAAGCACGGTTACGACAGATGACAGGTCAGAGCAGACCATCACCGCTCTGGCCCAAAGTGTGGAGGCTTCGTTGGCGACAATAACAATGGTCGCCACGAAGTCGCAAAATTTAAAGGGGACATACCAACGGTTCCTAAAAGAGGCGACCGCCAACATAAGGACGGCCGTCGCCGAAATAAGGGGCCGTGGGCAATCGGAAGAAGAAAAGGCTCTGGAGGCGCAAAACGCAAGGCTCCAGCAACAAGTGGATACACTTCGCCGCGAGCTGGAGGAGCTACGGCGGCAGATGATAAGGCCTGCTACACAAGACCTGCAACAGATGTTGTCGGAGGTTTCGCGCTACAATATCGAAACCTTCGGCAACATGCTGAATGCACGGCTGGCAGGGATTGAAGATAGGCTCCTTCCGGAGCCCCGGAGGAGACCGCCGCTGGCGGCTGACAGTGCCAGTACTACGGCAGGCACACCACCGACGGTGGAAAGGACGAAGGCGCCGAAGCCAAAAAAGGCAACGGCGCCCACGTATGCAGGAATAGTGGCACCAAGTGCGGCGGCCCCCGCCAAAGAGGCACCGTCTGCACCGGCAATAAAGAAGAAGGCTAAGAAAAAGCGACCATCAATGGCCGCTCAAGAGGCGGCGCAAGGTGCTCCCCACATCAACCCTTCCCCCGCCGAGGCTCCGTGGACCACCATCGGTCCACGCAAGGCCGGAAAGAAGAAAGGGGCGGCTAAAACACCCAAGGCCGCCCCTAAGAAGAAGAAAAGGAGGGCTAGGCTTCGCCCCCCCACAACAGCAGCAATCACCCTCACCCTTGAGGCTGGTGCCGCCGAGGGAGGGGCAACATACGAGAAGATCCTGCGCGAGGCCAGGTCGAAGATCGATCTGGGGGAGCTAAACATCCCCAGACTCGGCTTCCGCCTGGCCCAGACGGGTGCGCGCGTTCTGTCGATTGATGGAGAGGGGGCAAATGAAAAGGCAGACGCTCTGGCCGCGAGACTTCGGGCGACCCTTAGCCCCAGCGTTGTGAAGGTAGCCCGCCCGGTGAAATGTGCGGAATTGCGCGTCACCGGGCTGGACGACGCGACGACGGCCGCCGATGTCATCGAGGCGGCCGCAAAAGAAGGCGATTGCCCGGCCACCAACATCCGGTCGGGCAAAGTTGTTGTGGGTCCAAGAGATGCTAGAAGCCTTTGGCTCAGCGTACCGATGGCAGCCGCCAAAAAGCTCACCAGCACCGGGCGGCTGCAGATAGGTTGGGTCATGGCTAAGGTAGCGCTGCTGGCCGCGAGGTCTAGGCGATGTTACCGGTGCCTCGACAACGGCCACCTGGCCGTGAACTGCAAGTCCTCGGTTGACCTCAGTCGGAATTGTTTCCGCTGCGGGAAGCCGGGGCACAAGGCACCAGAGTGCGAAGCGGCTCCGAATTGCCCGGCCTGTGAGGCCGTTAGCAAGCCGAAGGAGCACGTGCTGGGGAGCAGCGGCTGTATCACAGCACCCAAGCCGCCCCCCGGCACGAATAAGAAGAGGAAGGCTGCTTCCATGGCCCAGCGTAAAACGCCCAAGGCCAGCGCAAGGGCGGACCTATCCGCCCCCGCCACTATGGAAGTTGAGGCCTAGATCC
Organism: Phengaris arion; assembly: GCA_963565745.1. Taxonomy (NCBI): domain Eukaryota; kingdom Metazoa; phylum Arthropoda; class Insecta; order Lepidoptera; family Lycaenidae; genus Phengaris; species Phengaris arion. The sequence continues at coordinate 29,069,910 of OY751433.1, forward strand.
GTGGGCGGTGATCGGGGGATCGCCGCTCACATTATGGGTCCCGAGCGCAAAGCTCCCCTATGCCCGGGGAGCTCTCGGTGAAGGCAGGCGGCGGCACAACACCAAGCCGCCGCAACAGAAGAGGGCCGGTCGCGGCACGCGCTGCGGGGTCGTGGAGCTATGCTTCGCGATTCCCACGGCCTCGCATTGGCGCAGAAGAAGGGCATCGGGGGGTTTTAGTCGGTAAACCCCGGTGCACTCCACCTCGCACCGGGGGAGTCCGACATACCCCTGCTGCCTTCCCCCGGGGGCAGTGGGGGATTCGTAACGAATTTCCCCCCCCCCCGCAAAAAAAAAAAAAAAAAAAAAAAAAAAAAAAAAAAAAAAGTTAGGTTAGGTTAGGTTGGGGATGATACCGGTTCCTCCACGTTGGTGTCCCTGGGCAACGCCTGGGTGCGCCACCCCGCTCTCTACACGGGGTGAGGTACTCAGGCGGCTGAACGCCGGTCTTTCACTATTTTTCACCACCTTTTTATAGATTGCTCTTCCTTTTGTTTTGATTATTTTATTTTCTCAATCTTTTCACCGTCTTTTCTTCACTATCTTTCCTATTTTTTGTTATCTCTTCTCTACCGTCTTGTGTGTTTGTGTGTGACATTCTGCGAGTGTTTGTGTGACGGATGGACCCGTGGGTCCCTAACCCCAAGCTGGTGACGGCCGGTGATGGGGTGCATGGCGAGCAGGTGGCTACGCAACTAGGTCGTGGGGCAGAATCCCCCCTAACGGATCGGGTCAGACTCAGCCCATATCTGATCAAATATGGAAAGTAACATGGAAACTATTCCCCGGGTGGGTCCTCTTATGAGGGAATCCCACACTCCCGCTTCGGCGGGAGGTCGCCCCACGTATACGGGGGGGGGCACCAGTTGCTTTGGAGGAGGAGGTGAGAAGTGAAAAGGAGAATGACACAGGCACGAATACGGACAACGAAATACAAAGCGAAATGGCTGCAATGACGACGGCTAGTGAGGGTGAGGGTGGATCGCGAGTGGCGACGCCCGCGTCCAACAGTTCTGCGAGTAGGTTCTTCCGAAAGCATCCCGGAAGTGGAACAGAGGAAGAGAGCGGCAACGAGACCTCCGCCTCTCGAAGCCAGGACAGGCACAGTGACAAAGAGAGAGAACGAAATAGATTCCTACGCAAAAGACGCGGAGGCGGAGATAGTCCGGAAGAGAAAGGTAAAGAAGTGGCCCGAAAGCCCTCATCTAAACGAGGCAGAGGACGGCCCCCCACCACGGGACAATACGTCGGCATGGCTAAGGCTAAACAGAACCTTCTGGAAATAGAGCAGAGGGCTCTGGAGGTCGAGGTCGAACGGGAAATTCTGGAGTCGGCAAAGAGGATTCCGCAGCTACGGTTACACCGGCTGTCGGAACCCTCTGATAACTCGGATATGACAATGTTAGAGGAAGAAGAGGTCACGACGGCAAAGCTCGGCGCCGTAATAACAGAGGGTCTAGGGGCAATTACTAACGTGGCCCAAAGATCAAAAAATCTTAAGGGAACATCCGTCGCGGCCCTTAATAAAGCAGTACGCGCTATACAGGAGGCGTGCTCGGCCCTCCTTAATCGCTCGACCTCAGCGGAAACGAGGGCCCTGGAGGCGACGAACACACGCCTTTCTAGGGACCTCGCAGGAATGAAGATGGAGTTAGAGGCCGTCAAGCGCAAGGTAGCTGATGCTCAACCACAATCTGCTCCCATAAACAAGGAGCTGAATGTTGAAGAGTTGTTACAGCGAGCAGTGCGCGAGGCGGTCTCAGTTGCAAGCGCCCGGATGGACGCGCGGCTCGAGAGCTTGGAGACCCGGCTTCTACCAGAGCCGCGCCTGCGCCCTCCTCTCGCCGCAGATAAGAGGAAGGATAGTGCGGCACCTGTCACAACACCTGCAGGGCCGTCACAAAAACAAAAGGAAAGGGAGAGGGAAAAAGAGAAGGAGAAGAGGAAGCCTACGCAGGAGCCATCAGTCTCAACGCTGATGCCTCCGACGAACCCCGGCCCAGCGTCAAAGAAGGCAAAGAAGAAAAAGTCTGCTGCCGCCGTTGAAGCGGCAGCCACAAGGCGCGACGCAGCACCAACAGCAGCGGCATCGCAATCTGCCAACACATCGGAGTGGACGCAGGTGGGGAGGAAGGGAAAGGCGTCAAAGAAGAAAGAGGAAGGAAAGAAGGCGCCGAAAAGGAAAAAGAAGAGGGACAGCCAATTGCGTGCTCCTAAAACTGCGGCAGTTGTCCTGACCCTGCAACCTGAAGCGGAAAAGAGAGGCGTCTCCTATAAGGACGTCCTCTCAAAAGCCAAACAGCGGATTGACTTGGCCGCGCTAGATATACCAGCTGTCAAGTTTAAAGTAGCAGTCACTGGGGCCCGAATGCTCGAGATCCCAGGGGCTGCCAGTAAAGACATGGCCGACAAGCTGGCCGAGAAACTAAAAGAGGTCATGGAGGAGGGAGAGGTCCGTATCTCCCGACCTCAGAAGTGCGTCGAACTTCGCGTTCAGGGAATGGACGATTCTGCCACAGTGGCAGAAATAGCGCAGGCCATCGCCACACCTGGTGGCTGCGCAGCCGGCGACATTAAGGTCGGCGAAATTAAGCGGGACCGCCGAGGCCGTGGCACAGCGTGGGTCAAATGCCCAGTCGAGGCGGCGAAGAGGGTCACGGTGCCCAATACAAAGGTATACGTCGGGTGGACCATGGTGCGCGTGGTGTTGTTATCCGCGCGCCCCATGCGATGTTACCGGTGCCACGAGACCGGGCACACTCGATCTACCTGCCCCAACGAGGACGACCGCAGTGAGCTCTGCTTCAGGTGCGGTCAATCGGGCCACATGTCTGCACAGTGTGAAAACGCGCCCCATTGCGCGCTGTGTGCAGCCCGTGGCAGGCCAGCGGACCACATCGTGGGAAGCAAACCCTGCGCGAAGTCTGCGCCAAAAAGGAAGAATGGCTCTAAAAAGAGCCAAGCGCCCGAGAAAAACGCCACATCACCTACGGCGGTTCCTGGTGCTGGAGCGGTCCCGATGGAGGCCCAATAACGGCCATCCAACAGTATTTACAGGGCAACCTGAATCACTGCGCCCAGGCGCAGGATCTCTTTGATCAGGTCATGCTGAGATGGGAAATCGACGTTGCCATCATCGCTGAGCCGTACCGCGTTCCGACTAGGACTAACTGGGTCGGAGACACAGACTCGTCGGTTGCTTTAGTCTTCGGCCCCAAAATCGTGCCCCCATCTTCTGGGAACACGACTAGGGGCCAAGGTTTTGTTGTTGTCATCTTGGGGGCCCTCACCTTAGTGGGGGTTTATTTCTCCCCCAACAAGCCACTGGCTGAGTTCGAGGCGTTTCTGCTCAGACTTACCACAGTCGTAGAAGGAACTTCTGGTCCTACAATCGTCGCCGGAGACTTCAATGCGAAGTCAACGCTATGGGGTCAGACAAATGCAAGAGGTCGCGTGGTCGAAGACTGGTTGGCCACTACTGGCCTGGTCCTAGCAAACCGAGGTGCCGCCAGCTGTGTCCGGCAGCAAGGGGAGTCAATTGTTGACTTAACCCTAGTCAGCTCGTCTATTGCCCGCCGAATTAACAACTGGCAGGTACTTGAAGAGGTCGAAACGCTCTCGGACCACCTTTATATTAGGTTTGATGTAGCCGCTTCCGCGTCAGAGCTAGGCCGCCCATTTCCATCCGGCGGGGGCCCAAGGTGGTCTTTGAAGAGATTGGATCGTTTGCTTCTTGAAGAGGCCGCAATTGTCGCGTCTTGGGCATCGCTACCATCCGACGATGTCGACGACTGCGAGGAATGGCTGAGAGGGGCGATGCATGGAGTTTGTGATGCCTCTATGCCGCGTGTGGGGCCTTTTAAGCCGCGGCGCCAAACGTACTGGTGGCGTCCCGAGCTGCTCCATCTGCAGCGGGAGTGTTGCCCCGAGCCCGAGTCTGAGTTGTCGGCGCCTGTACATGGGAGTCATACGCTCAATGTTAATGTACGGCGCGCCAATCTGGGCCGAACACCTGTCGACCGGGAACAGACTCGTCCTCGGAAGACTTCAGCGAGTGATGGCGACGCGAGCAGTGCGTGGGTACCGCACCATCTCCAGAGATGCGGCATGCCTGCTTGCCGGAAGCGTCCCATGGGACTTAGACGCAAAAGCCCTAGCCGACGTTTACTGGCGTTGCGCAGCGGTCCGCGCAGGGGGCAGCAACCCCTTACCGGACGCCGTGCGTCGGTGGAGGGACGAAACGAGGGAGAGGTCCTTAGACCTATGGGCGGAGCGGTTACAAGAGCCGTTAGTAAGCATCGCCCTGATAACGGCCATTCGCCCGCTGTTTAAAGAGTGGGTGAATCGGAAGTACGGCGCGCTCTCCTTCCGTCTAACACAGGTGCTGACCGGGCATGGCTGCTTAGGTTAGGTTAGGTTAGGTTAGGTTAGGTTAGGTTAGGTTAGGTTAGGTTAGGTTAGGTTAGGTTAGGTTAGGTTAGTTTCTCTATTATTAGGTGAAAGCTTTATCTCAAAACTCCAAGTAGTTTCTGAGTTATTGCAATTTTAGTGTTTTCGGGTCTTGCATTACTTTTGTATAGGATCTAGTCGGGAAGTCATCCATGTAAAACAACACTGGTCGACGAGTTTGTCCCGGTGTTGTAGTGCGTGGGTGATTCCCGCGGGGTGGGAAACAATCTGTAAATATTCTTTAGGGTTAGTTCTTTGCTTTAAGTGTAGTTTTCATGTAGTATTTGGTGTCGGTTTTTAATTATTATTAATTTAAATTAGGTTTTTATTTTCGGGCCATCTGTCGGAACATTTGCCTGTGGTCCTATTTAATATCAGGGGTGTGCCCTGGGGCACCCCCAACTTTATTGTTGGCATTATGCCTAGGGGTGTGGACGATGCGGAAGGGGGGGGGAGTCGTTCTTTGGGGGGGGCAAGTATGTCTTCCGGAGGGGGGCTTAGATTGTCATTTGGGGATTTTCGGTCGGAGCCAGTGAGTCTGGTGGAGAGTGGTGTTGAGACCTCCCGGGAGACGTCTCGAGACCGTGATGTCAGGGCTGGTACTGGTCGGAAGGCCGGTATCACCTATGACGAATTAATGGAGAGTGTCGACTGGTCCTTCGCGTCTGAGTCAGAGCCTGGCCCGAGTAAACGTCCCTACTCGGACCAAGCGGGTGCTGAGAAGAACTCTAGTGCCAAGCGAGGAAGAACACGCGGTTCGACCAGTAGATACTCGTCCTCTCGTGAGGAGGTCAGAGATGCCGAGTTTCAGGAGGCATTGGATAAGCGGGCATTTATAAAATCGCAGGTCGAGGTTGCTCCTAGGGCTACTCTGGGCCCGCTGGATATTGATCCGGACCAGATGGGTGCTCTGGAGATGCTTTCGGCGGCTGAATCCAACCTGGCTGAAATTTTGGAGGTGGCGAATAAGAGTACCAACCTAAAAGGTGGGTACTCGAACAAAATTAAGCGGGCGACCGGGACAATTAGGGTTGTACTTGATGCCCTGGCCTCACGAACAGAGGCAGAAGAGACTCGTCGTCTTCGTGCAGACAACGGCCGGCTCCAGAGGGAGGTGAACCACCTCAGGGAAGAAGTGCGCGCTTATCGCCGCGACTTCGAGGAGTCCAAGAAACCGGAAAAGAGGGGCAGTCCAATGAGCACTGAACAGCTCGGGATCCTCGAGAGTAACATCGCCAGGTTAGTCGGAAACCTGGTCGATGGCCGGTTGTCGATTCTCGAGGATCGACTGCCGCCTCCGAGGATTGTTCGACCCCCTCTGGTGGCGGACAAAAGAAGGGTGGCACGCGAAGCTGAGGCTGCCGCATCTGCCAGAGACAGGTCACCGATCCTTTCCTCGCCGCGGCCTACGGTGCAAAAGGCCCCAGTTCGACCGGTCCGCAGTGAACGGGAGGAGTTTCCGGCTCTGCGAGTTCGTCCTGCAACGCGGCCGGCCCCCGCGAAAGCTCAGGCGAAGAAGAGCAAGGAGGTTCAGTGGACTAACTTTGGTCCCTCTACCTCCAGGGCGCCTCAGTCGGGAGGGCACCCATCGGCGACGTCTCTGCCGCAGTCCCAGGGACATACTACTCCTGCTGCTGCTGCAGATGCCAGGGAGGGCTGGGCTAAGGTGACGCGCCGAAAAGCGCCTAAACAGAAGGCCCAGAAGGAGGCTCCCAAGGTTAGCCCAAAGGGCAAGAAGTTGACTGTTCCGGGCTCTTCGGCCGTGGTGATTAAGCTGCGACCGGAGGCTCTGAAGTCAGGCACCACATATTGTGATGCGCTGACTAAAGCCCAGAGGGACATTAGGCTCGATGAGTTTGGACTTAAGTCCCTAAGGATTCGGCACACGGCGACTGGCGCTAGACTGATTGAGATCCCTGGTCGGTCTAGTCACGAAACGGCGGATCAGATCGCCAGTAAATTGGAGTCTGTGTTGGCGGACGTGGCGGAAATCTCCAGACCCGTTAAGAGTACCGATTTTAGGTTGACGGGTCTGGACGATACTGCCAACGCAGCTTCCATCAAGGCAGCTGTGGCTAATGTGGGAGGTTGTACCCCGGAACAGGTTTGGGTGGGAGTCGTGCAGCATGGTCCCCGAGGTATGGGCTTTGCTCGTATGTCCTGCCCGGTCTCTGCAGGAAAGAATCTGCTGCAGCAGGGCAGCATTTGCATCGGGTGGAGTAAGGTTCGGGTCTGGCACGAGGGGGCTCGTCCCAGACACTGTTTCAGATGTTTGGGACTGGGGCACTCGGCTGCTCTGTGCCCCTCAGCACAGAAGGATCGCAGCGGTCTCTGTTATCGTTGCGGACAGCCCGGACACAAAGTCGCTGGCTGTCAGGCAGAGCCCCGCTGCGACATCTGCACGGACGGGGGACTCAAGGCGGATCACGTGATGGGGGGGCGATCATGCAATCCCCCCATAAAACGCGGAAAAGCCCCTCCCCCAAGTCAAACTGTGGGAGGACGGGAGGCGCCTGAGGCCGAGATGTCAGAGTAATGACTGGACATCTCGGCTTACTTCAGGCGAATCTAAACCACTCCGCCGCGGCCCAGGACCTCTTCCTACAGTCGATGGCGGAGTGGAATATTGATGTGGCGGTGGCGGCGGAGCCATACTCCGTACCCCCTCAGCCGCATTGGGCTGGGGACTCTGAGGGATCCGTTGCCGTCGTGGTGAGGCCAGGTGCTGGCCCCCCCCTCATACCCAGAATGAGGGGGCCAGGGTACGTAGTTGCTGCTCGGGGAGATATTGTAGTAGTAGGAGTCTACTTCTCCCCGAACCGCAACCTAGCCGCCCTAGAACAATTCCTCGATGTTCTGGGGCCGCTAATCAGGAGGCTAGCCCCCCTCCCCATAATAGTGGCAGGGGACTTCAACGCCAAGTCCTCGGCGTGGGGTTCCCCTGTCACTGATCCGAAGGGGAGGGAAGTGGAGGAGTGGGCTTTGGCCTCGGGACTGTCCCTATTAAACACAGGGACAGTCCTCACATGCGTGCGGCGGACGGGCGGTTCCGTGGTGGACCTATCTTTTGCCACTCCTGCCGTCGCGCGCAGGGTGGCAGGGTGGAGGGTGGTAACGGAGGTGGAGACACTCTCGGATCATCGTTACATACGGTTCGAGGTGTCTCCAGACTCCGCATCGAGCTCGGCGTCGGTGTCCGGGGGACGTAGCAGGTTCCCGCGTTGGGCACTCACTAAGCTCAACCGGGAACTTGCGGAGGAGGCGGCCATCGTTGGCCGCTGGAGCCTCCCGTCGTTGGAAGGTTTGGGGGTGGACGAAATGGCTGGCTGTCTCGGCGACGTACTCACTAACGTCTGCCGAGCAGCCATGCCAAGAGTTTGGGGTCCTCCCCCTCCCCGACGGGCGGTATACTGGTGGTCGGCCGAGTTGGCTGACCTTCGCGTTGCCTGCGATGCGGCGCGCCGCGCCTTCGTTCGCAGCAGGCGGCGCCGTCCCCAGGACGAGGAGAGAGACGACCGGCTGTTTAGGGTCTACAAGATTAAAAGAGAGACCCTGCAGCTGGCCATCAGTCGGGCCAAGGAGCGAGCGTGGCTGGAGCTAGTGGAGGGGATCGAAAATGACCCCTGGGGCCGACCGTACAAAAGGGCGCGAGACAAACTTCGCGCCCAGTCGGCCCCCTTGACGGAAACGCTCCAGCCAGAGCTGCTGGGGAACATCGTCCGGGAGTTATTCCCGGACCCCCCGGCAGACTTTGCTCCGCCGCGGATGGCCCGACGGACGCCGGGCTCGATAGAGGAGGGTGTTCCGCCACCCGTCACTGACTTAGAAATGGAGGCGGTTCTGTCCCGCCTCCGTAGTAAGAAGAGGGCGCCAGGTCCGGACGGGGTGCATGGTAGAGTTCTCTCTATAGCTCTCGTGCACCTCGGAGACAGCCTTCGGGAACTATTTGACCGCTGTTTACAGTGCGGTCAGTTCCCGAAGGCGTGGAAGGAGGGTCGGCTCGTCCTGATTCCTAAGGGCGGGCGGCCACCGGACTGTGCGTCGGCGGTGCGGCCGATTGTGTTGCTGAACGAGTTGGGCAAGGCTTTTGAGCGAATCATAGCCTCCCGTCTTGTTCAGCATTTGGAGGAAGGTCCGGGGCCCGGACTGTCAGACTCGCAGTTCGGGTTTCGGGCCGGTCGGTCGACCATCGACGCGATAGGGCGCCTCAAGTCGGTGACAGTTGAGGCGGAACGCGGGAGGGAGGTGGTGGTGGCGGTGTCGCTGGACATCGCCAACGCCTTCAACAGCCTTCCCCACAGCGTGATACGGGAGGCACTGAATTTCTTCGGCGTGCCTCCGTATATCGAGAGGCTGTTGAACGCGTATCTCTCCGATAGGGAGATCGTGTACGAGGACCGGTTGGGGTCTCTAGAGAGGCGGAGAGTCGAGTGCGGCGTCCCGCAGGGTTCGGTTCTGGGACCGAACCTTTGGGATGTCGGCTACGACTGGGTCCTGCGGAGCGGCCTTCTCCCCGGGATGAGTGTCATCTGCTATGCGGATGACACCTATGTCACGTCCCGGGGACGAACATACCAGGAGGCTGCGCGGCTGGCTGAGGTGGGAGTATCCCTCGTAGTCAGCCGCATAGAGCGGTTGGGGCTTCGGGTACGTTTGAACAAGACCGAAGCCCTGCTCTTCCGCGGACCCGGGAGGAAAGGGTCCCCGCCCGGAGCACGACTCCTTATCGGAGAGACGGAGGTCAGGGTGAGTCCAACCCTTAAGTGTCTCGGACTCACCCTGGACGGGAGGTGGACCTTCGGCCCCCATTTCCAACAACTGGGGCCGAAGGTCGTGAGGGTGGCGTCAGCGCTGGGCCGACTCCTGCCTAATATAGGAGGGCCCAGCGAAGCCTGCAGGCGGCTATACTCCGGGGTGTGTCGGAGTATAGCCTTGTACGGAGCCCCTATTTGGGCGGACTCCCTCACCGCTCGCAATAAGGCCCAGCTGCGAAGAGCGCAGCGGGTCATAGCGGTGAGGGTAATCAGGGGCTACCGTACAGTCTCCTGGGTGGCGGCCACTGCCCTGGCTGGAGATCCGCCGTGGGAGCTCCAGGCGTCGGTGCTCGCCGAGGTGCATCTCTTCGCGTTGGAGAGAAAGGCACAGAACGAAGAGTTTCCGACCTGGGAGGAGCTCTTGCGAGTGCGGAGGCTGGGGCAACAGTGGTTGCTACGAAGGTGGGGTGAGGTTCTGGAGCAGTCGCCGTACGGCCAACATACGGCCGCGGCACTGCGTCCGGTCCTTGCGGCGTGGATGCGCCGCAAGCGAAAACCCCTCACCTTTCGCCTTGCACAGGTGCTCACCGGGCATGGATGCTTCGGTGCGTACTTGTGCAAGGTTGCCAGGAGGGAGCCTACGCCAGCCTGCCATGAGTGTGGCGCTGCGGAGGACACGGCCCAGCACACCCTAGAGGTGTGCGAACGATGGGCCGTGCAGCGCCACGATCTCGTGGCAGTGCTTGGGAGGGACCTCTCGCTCTCGAGTGTGGTGCGCTGCATGCTCGAGAGCGATGAGGCCTGGCAGGCGGCGGTCTCTTTCTGCGAAGCCGTCATTTCGCAGAAAGAGGCCGCGGAGCGGGACAGAGAGAACGATCAATCCTCTGTTCCGCTTCGCCGGCGTAGGACGGGAGTGCGGAGGCGTCGTTATGTGAACCTCCAAACTTCCGTCTAACGGGGCTCCGGGAGAGGATGGGAACCTCCCCGGCTTAGCTAGTCCCGGCGCCGAGGGGGACGCTTCAGGTTGTCGGAGCGGCCCCTTAATTGTGGTGGAAGTCCGGTCCCTATAGAGGTAGACCGGCCGGTCGCGGGGGGTGTCCTGTGCTAGACAGATCCGGGACACCCCCCTTAAAGCGGCTGATGGCAATCCGCAGGTTAGTTTTAGTGGGTAAACCGGCGAGTCGCGCCGGGAGTCCCACATACCCCCGGGTCCCCCAACCCGGGAAGGGCGTAATGACCTTTCCCCTGCGAGATCAAAAAAAAAAAAAAAAAAAAAAAAAAAGGTTAGGTTAGGTTAGGTTAGGTTAGGTTAGGTTTTTTTTTTTTTTTTTTTTTTTTTTTTTTTTTTTTTTTTCTTGTTCCCCCTAACAGTATCAGGGCCAATTGTTTGCATTGTTTTTTGGTTTACAGTGTATTTTGTTATTTTTAATTACAGTTATCATTATTGCTTTCATTTCTATTGCTATCTCATTCTACATTTCTCTTTGTCTTATTACATTACATTTTTGCGTTCACAACTTTTAACCTCTTATTAACTATTATTTTTATTACATTTCTTGCTTACTTGTGCACTCTTTTTCTTACTTACATTTTTATCTTTCCTTTTCCTTTACTCTACGTTTCTAATTTCTGTTCTTACATTTATATCTCTTACATCTTAATAACTATTGTTTTACATTTTACTTTACATTCCCAATTCACATTTACATTTTCTTGAGTACTTTCTATTTATTACATTTTTTGCTTGCTTATACAATTCTTTTCCTAGCTTACATTTACTTCTTTAACATCGCTTTCGCATTTGTCACCACATCAATTTGCTTACACTACTTTTACCTTTGCCTTACTTTCTTGTTTTTAACTTTACATTAACCACTAGTTTCTTTTCCTACTCCTATCTTATTCTACAATTTCTAACTTACATTTACTTTTACATTTTGTTCCTTTTTAAGTTTTGTTATTTACATTTACTTACTTGCTTTATTAGTCTTATTTTATATTCCCACATTATATCGTTTCTCCTTCTCAATATCTTTCCATTCCCATTTACATGCCTATTATTATTTCAATTTACAATTAAATTTAAGTTTTTTGTCTTATTTTGCCAATTTAATTTGGTTACGTTACATTTTACTCTTCCTTAATGTCTTTACTTTTTAGGTTCAGGTCGGTGTGTCCGCCCCGGCTTTTATTGTGCTCAAAATTTATAGCTATATAAACTTCTTGCAGCCCTTGCGGGGCCCCGTGACGCGCGCATGTGCCCACAGTGCCGGTTTCTATTGATCCTGAGCTAGTTCATGTTTATTTGCTTTAGCTATATATGCCACTTTATGTCACCATATAACCATATATATGCCAAGTGTCAAAACCTACGTCGAACTGTCCATTAGTCTTTTATTTGCATTGGTGTCTTAAAATACATTTTTAATTTACATCCAATAGCATTCGACGTTTGTCGGGACTACTGCTCTTCGTCACTGTAGGCGACTGTTGCGCGCGCCATGGCGTCCCACTTTTTCCGGACCGGGCACTCCGCACTGAGAGCATTATGCTCTACCTCCTTGTTCCCCACCCCAACACAGTTTATACAACGCGGTTTACTACCAGCCACGGTCTTCGCACCGAGACTGGTGATGCGCCCCGGAGCAATGACCGCACCTCACCTCGGCGGTAGTGCAGAATCGCCGCCCATGCCCGTACCCTAGACAGTTCGAACACCGTATTAGGGGGGACTGGTCGGCGACCCGCACACGCTGCATATCCATGTATAGATAGCCCGCCTCGGTGAAGCACGTCCACATCTCCGGCGACACGATCATCACCACGTGCTCGGTGCTGTCGTCTTTCCCCCGCCTCCTATATCTAACCTTCATCCTATCCTTTTCCCCCCCCAGGATGTGCTCCATGAGGTGCTTATTTTGCGTTCTTATGGCTTTGTAAATGTCTTCATCCGTATTCGACTTTAGCACCCCATACAGCACAACCTGCGGATCTTTGTTATCTATGCTCTGGACTTCTAGTTTTCCCCCACTTTTCTCTATTCTTTCTTTGATCTTATCTCTGTCCTTCTTATTACTTAATCCTATGATGACTTTCCTATCTTTTCCTTTTCTAATCCTATCTATTTTAATTCCCTCCTTCTTTGCCTCTATGATTGCTCCTACTTCTGTCACTATCTCTGCACTCGTCATAAAGTCTTCCCTATCTGTCACTACTAAAGAGTGGAGGGTCATGCGCTTCGGCTTCGGTGGCGTGGTTTCTCTTCCGCCACCGGCTACCGCCGCATAAGGCGCGGGTCTTGGTTCAGCCGGGCCCTTGGCCCCCCACTCTTCGACGGCCCTACTTAAGTTTTTCCTGTTTTCCTTTGCAATTTCCTGATTATCCTTTCTAATTTCCTTACATTCACTTATAACCTCCTGACTTATCTTATTTATTTCTTTTAGTTTGTTACTAGTTTCCTTTCTTATATCCTGATTTAGCTTTTCTACCCCATTTATTAACTCAACTGCCTTTTTTAGATTCTCTTTGCTTTCTTTTGCCAAATCTTGATTTATTTGTTTTATTTTTTCTACTTTGTTGTTTATTTCCCCTTTTATTCCCTTACTTTCCTTTATAATATCTTGGTTTAGTTTATTTATTTCTTTAAGTTTATTACTTATTTCCTCTTTTATTCCCTGACTTAGCTCTTTTGCCCCCTTTATTATTTCAACTGTCTTGTTTAAATTTTCCTTACTCTCTTTCACCGATTTCTGACTTATCTGTCTGATTTCCTCCATCCTACCATTCAACTCCCTTTTCATATCCTCACATTCTTTTCTAACATCCTGGTTTATATTATCAATTCCTTTTGTTACTATTTCTATCGTTTTTTCATTCGCTTCCATTACATATTCTTTCATACTTTCTTCCTTTTCATACATCAATTCTTGCACTCTCCTAAATACCTCGAGAAGTATTTCTTTAATCTCATGTTCTCTCAAATATTTCTGGTTATGCTCATAATTCTTATCATTCTTATCCCATCCACACTGCACTTCCACTTCCCTAGTTTCCCTAATTTCTCTTTCGTATTCAATTTTTGTCCCTTTTTTACTCAATAAGGCGGTTTTCCCTATCTGGTCTGAGATGTTCATGAGGTTGTTTGCTAAGCCAGACTTTAAGTCTCCTCTCATATTCCTTGTCTGGTTCAGCAAACCTATACTGCTCCTGATCATACGAGAGGATTCGGCCAGAAGGGCGTCGAGGGAGCTGTCAGGGTTTTGGGGGGTATCTATACCTATCTGGCTGTTGCGCCAGCCACTATCTCCAATACTCCTACTGCCTGCGGACCCCGATCCCTCCATAGATAGTCGGTTTGGGTTCATGGGGTTTTTGTTGTGTGGGGTATGGACCGTAGCCATTTTAATTTTAATTTATATGTTCGAGTTGTGTATATGCAAAGCAAGTAAATATATGTATATTTATAATATGTAGAGTGTGTATACTGTAAAGTTGATCTTAAGTTTATTGGGGGAACGCGTCAAGTGTAAATTTGTAAATTGAATATTTAATATTAAATATAATTAATAAAGTCGTAGAATTGTATTTGTATATCTAAAATAGTTGGGTCTTTTATAATTGGCGTGTTACCGTTTAGGTCGGTTACTTCGCTGTATATTTATTTATTATGATATAGGGCTCCAATATTTGTTACTATATATGTAATTTTGTCCTAGGTTGAGAAATATTACGCCTGTTATAATTTAATAGCAAAACCCGATCCTGTCGGTTTTTGTTTCTCTTTATTTCCTGCAGGAGCTTTATTTCGTCCACAACTATTTATCCTACTATTAGAGTGACTCTAATAAGAGTCACTAGTCCGATTGTATGTCCTTAACCTAACAACTGCACCAAAAATGATGCAGTTGGTCCTAATTCAAAGTCAAGTATAATGTATAAGTGTAAAGTTTTAATATTATATAAATAGTGTATATGTTAATAGTTGTATGGTTGTCAAATGTAAGGTATAAATTTAAAGTAGTTTAAAAGTTCTATTCTATACTAGAAGCTGCTCCAATAAGGAAGCAACTGGTCCTATCTATATATATGCAGGTGTCCTGAGTTATCTTAAAACTAACAGCTGCGCCAAAAATGACGCAACTGGTCTAGACAGTTAATATCTTAGCTAGTATATATGAATTAGAAATATATCGCAGTCAATTGTCTCAACGACTCGTTATTCCCAGCTAAAATACTAACTATTCTACACTATAGCCTAGCAGCTGTGCCAAAAATGACCCAGCTGGTCTTTTACTTAATTCTATAACTTAGTTTTGCTATTTTGACGTCTTCCGTCGGTCAGTACACTCCTACAACTAGTTTAAGATTTAATTTATTTCTTATATTATACGCTTTTTACGCTATACTAGTCTTTATAACCCTATCTTTAAGGTTTATGTATTTTAAAGTCTAAAATTCAATGCCTGTTGATTTTTAATAGCAATCGAAACGTTATTTGGGTCGACTCCGCCCCTTCCAAGTTTTTAAGTTTTATTAAATTGTATTATATATGATATTTTTAGCTACTTTTATGTATTTATTAAATTTCTGTTTAGATTTTGGAATTATTAAGCTTATAAAAGATATTACTTTACTTATTTAGAAATTTATTTTAATTATTTCTTCCCGACAGATTTTTATTATCTAGGTCAGCTCCGCCCCTTCCAAGGTTTACGCTTGGCCCGAACTGCGGAATGTAGTCGGAGATCCCTAGGTTATTTTTTACTTTATTATTTTATATTTTAATATATATGTATTCGATTTTTTATTTTACTTTTATTATTCTTTATGTATTTGTTTGTTACCTAATAGCTATATACTGTTTTTTTATTTTATTTAATAAACTGATTTGAGATCTTTAATGTTATGTAATTTATGTTGTATTTAATATTTTTAACTATTTTATGTATTTATTAGACTTCTGTTTAGATTTTAAATTTATTAAGTTTATAAAAGATTATAGTTTGTTTCTTTAAGCATTTATTTTAATTATTTATTTCCCGACAAATTTTTATTTGTAGTTCATTCACCTCGGGCTCCCGCACTATAGATAAGTTATCTAGGTCAGCTCCGCCCCTTACGAGGTTTACGCTTTGCCGTGTCTTGGGGGCGGGGCTTACTTTCGTTGTTTTGAAATTTTAATGTTATTCAATTTATGTTATATGTAATATTTTTAGCTACTTTTATGTATTTATTAAATTTCCGTTTAGATTTTAAAATTATTGAGTTCATAAAAAGTATTACTTTACTTATTTAGAAATTTATTTTAATTTTTTCTTCCCGACAGATTTTTATATTATCTAGGTCAGCTCCGCCCCTTACGAGGTTTACGCTTTGCCGTGTCTCGGTGGTGGGGGCTTACCGCCGGGCTCCGCGCGTGCGAGCGGTGCAGCCGATATAGGCGTTGACGATACCCGCGCTGCTCGCACCTATGGATGTTCCTATGGATGTTCTAGAAAGATCCAAGTGGTATAGGCCGAGCTCTGCTGTGTTTTTACGCGAGAAGTTTATGTAAAGTTTATTGTATGGTTATGTTAAGTTAAATTGAAATTTTATATTTATGTATTGCCTAGGGTCCTAATGTACTATTTTATTATGTTTTTTGACTATTTTCTGGTTTTTATTTCATTAATTTTAATACCAATTATTACTTTTTTAATGATTTTCTATTATTTTTAACTATAATTTTGTTATATTATTGATGTTAACTATTTATTTGACTTTTAAATACGTATTGAGTTTATTATTTTTTTAAATATTTTTATCTACTTTTATGTTTGTATTATTTTACGGCCAACTCTCGGCCTATAGGACCGCACACGAAGTACAGTATGGCGTCGGGGGGCGGGGCGAGCAAACTTAACGATTTTAATCCCTATTAGGGTTGCCCCTTTTTGTTATTGTGACCGCTGTTTCTGTTAGGGAGACCTAATAATATATTATATATGGTTATAAATTTTGAAGGTTTTTATATTTGTTTTATGATTTGTCTATGACTAGGGTTATACTTCTAAGATTTATTTATGATTTATTTATTATGCGGTTATTATATTGTTTGTTTTTAGTGTTAAGCTAGTGTACGGTGTGTTGTTTATTGGTGTATGTATGTATGTATGTGTATATATATATATATGTTGTATTTACTTTTGTCTTATTTGTATATATATATGTTTTAGTATTGGTATGTGTGTGTTTATTGGATGTTATATACAGATGTTGTATTATTTACGATTTCTTAACTTTCTTATTATTGTTTTATTCAAATTTTAAGTTTTTTATTGCTAAATAATATTGTTTTTATTTACTATTTATCTGTGTAGTATTATCTATGTAGTATAATGTACTTTTTTCACCCGGTTTTTAGTTTTTTATATTTTAATTTACCTTATTTTTGTGCTATTTTATATGTATATATGTATCTGTATTTGTATATAGCAACTTCTACCCTTTGCTCCTATATACTCCTAATTTTTCAAGATTTTTAAGATAATTTTTTGTGTTTATTTACTATTTTGTTTTGTCCTATTTTGTGTTTTATGTATTTAGTTTATGTATTTATACTTATATATAACTGTTTTTATGTTTGTATTGTACTGTTTTTAGTTACCTAGAATTTGTTGGACATACATACACAAGAATCAAATTAATTCAATGACCGACGAAAAACGTCATTTGCAGCCCTGAAAACTCTAACTCCTCCCACTTCGTGACGTCACGTTTTTTGAACTAAAGATGCAAATTTCTCCGAAATTACTAAACGAAATGCGAGGAAATTTTGGGTGTGGATCCCCCTCAGTCGTATCTAAAAAAGTACACTTTGCAAATTTGGAAAAACTAACTAGTTTGGCTGCTATTGAGTAAATTCCTAAGTTGGGGGCGTAATCGCCTTAAAAGTTGATTTTTTCGCGGAGTTTCCTCTCCGATCTTAAAAGCTATATTACTACTAAACTATGCTACTTAAAATTATGGGGCTTTTTGTAATCTATTCCTTATTTAATCTAGTTTTATACACACTTGTTCTTATTATTATCAAAATTTTACAACTAATTTTTTAAGCCTTTTTAAAAACTTCTGTCTAAAAACTAGAACTTTAAGTGTCTTAAAAGGTCACTTAACTTTGTCTTGTCTTCTCCCGGCTGCCGGCGCCGACCCGTGGTCTTGGTCCCGTGGTCTCCTGCAAATCCAGACCGCCTAGGACTCGATCTGGATTTTTTAGTTTTTCCCCATTTACTCCTAAACCGCTGACCGGATCGCCTTGAAACTTTGTGTCTGGCAGCTCCCGGGTGTCACACATACTACACAATTTTAAAAATTTAGGGTTACCGATCTGGTTCCCAAGTTAAACTATCCCGAAAGTTTCCGAATTTTTCCACCTCCTATATCTCAATAACCGTTCGTCCGATTTTTGTTTTTCAAACTGTTTTCTTCTGCCCCAGATGTTCCGCTTCGAGTGCCGCTATCACCTTCCCCCCGCAGACCTTCCCCGCGCAGACCTTCCCCGCGCGCCAACCCGGTGACCTCTTTTTAGTATTTTGGCTGCTGCTCCAAATCTATTGGCCAGAAAAATCTGGTTTTTTGGAAGCAGCAGGAAGAGGTATCAGCGCATAGAATTGCGCAGAAAAAAGTGGGGGTCGTCGCGACTAATCGCGCGCCGCACGCTTGTTAATGTGAAAAACCGCTTAAAAATCGGGTTTTTTCGACTTTTCTCACGTCCTATGGGTCCGATTTTCACCCGGTTTTCACTGTTGCACTAGTCACACTTTTACGCGTCTTTTGATGTATCACACTTGTTTGTACTCCTATTTTGGCCGCTAACACTGATTTTAATCGACTTTCCGCGGTTCGGAGCTCGCTAAGTGCTCGCGGGACGCGTGCTGCTTCGACGGCGGTCGAAGCCGAACTGGTTAGGTTAGGTTAGGTTAGGTTAGGTTAGGTTAGGTTAGGTTAGGTTAGGTTAGGTTCGGTTAGGTTGCTCGCAATAAGGCCCAGCTGCGAAGAGCGCAGCGGGTCATAGCGGTGAGGGTAATCAGGGGCTACCGTACAGTCTCCTGGGTGGCGGCCACTGCCCTGGCTGGAGATCCGCCGTGGGAGCTCCAGGCGTCGGTGCTCGCCGAGGTGCACCTCTTCGCGTCAGAGAGGAGGGCACAGAACGGCGAGTTTCCGACGTGGGAGGAGCTCTTGCGAGTGCGGAGGCTGGGGCAACAGTGGTTGCTACGAAGGTGGGGTGAGGTTCTGGAGCAGTCGCCGTACGGCCAACATACGGCCGCGGCACTGCGTCCGGTCCTTGCGGCGTGGATGCGCCGCAAGCGAAAACCCCTCACCTTCCGCCTTGCACAGGTGCTCACCGGGCATGGATGCTTCGGTGCGTACCTGTGCAAGGTTGCCAGGAGGGAGCCTACGCCAGCCTGCCACGAGTGTGGCGCTGCGGAGGACACGGCCCAGCACACCCTAGAGGTGTGCGACCGATGGGCCGTGCAGCGCCACGATCTCGTGGCAGTGCTTGGGCGGGACCTATCGCTCTCGAGTGTGGTGCGCTGCATGCTCGAGAGCGATGAGGCCTGGCAGGCGGCGGTCTCTTTCTGCGAAGCCGTCATTTCGCAGAAAGAGGCCGCGGAGCAGGACAGAGAGAACGATCAATCCTCTGTTCCGCTCCGCCGGCGTAGGACGGGAGTGCGGAGACGTCGCTTTGCGAACCTCCAATCTTCCGTCTAACGGGGCTCCGGGAGAGGATGGGAACCTCCCCGGCTTAGCTAGTCCCGGCGCCGAGGGGGACGCTTCAGGTTGTCGGAGCGGACCCTGATTGTGGTGGAAGTCCGGTCCCTATAGAGGTAGACCGGCCGGTCGCGGGGGGTGTCCTGTGCTAGACAGATCCAGGACACTCCCCATATAGCGGCTGATGGCAATCCGCAGGTTCAGTTTTAGTGGGTAAACCGGCGAGTCGCGCCGGGAGTCCCACATACCCCCGGGTCCCCCAACCCGGGAAGGGCGTAATGACCTTTCCCCTGCGAGATCAAAAAAAAAAAAAAAAAAAAAAAAAAAAAAAAAAAAAGGGTTAGGTTAGGTTAGGTTAGGTTAGGTTAGGTTAGGTTGGGGGCGATACCGGTTCCTCCACGTTGGTGTCCCTGGGCAACGCCTGGGTGCGCCACTCCGCACTTTACACGGGGTGAGGTACTCAGGCGGCTGAACGCCGGTCTTTCTCTATCTTTCACCATCTTTTTATAGTTTACTCTTCTTTTTTGCATTGTTTTATTTATTTCATCTATCTTTCAACACCTTTTCTCTCTATCTTTTCTCATTTTATTTATTCTTCTGTGTGTGTGTGTGTGTTTGAATGGTGATGGATGGGCTTTTACGGCCCCTAATCCAGGGTTTGTGGTGCCCGGCCGTGGGATGCGTGGCGAGCAGGCGGCTCGTCCCAAGGGCACTGGGGCAGAATCACCCCTAATTGATCGGGCCAGAAATCAGCCCACAATTGACGAACATGGAGGTCCGTAATGTAAAAAATTGTCCCCGGGCGGGTCCCGACAATGTCGGGGAATCCCGCACCTCTCCGAAAGGGGAGGTCTGGCCCACGTATACGGGGGGTGCCACCATTACGAGTGGGAGTTTGGAGGCCGTCGCGACGGCGAGTAAAGGGGAAGGCGCGACAACACGCGCAGATCCGAAGCCGGTGTCCCTAACCGCACCGGCGGCGGACCAATTATTGACGGACGAGGATGTGGATTTTTCCCAGCCTCAGGAAAACGGCAGGGAGCGGCTCCTGAGGCTTCTTCATAGGAAGAAGCTACGAGGAGACACGGAGGGGCTCGCGCGCGTTCAGCGGGAACGTGAGCTGATCCTCCCTCCCTCCATTAAGAATGAGACCTTGGCGACGGGTAACAATGCAACGCGCGTACCGCTCGTGGTACTCACACGCGCGCTGTTACCCGAACGCGCAAACACTGGACTTGACAGTGACGACTACCTCTCGGACTGCAGTGATATGTCTGGCATGTCACTGGACTCCGAGGGGCTGCCCGTCATACCCGGACGTACAACCCCTCTTAAGAGGCGGAATCCGGACGAGACTGAGGCGGCACCATCCACCAGCAAAGATGCAGTGCCAAAGGCTAAGAAAGGACGTGGCCGGCCACCTACAACCGGCCAATACGTCGGCCTGGCCAAAGCCCAGGCGGAGCTGAACAGGGCCAAGGCGGAGGCTATTCAGCTTCAGGCTGAGGCTGAGGTCGCTGGAACGGCGCGGGCCGTAAGAGAAGCGAGAGCCTCTATCCTCGCAAACACAGCTGCAGCCGACGACAACACGGAGAGGACAAATGCTGTTTTAGCGGAGACCGTGGAGAGGGCTTTGGAGACGATCACTATGGTCGCTTCAAAGTCCTCAAACCTAAAGGGAACGTACCAACGGTTCCTCAAGGAGGCGGCAGCCACGATAAAGGCAGCCGTCGCTGAAATCAGGGGCCGTGGTCAAACAGAGGAGTTGCGGGCTCTGGAGAAGCAGAATAAGCAACTGCAGCGGCAAATAGACGCCATGCGCAGTGAGCTGGAGGAGTTGCGGCGGCAGGCATCCAGGCCCGCCCCCCAAGAACTGCAACAGCTGTTGTCGGAGGTCTCTCGCACCAACATCGAGACCTTCGGCAACATGCTGAATGCGAGGTTGGCTGGGTTGGAGGACAGACTCCTTCCCGAACCTAGGAGACGACCGCCGTTAGCGGCGGATATCATGGACGTTCCCGTCAGTGCCCCACCATCAACGGCACCGACAAAGAAGGCGCCGAAGCCAAAAAAGGCGACGGCGCCCACGTATGCGGAGGTGGCGACACCGAGCGCGACGGTCCCCCCGAAAGTGGCACCGCCCGCTCCGGCCCCGCCCAAGAGGGCGAAACAGAAGAAGCGGACAACAATGGCCGCAAGAGAAGCGGCGCAAGGGGGGGATAACAGCAACCCCTCCCCCGCCGAGGCCCCGTGGACTAAAGTTGGGCCACGCAAGGCCAGGAAAGAGAAGGGGGCGGCTAAAACACCCAAAGCCGCCCCGAAAAAGAAGAAGGCGAAGCTTCGCCCCCCCTCCACCGCAGCCATCACCCTCACCCTTGAGGCAGGGGCCGCGGAGAGGGGGAAAACTTACGAAAATGTGCTCCGTGAAGCCAGAGGGGGGATCGACCTCGGGGAACTTAACATCCCCAGGCTCGGTTTCCGTCTGGCACAAACCGGTGCGCGCGTTCTGTCCGTCGATGGAGAGGGCGCAGATGAGAAGGCGGACGCGCTTGCCGCAAGGCTGCGAGCGGTCCTCGGTTCGGACGTAAAAGTTGCCCGCCCGGTGAAATGCGTGGAAATGCGCATCACCGGGCTGGACGACTCAACCACAGCCGCCGACATCACCGAGGCGGCTGCAAAGGAAGGAGGTTGCCCGGCTGCCAACATCCAGTCGGGCAAAGTCGTTGTGGGCCCAAGAGGAGCCAGGTCCCTCTGGCTCAAAGTCCCGGTGGCGGCCGCAAAGAAGCTCTTGAGCTCTGGGCGGCTACAGGTTGGCTGGGTCGAGGCGAAGGTGGCGCTGCTGGCCGCGAGGCCCAGGCGGTGTTACCGTTGCCTCGACACTGGCCATTTGGCGGCGCAATGCAAGTGCACGGTGGACCTCAGCCGGAACTGTTTCCGCTGTGGGAAGCCGGGGCACAAAGCGCCTGCCTGCGAGGCGGCTCCGAACTGCCCGGTCTGTGAGACCCAAGGCAAGCCGAAGGAGCACGTGGTGGGGAGCATCGGCTGCATTATAGCCGCCAAGCCGCCCCCCACGAAAAAGAAGGGTAACTAAAAAAAAAAAAACTAAGGGTGCTAAAGGCACAAGGGCGGTTCACCCCGCCCCCGCCATGGAGACGGAAGCCTAGACCCGTGGGTGGTGATCGGGGGATCGCCGCCCACACTATGGGTCCCGAGCGCAAAGCTCCCCTATGCCCGGGGAGCTCTCGGTGAAGGCAGGCGGCGGCACAACATCAAGCCGCCGCAACAGAAGAGGGCCGGTCGCGGCACGCGCTGCGGGGTCGTGGAGCTATGCTCACGCGATTCCCACGGCCTCGCATTGGCGCAGAAGAAGGGCATCGGGGGGTTTTAGTCGGTAAACCCCGGTGCACTCCATCTCGCACCGGGGGAGTCCGACATACCCCTGCTGCCTTCCCCCGGGGGCAGCGGGGGATTCGTAACGAATTTCCCCCCGCAAAAAAAAAAAAAAAAAAAAAAAAAAAAAAAAAAAAAAAAGTTGGGGGCGATGGGGACGATACCGGTTCCTCCACGTTGGTGTCCCTGGGCAACGCCTGGGTGCGCCACTCCGCACTTTACACGGGGTGAGGTACTCAGGCGGCTGAACGCCGGTCTATTTCTATCTTTCACACCTTTTTATAGTTTACTCTTCTTTTTTTGCATTGTTTTATTTATTTTTCTATCTTCCAACACCTTTTCTTTCTATCTTTTCTCTTTTATTTATTCTTCTGTGCGTGTATGCTAGGTTTTGCGTGTTAGGTTTTTGTTTGAATGATGATGGATGGGCTTTTACGGCCCCTAATCCAGGGTTTGTGGTGCCCGGCCGTGGGATGCGTGGCGAGCAGGCGGCTCGTCCCAAGGGCACTGGGGCAGAATCCCCCCTAACGGATCGGGCGTGACTCAGCCCATATCCGAGCAACTATGGAGGTCCGCAATGAGAAAAATTGTCCCCGGGCGGGTCCCGACTATGTCGGGGAATCCCGCACCTCTCCGAAGGGAGAGGTCTGGCCCAAGTATACGGGGGGTGCCACCATTGCGAGTGGGAAGGTGGAGGCCGTGGCGACGGCGAGTGAAGGGAGTGGCGCGATGGCGCATGCGAGTCCGAAGCCGGTGTCCCTAACCGCACCGGCGGCGGATCTCTTAACCGATGAGGACACGGACTTTTCTCAGCCCGTGGAGAATGGCAGGGAGCGACTCCTGCGGCTTCTTCATCGTAAGAAGTTGCGAGGAGACACGGAGGGGCTCGCACGCGTTCAGCGCGAGCGTGAGCTTATCCTCCCTCCCTCTATGACAGAGACAATGGCGGCGGGAAATACCAGCGGAGCCACACCGCGCATACCGCGCGTTATGCTCACGCGCGCGCTGATTCCCGCACGCCCAAATACCGGACTTGACAGCGACGACTACCTCTCGGACTCCAGTGATATTTCTGGCATGTCACTGGATTCCGAGGGGCGGCCCGTCATACCCGATAGAGACGCACCTCGTAAGAGAAAGACTAGCGACGACGATGTACCGTCCTTAAGTAAAGGGGCGGTACCAAAAACCAAACGTGGACGCGGCAGGCCGCCTACGACCGGCCAGTATGTTGGCCTGGCCAAGGCGCAGGCCGACTTAAATAGGGAGAGAGAGGAGGCTCTTCGGCTTCAAGCTGAAGCCGAAGTTGCAGAAACGGCGAGGACAGTGAGGGAGACACGCGCGTTATTCTGTGCGAGTCCTGCCAAGATCGGAGAGGTTGAGTCGGAGCAGTCAAGCGCTGCCCTGGCCAAGTCCATAGAGACGGCATTGGAGGCCATTACGATGGTCGCCACTAAATCGTCGAACCTTAAGGGCACCTTTCAAAGGTGCCTCAAGGATTCAGTGGCGGCCATCAAATCGGCTGTGGCCGAGATGAGGAGCCGCACTATGAATGAGGAACTTGCGAGATTGGAGGCCCAGAACGCGCGGCTCCAAGAGCGAGTGGCCAAAATGGGCCAAGAGCTAGAAGAGTTGCGCAAACGGGCCGACAATGTTCGTCCCGTAGAACAGGACATGCGCCAGCTGTTGTCGGAGGTCTCTCGTTCCAACATGGAGACCTTCGGCAACATACTGAACGCTAGGTTGGCAGGCCTCGAAGATCGTCTTCTGCCAGCCCCTAGGATGAGACCACCGCTGGCGGCGGACAGTGCCACTGTAGGCACCACGCCAGCGGCAGTAAAGGCGAAGGCGCCGAAAGCAAAAAAGGCGCCCACGTATGCGGAGGTGACGACACCGAGCGCGACGGTCCCCCCAAAAGAGGTACCGCCTGCACCGGCTCCGCTCAAAAAGGCGAAAAAGAAAAAGCGGCCACCAATGGCCGCTTTAGAAGCGGCGCAAGGGGGGGAGATCATCAACCCCTCCACCGCCGAGGCCCCGTGGACCACCGTCGGTCCACGCAAGGCTGGAAAGAAAAAAGGGGCGGCCAAAACACCCAAAGCCGCCCCAAAGAAGAAAAAGAAGGCAAAGCTTCGTCCCCCCACAACGGCGGCAATCACCCTCACCCTTGAGGCTGGAGCCGCCGAGGAGGGGGCAACATACGAGAAGATCTTGCGCGAGGCCAGGTCGAAGATCGATCTAGGGGAACTGAACATCCCCAGACTCGGCTTCCGCCTGGCTAAGACGGGTGCGCGCATCCTATCGGTTGACGGAGAGGGGGCAAGTGAGAAGGCTGACGCTTTGGCCACGAGGCTTCGGGCGGCCCTTGGCCCCAACCTTGTGAAGATAGCCCGCCCGGTGAAATGCGCGGAAATACGCATCACCGGGCTGGACGACGCGACGACGGCCGCCGATGTCATCGAGGCGGCCGCAAAAGAAGGAGAATGCCCGGCCACCAACATCCGGTCGGGCAGAGTTGTCGTGGGCCCAAGGGGAGCTAGAAGCCTCTGGCTCAGTGTCCCGATGGCAGCCGCCAAAAAGCTCACTAGCTATGGGCGGCAGATAGGCTGGGTCGTTGCGGGGGTGACACTGCTGGCCGCGAGGCCCAAGCGGTGTTACCGCTGTCTCGACACCGGCCACCTGGCGGTGCAATGCAAGTCCTCGGTGGACCTCAGCCGGAATTGTTTCCGCTGCGGGAAGCCGGGGCACAAGGCACCAGAGTGCGAAGAGGCTCCGAATTGCCCGGCCTGCGAGGCCGTGGGCAAGCCGAGGGAGCACGTGCTGGGGAGCAGCGGCTGTATTACAGGCAGGCGGCGGCACAACAACAAGCCGCCGCAACAGAAGAGGGCCGGTCGCGGCACGCGCTGCGGGGTCGTGGAGCTATGCTCACGCGATTCCCACGGCCTCGCATTGGCGCAGAAGAAGGGCATCGGGGGGTTTTAGTCGGTAAACCCCGGTGCACTCCACCTCGCACCGGGGGAGTCCGACATACCCCTGCTGCCTTCCCCCGGGGGCAGCGGGGGATTCGTAACGAATTTCCCCCCGCAAAAAAAAAAAAAAAAAAAAAAAAAAAAAAAAAAAAAAAAAAAAAAAGGTTGGGGGCGATACCGGTTCCTCCACGTTGGTGTCCCTGGGCAACGCCTGGGTGCGCCACTCCGCTCTTTACACGGGGTGAGGTACTCAGGCGGCTGAACGCCGGTCTATCTCTATCTTTTCACCACCTTTTTATAGCTTACTCTTCTTTTTGCATTATTTTATTTATTTTCTCTATCTTTCAACATCTTTTCTTTCTATCTTTTCTCTTTTATTTATTCTTCTGTGCGTGTGTGTTAGGTTTTGCGTGTTAGGTTTTTGTTATGAATGGTGATGGATGGGCTTTTATGGCCCCTAACCCTAAGCTGAGTAACGTTCGGTGATGGGGTGCATGGCGGGCAGGTGGCCACGCAGTAAGGACGTGGGGCAGAATTCACCCCTAATTGATCAACTATGGAAGGTCAGCATGCGAAAAATTCTCCCAGGGTGGGTCCCGGCGATGCCGGGGAATCCCACACTCCCGTTTCGGCGGGAGATAGGGCCAGGTATACTGGGGGCCCCAAACATGCTTCGGTGGAGGTGGAGAGGAAGGAGGCCGTTGCGACGGCGAGTGATGAAGGCGCGATGGCGCATACCAGGCCGAGCTCGGCGCACCTTACCGCGTCGAGAACGGACCTTCTGACTGACGAGGACGTCGACTTCAGTCAGCCGCAGCCCAACGGCGTGGAGCGGATACTGAAGTTGATGCGAAAAAAGAAGTTACGGGGCGACGCAGACTTACCGCGCGTGCTTCTCACGCGCGACGTGATCATGCCGCCGCCCAGAATACCTGATAGAGACAGCGAGGACTATCTCTCGGACTCCAGCTGCATGACTGACATGTCGCTGGACTCCGAGGGATTGCCCGCACCCACCGGACGTACAACCCCCCTTAAAAGGCGGAACCCGGACGAGACAGAGGCGGCGCCGTCCACTAGTAAAGGTGCGGTGCCGAAGGCAAAGCGAGGACGCGGCCGCCCGCCGACCACGGGCCAATACGTTGGCTTGGCAAAGGCGCAGGCCGAATTAAATCGGGAGAAGGAAGAGGCTCTTCGGCTACAGGCCGCAGAAGAAGTTGCCGAAACATTGAGAACTGCGCGGGAGGCGCGCGCGTCTATCTGCGCAAGCCCCACCGCAGCCACTGGAGGAGACAGGTCGGAGCAGACCATCTATGCTCTGGCCAAAGGTGTTGAGGCCTCGCTGGAGGCGATAACCATGGTCGCCACGAGGTCCCAGAATCTGAAAGGGACGTTTCAGCGGCACCTTAAAGAGGCGGTTGTCAATTTAAGGGCAACCTTTGCCGAAATGAGGGGCCGCAGTGAAAACGAGGAGATTAGGGCACTGGAAGCCCAGAACGAGCGGTTGCAACAGCAACTCGACGCAATGCGCCGGGAGCTAGAGGAGCTGCGTCGCCAGGCGACCAAGCCCGCCACCAACGACTTGCAACGGATGTTGTCGGAGGTCTCGCGATCCAATATAGAGACCTTCGGCAACATGCTGAATGCGAGGTTGGCGGGCATAGAGGACAGGCTCCTGCCAGAGCCGAGGAGGAGACCACCGCTGGCGGCGGATAGTGCCGATGTTGGCACCACGCCAGCGATCGGAGGGACGAAGGCGCCGAAGCCCAAACGAGCAACGGCGCCAACATATGCGGAAATGGCGGCACCGAGTACACCGGCCCCTAAAGAGGCTCCGGCTGCTCCGGCCCCGCCCAAGGCCAAAAAGAAAAAGGCCAAGAAGAAGCGGCCATCAATGGCCGCTAAAGAGGCGGCGCAAGGGGGGGAAAATACCAACCCCTCCCCCGGCGAGGCCCCGTGGACCACAAAAGGTCCACGCAAGGCCAAAAATACGAAGAAAGGGGCGGCTACTCCAGCTAAGGTCGCCCCGATGAAGAAGAAGAAGAGAGCGAAACTTCGCCCCCCCACGACTGCGGCGGTCACCCTCACCCTGGGGGCTAACGCTGCTGAAAGGGGGGTGACGTACGCGAAAGTGCTAGGACAGGCTAGAGCGGCGATCGACCTGGGGGAGCTTGGTATCCCCAGGCTCGGTTTCCGTCTGGCCGAAACAGGAGCGCGCGTTCTCACCATTGTTGGTGAGGGCGCGCAAGAGAAGGCGGACGCCTTTGCCTCGAGGCTTAGATCCGTCCTGCCACCGGACGAAGTAAAAGTCGCCCGCCCGGTCTTGTGCGCGGAGATCCGCGTGGCCGGGTTAGACGACTCAGTAGCGGCCGCCGACGTCATCGAGGCGGTCGCGAAGGAAGGTGGGTGCTCGGCCGACAACATTAGGTCGGGCCAATTGACGGTGGGGCCACGCGGGGACGCATCAGTGTGGATGCGTGTCCCGATCGCGGCCGCCAAGAAGCTAACAAGCTCGGGGCGGCTGCGAGTTGGCTGGGTGTCGGCGAGAGTGGCGCTGCTGGCCGCGAGGCCTAAGCGCTGCTTCCGCTGCCAGGACACCGGCCACGTGGCGGCGAAGTGCCAGTGCCCGGTAGACCGCAGCCGGAGCTGTTTCCGCTGCGGGAAACCGGGGCACAAGGCGGCCGAGTGCAGGGAAGCGCCCAACTGTTTCCTCTGCGAGGCCCATGTGCTGGGCAGTAGCGGCTGCGTAGCGAAGCCGCCCCCCAGCACGAAGCGAAAGGCGCCAACAAAAAAGGCCCGGCACAAAAAGCCCAAGGCCGACGGCGCAAGGGCTGTTCCCGCCCCCGCCATGGAGTTGGACGCCTAGGCCCGTGGGCGGTGATCGGGGGATCGCTGCTCACACTATGGGCCCCGAGATGGCAAGCTCCCCAATGCCCGGGGAGCTCTCGGAGAGGCAAGCGGCGGCATATCACCAGGCCGCCGCATTAGAAGTGAGCCGGATGCGGCACGCGCTGGGGGGTCGTGGAAGAATGCTCTCGCGATTCCCACGGCCCCTCCATTGGCGCTGAAGATGGGCATCGGGGGGTTTTAGACGGTAAACCCCGGCGCACTCCACCTCGCGCCGGGGGAGTCCGTCATACCCCTGCTGCCCTCCCCCGGGGGCGGCGGGGGATACGTAACGTATTTCCCCCCGTCAAAAAAAAAAAAAAAAAAAAAAAAAAAAAAAAAAAAAAAAAAAAAGGTTAGGTTAGGTTAGGTTAGGTTAGGTTAGGTTAGGTTAGGTTAGGTTAGGTTGGGGGTAAGCCGAAGGGGCACGTGCTGGGGGCTGCTGGCTGCATAACGGCGGCCAAAAAGCCGCCCACCAGCAAGAAAAAGGGAAAGGCTCCCACGAAAAAGGCCCGGCAGAAAAAGCCGAAGCCTAGCGGCGCAAGGGCGGAGCAACCCGCCCCCGCCATGGACGTGGTAGAAGCCTAGACCCGTGGGTGGTGATCGGGGGATCACCGCCCACACCATGGGTCCCGAGCGCAAAGCTCCCCAATGCCCGGGGAGCTCTCGGAGAGGCAGGCGGCGGCACAACACCAGGCCGCCGCAAAGAAGTGAGCCGGTTGCGGCACGCGCTGCGGGGTCGTGGAAGAATGCAATGCGATTCCCATGGCCCCGCTATGGGCGCTGAAGGTGGGCATCGGGGGGTTTTAGACGGTAAACCCCGGCGCACTCCATCTCGCGCCGGGGGAGCCCGTCATACCCCTGCTGCCCTCCCCCGGGGGCGGCGGGGGATACGTAACGTATTTCCCCCCGTCAAAAAAAAAAAAAAAAGGTTAGGTTGGGGGTGGTTAGGTTAGGTTAGGTTAGGTTGGGGACGATACCGGTTCCTCCACGTTGGTGTCCCTGGGCAACGCCTGAGTGCGCCACTCCGCTCTTTACACGGGGTGAGGTACTCAGGCGGCTGAACGCCGGTCTATCTCTATCTTTTCACCACCTTTTTATAGTTTACTCTTCTTTTTTGCATTGTTTAATTTATTTCATCTATCTTTTCAACACCTCTCTTTTCTATTTTTCTCTTTTGTTTTACTCTTTTGTGCGTGTGTGTTAGGTTTGCGTGTTAGGTTTTTGGTTTGAATGGTGATGAATGGGCTTTTACGGCCCCTAATCCAAGGTTTGTGGTGCCCGGCCATGGGATGCGTGGCGAACAGGCGGTTTCGTCGTGAGGGCACTGGGGCAGAATCCCCCCTAATGGATCGGGCCAGACATCAGTCCACAATTGACAAAGATGGAAGGTCGTATTTTGAAAAGTAATCCCCGGGTGGGTCCCAGCGAAGCTGGGGAATCCCACACTCCCGCTTCGGCGGGGGGTCGGCCCTCGTATACGGGGGGGCCACAAAATGCGATGGCGGAAGAGGAGAGGACGGGAGAGAGGAAGGAGGGAGGCGCGATGGCGCGAGAAAGGCCGGGGCCGGCGCACCTTACCGCGTCGGGAACGGACCTACTAACTGATGAGGAGGTAGACTTCTCACAGCCGCAGCCTAATGGAGTGCAGCGACTGTTGAGGCTCCTCCAGAGGAAGAAGGAACGGGGTGACACCGAAGGACTCGCTCGCGTGCAGTTGGAGCGCGACCTAAGACTCACGCCCCCCGAAGAAGAAAACGAAAATGCAGCAAAACCGCGCGTGCCGCGTGTGGTGCTCGAGCGGCTGCTGCCTCATGGACTTGACTGCACGAGAGATAGCGACGATTATCTCTCAGACTCCTC
This sequence comes from Phengaris arion, assembly GCA_963565745.1. Lineage (NCBI taxonomy): Eukaryota > Metazoa > Arthropoda > Insecta > Lepidoptera > Lycaenidae > Phengaris > Phengaris arion. The sequence goes on from OY751433.1 coordinate 29,100,007, forward strand.
GGTCTACAGTGCCATGTCGCTGGAATCCGGGGAGTCCACCACCGGACAAGACAGACCTCGCAAGAGGAGGAACACCGATGACGACAGTGTACAGTCCCTCAGTAAGGGGGCGGTACCAAAACCCAAAAAAGGACGCGGCCGGCCACCAACGACCGGCCAGTACGTCGGCCTAGCGAAAGCGCAGGCCGACCTTAATAAGGCAAAGGAAGAGGCCCTTCGACTTCAAGCCGAAGAGGAAGTGGCTGCAACGGCGAGGACTGCCAGAGCGGCGCGCTCGTCACTCTGCGCTACCCCCGCCAAAATTGACGAAGAGTCCGAGCGGACAAGCGCTGCGCTGACCAAGAGCGTGGAGGCCTCGCTGGAGACCATAACTATGGTCGCCACGAGGTCCTCCAATTTAAAAGGAACGTACCAGCGGTTCCTCAAGGAGGCGGTCGCTAACATCAAAACGGCCGTCGCTGAAATGAGGGGCCGCTGTTCATCGGAAGAAGTTCAGGCCCTGGAAGCCCATAACACCCGGCTCCAGAGGCAGATAGAGGAGATGCGCCGCGAGCTTGATGAGCTACGGCGCCAGGTTGCTCGCCCGCCTGAGCAAGACGTGCGTCAGCTGTTGGCGGAGGTCTCACGCACCAATGCAGAGACCTTCGGCAACATGCTGAACGCCAGGCTGGCTGGTCTGGAAGACCGTCTACTTCCAGAACCACGCCTACGCCCACCACTGGCAATGGACTCCCTGAGTAACACCGCACCGGCTCATGCCGCGGGCAGTGATGTTGCTCCGGGGAAGAACAAGAAGAAGGCTCCAAAAATACCGAAGGAGAAGAGACCGGTCACAGTAGTCAAAGTGTCGGAGGTAGCAGCAGGCGGCAGTGCAACCACACCCGCACCGCCTGCCGCGCCGAAGAAGAAAAATAAAAATAAGGCTAAGAAAAAGAGCTTGGCCGCACAGGAGGCCGCAGAAGCGAGGGTTAATCCAACCCCCGCCCCTGCTAACTCCCCGTGGACCACAGTAGGGCCACGGGGGCCAAAAACGAAGGAAGTAGCGAAGGCAGCTAGGAAGAAGAAGGCGAGGCTCCGCCCTCCCACCACGGCAGCCATCTCCCTCACCTTACAGGAGGGGGCGAAGGATAGGGGGGCGACCTACGCCAAAATATTGTCGGACGCCAGGGCGCGCATCGACCTACGGGAGTTCGGCATCACCAAGCTGGGCTTCCGGGTGGCTGAGACGGGCGCCCGATTGCTGACAGTAGACGGAGAGGGCGCCTCGGAGAAGGCGGACGCTTTTGCAGCGAGGCTGAAAGCGGTCGTCGACTCAGAGGCAGTACAAGTGGCCCGCCCGGTGAAGTGCGCGGAGATGCGCGTCACCGGGTTAGACGACGCTGTGACGGTCGCCGAAGTCGTGGAGGCGGCCGCTAATGAAGGAGGCTGCCCGGTCAACACCATCAGACCGGGCAAGATAGTAGCCGGACGCAGAGGGGACGGCTCCCTCTGGATGAACGTCCCAGTAGCGGCCGCCAAAAAGCTCTCCAGCTCTGGGCGGCTGCAAATTGGGTGGACGTCGGCAAAGGTAGTGCTGCTGGCTAAACGGCCCAAGCGGTGCTACCGATGCCTAGCCACAGGCCATATCGGAGTAAATTGCCGGTCGGAGGACCGCAGCGGACTTTGCTTCCGCTGCGGCAAACCTGGGCATAAAATGCCGGACTGCGGGGCGGTCCCAAATTGCCCCGTGTGTCTATCGGCCGGAAAAAAGGCAGACCACGTGTTGGGGGGTGGCAGTTGCGCCACTTCGGCGAAAAAGCCACCACCCCCAAAAAAGAAGAAGACGCCGACCAAAAAGGCCCGTCAAAAAGTGGCCAAGGCCGATGGCGCAAGGGTGGCACCAGCCGCCCCCGCCATGGACGCCGAGTGAGAGGCGCCTAAGACCCGTGGGTGGTGATCGGGGGATCGCTGCCCACCCAAGGGGTCCCGAGAAGAAGGCTCCCCTATGCCCGGGGGGCTCTCGGAGAAGGCTAGCGGCGGCACACCATCAATGCCGCCGCATTTCGGAGAGCCTGTGAGGCAGGCAGGTGCCGGCGGGGTCGTGGACGAATGCTTCCGCGATACCCATGACCCCGGCCTAGGCGCGAAGGAGGGCATCGTGCGGTTTTTAGTGGGTAAACCCGGCGCCAGTCACAGGCGCTGGGGAGTCCCACATAACCCTACGATGTCCCCCGGCGTCGTAGGGTATTCGTAACGAATTTTCCGCACGAAAAAAAAAAAAAAAAAAAAAAAAGGTTAGGTTGGGGGGGGCTCAGCCAGTTCGTCCTCGTTCGTGGCCCTGGGCAACGCTTGGGTGCGCCACCCCGTCTTTTGCGGGGTGAGGTACTCACGCGGCTGAAGGCTGGCGCTATCTCTTTTCTTCACTATCTTTCACCACCTATTTTGTTTAACTTTCTTGTGTTTTTATTCGTTTGTTTTATTTTTTCTATCTTTTCACCACCTTTCTTTCATCTCGTATCTATCTTTCCTTTTTAATTTAACTCTTCTGATGGGGGAGCTCACCCCCGAAAAAAGAGACCGCGACCCGGGGTGTCGGAGCTTAACGGAATGGAAGATCGCGCTTTGAAAAGTATTCCCCGGGTGGGTCCTCTCTCTGAGAGGGAATCCCACCCTTCTGCTTCGGCGGAAGGCTGCCCCACGTATACGGGGGGGGCACAAATCGCGAGGGTTGAGGAGAGGGTCGTGAGGACGACGAGTGTGGAGGAAGGCGCGACTGCGCGCGCGAGTTCGGAGCCGGTGCACCTAACCGCACCGGAGACGAACTTGCTTACCGATGAAGACGTCGACTTCTCGCAGCCGGTCCCTGATGGCAGGCGCCGGCTGCTCGAGTTACTCAGAAAGAAGGCTTTGAGGGGAGATACGAAGGGAATGCCGCGCGTGATGCTCACGCGCGCGCTGATGCCCGAACCCCCTTCCTCGGACTTTGACAGCGAGGACTACCTCTCGGACTCCAGCGCCTTATCGCTGGACTCCGAGGGGTTGCCCGCAATACCCGGACGTGACACACCTCGAAAGAGGAAACCCGAAGGTGACAATGTACCTCCTCTGAGTAAAGGAGCGGTACCGAAGGCGAAAAGGGGACGTGGCCGGCCACCAACTACCGGCCAATACGTCGGCCTGGCTAAGGCCCAAGCGGAACTAAACCGTGTAAAGGCGGAGAGCCTTCGATTGGAGGCAGAGAGAGAAGTCGCAGAGACGGCACGGGCGGAAAGGGAACCAAGAGCATCCCCCCACCCAAGCCTCTCACCGGTCGAGGGCGACCAGGAGAAGACGAGCTCGGCACTCAACACGAGTGTGGAAAGGTCGCTGGAGACCATTTCAATGGTTGCCAGCAAATCGAGCAACCTAAAGGGGACGTACCAGCGTTTCCTCAAGGAGGCGGTCGCCAACATAAGGGCGGCCGTAACCGAAATGAGGGGCCGCTCTATGAGCGACGAAATGGCGCGTCTGGAAGCCCAAAACGCGCGGCTCCAGGAGCAAGTGACGAACATGCGTCACGAGCTAGAAGAGCTGCGCAGGCGACCGCCCGCGCCCACCGGAATTGACATGCGTGAGCTGTTGGCCGAGGTCTCTCGCTCTAACATAGAGACCTTGGGCAACATGCTCAACGCCAGGCTGGCCGGTCTGGAGGACAGACTCCTGCCGGAGCCCAGAAGACGACCCCCGCTGGCGGCGGACAGTGCCATCGTTGGCACCACGCCAGCGTCGGCGGCACAAAAGGCGAAGGCGCCGAAGCCGAAAAAGGCAACGGCACCCACTAATGCGACAGTAACGGCGCAGGTCGCGGCGGCTCCAAAAGAGGCACCGCCTGCACCCGCACCGCCAAAGCCCCCCAAGGCCATAAAGAAGAAAAAGAAGCGGCCATCAATGGCCGCTAAGGAGGCGGCGCAAGGGGGGGAGACCAACAACCCCTCCCCCGCCGAGGCCCCGTGGACAAAAGTGGGTCCACGTAAGGCCAAGTCGAAGAAGGGGACGGCTACTCCAACTAAAGCCGCCCCTAATAAAAGGAAGAAAAAGGCAAGGCTGCGCACCCCAGTCACTGCGGCCGTTACCCTCACCCTTGAGGAAAAGGCTGCGGAGAAGGGGGTGACGTACGCCAAGCTTCTTAAGGAAGCCAGGGCGAAAGTCGATCTGGGGGAGTTCGATATCCCAAAGCTCGGCTTTCGTCTGGCAGAAACCGGCGCGCGCGTACTCACGATCGCAGGTGAGGGAGCGCAAGCGAAGGCGGACGCTTTCGCCGAAAAGTTGAGGGCCGTATTAAGCCCAGAGATGGTGAGAGTCGGCCGCCCGGTCAAGTGCGCAGAGTTGCGCGTGACCGGGCTGGACGACTCAGTGACGGCCGCCCAAGTCATCCAGGCGGCCGCACAAGAAGGAGGTTGCCCGACAAGCACAATCAGGTCGGGCAAAATAGTGGTGGGACCGAGAGGGGACGCGTCTTTGTGGATGCGCGTCCCCGTCGCGGCCGCTAAAAAGCTTTTGAGCTCTGGGCGGCTTCGCGTGGGCTGGGTCTCGGCAAAGGTGGCGCTGCTGGCCGCGAGGCCAAAGCGGTGCTACCGATGCCAGGATACCGGCCACGTCGCGGCAAAATGCCAGTGCACGGTGGACCGCAGCCGGAGCTGTTTCCGCTGCGGGAAGCCGGGGCACAAGGCGGCCGAGTGCGGAGCGGATCCGCACTGCTCTTTGTGTGAGGCCGCCGGCAAGGAGGAGATGGGACATGTGCTGGGGAGCAGTGGCTGTGTTTTTGCCAAGCCGCCCCCCGGCGCGAAAGGAATGAGAAAGGCTCCCTCTAGGGCCCGGCGTAAAGCGCCCAAGGCTAAAGGCGCAAGGGCGGAGCAACCCGCCCCCGCCATGGAGGTTGAAGCCTAGGCCCGTGGCCGGCGATCGGGGGATCGCCGGCCACACTAAGGGCCCCGAGTTGAATAGCTCCCCAATGCCCGGGGAGCTCTCGGAGAGGCAAGCGGCGGCACGTCACCAGCCACCGCATATGGAGAGAGCCGGATGCGGCACGCGCTGCGGGGTCGTGGAAGAATGCAACGCGATTCCCACGGCCCCGTTAAAGGCGCTGAAGATGGGCATCGGGGGGTTTTAGACGGTAAACCCCGGCGCACTCCATCTCGCGCCGGGGGAGTCCGTCATACCCCTGCTGCCCTCCCCCGGGGGTGGCGGGGGATACGTAACGTATTTCCCCCCGTAAAAAAAAAAAAAAAAAAAAAAAAAAAAAAAAAAAAAAAAAAAAAAAAAAAAAAAAAAAAAAAAGGTTAGGTTGGGGACGATACCGGTTCCTCCACGTTGGTGTCCCTGGGCAACGCCTGGATGCGCCACTCCGCTCTTTACACGGGGTGAGGTACTCAGGCGGCTGAACGCCGGTCTATTTCTATCTTTCACACCTTTTTATAGTTTACTCTTCTTTTTGCGTTATTTTTATTTATTTTCTCTCTCTTTCAACATCTTTTCTTTCTATCTTTTCTCTTTTATTTATTCTTCCGTGCGTGTGTGTTAGGTTTTGCGTGTTAGGTTTTTGTTTGAATGATGATGGATGGGCTTTTACGGCCCCTAATCCAGGGTTTGTGGTGCCCGGCCGTGGGATGCATGGCGAGCAGGTGGCTCGTCCCAAGGGCACTGGGGCAGAATCCCCCCTAATGGATCGGGTCAGACTCAGCCCTTAAGTGACAACTATGGAGTGCAACAAGGATAACATTCCCCGGGTGGGTCCTCTTAGGAGGGAATCCCACACTCCCGCTTCGGCGGGGGGTCGCCCCACGTATACGGGGGGGGCACCAGTTGCTGTAGAGGAGGAGGCCGTGGCGACGGCGAGTGAAGGGAGTGGCGCGATGGCGCATGCGAGTCCGAAGCCGGTGCCCCTAACCGCACCGGCAGCGGACTTGCTAACAGACGAGGATGTGGATTTCTCACAGCCTGTGGAGAATGGTAGGGAGCGGCTCCTGAGACTTCTTCATCGTAAGAAGTTGCGAGGAGACACAGAGGGGCTCGCACGCGTTCAACGCGAGCGTGATCTGATTCTCCCTCCCTCTATAAGGACAGAGACAATGGCGGCGGGAAATACGAGTGGAGCTGCACCGCGCGTACCGCTCGTGATGCTCACGCGCGCGCTGATTCCCGCACGCCTAAATACCGGACTTGACAGCGACGACTACCTCTCGGACTCCAGTGGTGTGTCTGGCATATCGCTGGACTCCGAGGGGCTGCCCGTCGTACCACCGGAACGGACAGGCCTGAAGAGGCGCAACTCGGATGACGACATAGCACCGCCCATTAGTAAGGGAGCGGTGCCTAAACCAAAGAGGGGACGTGGCCGGCCACCATCAACCGGCCAATATGTCGGCCTTGCTCAGGCGCAGGCCAGTTACAACAAGGCGAAGGAGGAGGCCCTTCGGCTTCAAGCCGAAGAGGAAGTAGCCGAGGTGGCGCGGGTAGCGCGGCAAACGAGAGCTTCGTTTTCCGCCCCAAATACAGAAGACAGTGGACGAGAGGAGCAGACCAACGCTGCCCTCGTGAAAAGTGTGGAGGCTTCGCTGGACACCGTACTCATGGTTGCCACGAAGTCTTCCAACTTAAAAGGGACATACCAGCGGTTCCTCAAGGAGGCGGTCGCCAACATAAAGGCGGCTACTGCCGAGCTGAGGGGCCGCTGTGCCTCGGAAGAGATAAAGGTCCTGGAGGCGCAAAATGACCGACTCCAAAGACAAGTGGAGAATATGCGTCGGGAGCTGGATGAGCTCCGGCGTCAGGTGGCTCGACCACCAGAAAAAGACTTGCAGCAGCTGTTGTCGGAGGTTTCGCGATCCAACATCGAAACCTTCGGCAATATGCTGAATGCAAGGCTCGCCGGATTGGAGGATAGACTCCTTCCGGAGCCCCGGAGAAGACCCCCGCTGGCGGCGGATAGTGTCATTGTAGACATCACGCCAGCGGAAAATGCAACAAAGGCACTGAAGCCCAGAAAGGCGACGGTGCCCACATATGCGGCAGTGACGGCGCAGGATGCGGCGGCCCCAAAAGAGGCACCACCTGCACCTGCTCCGTCAAAGGCCCCTAAGGCTAGAAAGAAAGGCAAGAAGCGGCCATCAATGGCCGCTCAGGAGGCGGCGCAAGGGGGGGAGCACACCAACCCCTCCCCCGCCGAGGCCCCGTGGACCACTGTTCGGCCACGGAAGCATAAGGAGAAGAAGGGGGCGGCTACAACACCCAAAGCCGCCCCGCAAAAGAAGAAGGCGAAGCTTCGCCCCCCTTCCACTGCGGCCGTCACCCTCACCCTTGAGGCGGGGGCCGCGGAGAAGGGGATGACCTACGAAAAGGTGCTCCGGGAGGCCAGGGCCAAGATTGACCTCGGGGAGCTTCAAATCCCCAGGCTCGGTTTCCGCCTGGCAAGAACCGGTGCGCGCGTTCTGTCCGTCGATGGGGAGAGCGCAAATGAGAAGGCGGACGCGCTTGCTGCAAGGCTGCGAGCGGTCCTCAGTTCGGACATCGTAAAAGTTGCCCGCCCGGTGAAATGCGTAGAAATGCGCATCACCGGGCTGGACGATGCGACCACAGCCGCTGACATCACCGAGGCGGCTGCAAAAGAAGGTGGTTGCCCGGCTACCAACATCCAGCCGGGCAAAGTCGTTGTGGGCCCAAGAGGCGCCAGGTCCCTCTGGCTTAAGGTCCCGGTGGCGGCTGCCAAGAAGCTCTTGAGCTCTGGGCGGCTGCAGATAGGCTGGGTCGTGGCGAAGGTGGCACTGCTGGCCGCGAGGCCCAAGCGGTGTTACCGGTGCCTCGACACCGGTCACTTGGCGGCGCAATGTAAGTGCACGGTGGACCTCAGTCGGAACTGTTTCCGCTGTGGGAAGCCGGGGCACAAAGCGCCCACCTGCGAGGCGGCTCCCAATTGCCCGGTCTGTGAGACCGCAGGCAAACCCCAGGAGCACTTGGTGGGGAGCATCGGCTGCATCATAGCTGCCAAGCCGCCCCCCAAGAAAAAGAAGAAAAAGGAGCCGTCGAAAAAGGCCCGGCGCAAAACGCCCAAGGCCAAAGGCGCAAGGGCGGTTCAGCCCGCCCCCGCCGAAGTGATGGAGTCCTAGACCCGTGGGTGGCGATCGGGGGATCGCCGCTCGCACTATGGGTCCCGAGCGCAAAGCTCCCCTATGTCCGGGGAGCTCTCGGTGAAGGCAGGCGGCGGCATAACATCAAGCCGCCGTAACAGAAGAGGGCCGGTCGCGGCACGCGCTGCGGGGTCGTGGAGCTATGCTCACGCGATTCCCACGGCCCCGCATTGGCGCAGAAGAAGGGCATCGGGGGGTTTTAGTCGGTACACCCCGGTGCACTCCACCTCGCACCGGGGGAGTCCGACATACCCCTGCCGCCCTCCCCCGGGGGCTGCGGGGGATACGTAACGTATTTCCCCCCGTCAAAAAAAAAAAAAAAAAAAAAAGGTTAGGTTAGGTTGGGGCTCAGCCAGTTCGTCCTCGTTCGTGGCCCTGGGCAACGCTTGGGTGCGCCACCCCGTCTTTTGCGGGGTGAGGTACTCACGCGGCTGAAGGCTGGCGCTATCTCTTTTCTTCACTATCTTTCACCACCTATTTTGTTTAACTTTCTTGTGTTTTTATTCGTTTGTTTTATTTTTTCTATCTTTTCACCACCTTTCTTTCATCTCGTATCTATCTTTCCTTTTTAATTTAACTCTTCTGATGGGGGAGCTCACCCCCGAAAAAAGAGACCGCGACCCGGGGTGTCGGAGCTTAACGGAATGGAAGATCGCGCTTTGAAAAGTATTCCCCGGGTGGGTCCTCTCTCTGAGAGGGAATCCCACCCTTCTGCTTCGGCGGAAGGCTGCCCCACGTATACGGGGGGGGCACAAATCGCGAGGGTTGAGGAGAGGGTCGTGAGGACGACGAGTGTGGAGGAAGGCGCGACTGCGCGCGCGAGTTCGGAGCCGGTGCACCTAACCGCACCGGAGACGGACTTGCTTACCGACGAAGACGTCGACTTCTCGCAGCCGGTCCCTGATGGCAGGCGCCGGCTGCTCGAGTTACTCAGAAAGAAGGCTTTGAGGGGAGATACGAAGGGAATGCCGCGCGTGATGCTCACGCGCGCGCTGATGCCCGAACCCCCTTCCTCGGACTTTGACAGCGAGGACTACCTCTCGGACTCCAGCGCCTTATCGCTGGACTCCGTGGGGTTGCCCGCAATACCCGGACGTGACACACCTCGAAAGAGGAAACCCGAAGGTGACAATGTACCTCCTCTGAGTAAAGGAGCGGTACCGAAGGCGAAAAGGGGACGTGGCCGGCCACCAACTACCGGCCAATACGTCGGCCTGGCTAAGGCCCAAGCGGAACTAAACCGTGAAAAGGCGGAGAGCCTTCGATTGGAGGCAGAGAGAGAAGTCGCAGAGACGGCACGGGCGGCAAGGGAACCAAGAGCATCCCCCCACCCAAGCCTCTCACCGGTCGAGGGCGACCAGGAGAAGACGAGCTCGGCACTCAACACGAGTGTGGAAAGGTCGCTGGAGACCATTTCAATGGTTGCCAGCAAATCGAGCAACCTAAAGGGGACGTACCAGCGTTTCCTCAAGGAGGCGGTCGCCAACATAAGGGCGGCCGTAACCGAAATGAGGGGCCGCTCTATGAGCGACGAAATGGCGCGTCTGGAAGCCCAAAACGCGCGGCTCCAGGAGCAAGTGACGAACATGCGTCACGAGCTAGAAGAGCTGCGTAGGCGACCGCCCGCGCCCACCGGAATTGACATGCGTGAGCTGTTGGCCGAGGTCTCTCGCTCTAACATCGAGACCTTGGGCAACATGCTCAACGCCAGGCTGGCCGGTCTGGAGGACAGACTCCTGCCGGAGCCCAGAAGACGACCCCCGCTGGCGGCGGACAGTGCCATCGTTGGCACCACGCCAGCGTCGGCGGCACAAAAGGCGAAGGCGCCGAAGCCGAAAAAGGCAACGGCACCCACTAATGCGACAGTAACGGCGCAGGTCGCGGCGGCTCCAAAAGAGGCACCGCCTGCACCCGCACCGCCAAAGCCCCCCAAGGCCATAAAGAAGAAAAAGAAGCGGCCATCAATGGCCGCTAAGGAGGCGGCGCAAGGGGGGGAGACCAACAACCCCTCCCCCGCCGAGGCCCCGTGGACTAATGTCCAGCGCAAGGCCAAGAAGAAGAAGGAGGCGGCTACTCCACCCAAGGCCGCCCCTAAGAATAAGAAGGCAAGACTGCGCGCCCCCGTCACTGCGGCCGTTACCCTCACTCTAGAGGAAAAGGCTGCGGAGAGGGGGGTCACGTACGCCACGCTGCTGAAGGAGGCCAGAGCGAAAGTCGATCTTGGGGAGTTTGACATCCCCAGGCTCGGCTTCCGCCTTGCAGAAACTGGCGCGCGCGTGCTCACCATCGCCGGTGAGCGAGCGCAGGAGAAGGCGGACGCCTTTGCTGCCAAGCTTAGGTCCGTCCTCAGTCCGGAAGTTGTGAGAGTCGGCCGCCCGGTCAAATGCGCGGAGATGCGCGTCACCGGGCTGGACGACTCAGTGACGGCCGCCCAAGTCATCCTGGCGGCCTCACAAGAAGGAGGATGCCCGACCAGCTCCATCAGGTCGGGCAAAGTTGTGATGGGACCGAGAGGAGACGCATCCCTATGGATGAGCGTCCCCGTCGCGGCCGCTAAAAAGCTGCTCACTTCTGGGCGGCTTCGCGTGGGCTGGGTCTCGGCGAAGGTGGCGCTGCTGGCCGCGAGGCCTAGGCGGTGCTACCGATGCCAGGACACCGGCCACGTCGCGGCGAAATGCCAGTCCTCGGTGGACCGTAGCCGGAGCTGTTTCCGATGCGGGAAGCCGGGGCACAAGGCGGCAGAATGCGGCGCTGATCCGCACTGCTCGCTGTGTGAGGCCACTGGCAAAAAGGAGGTGGCACACGTGCTGGGGAGCGGCGGCTGTGTTTTCGCAAAGCCGCCCCCTGACACGAAAGGGAAGCGTAAGACTCCCTCCAGGGCCCGGCATAAAAAGCCGCAAGCCCAAGGCGCAAGGGCGGCTCAACCCGCCCCCGCCGAAATGGAGGTTGAGGCATAGGCCCGTGGGCGGTGATCGGGGGATCGCCGCTCACAATATGGGCCCCGAGACGACAAGCTCCCCAATGCCCGGGGAGCTCTCGGAGAAGGAGCCGGTTGCGGCATTTGGAAGTGGGCCGGTTGCGGCAAGCGCTGCGGGGTCGTGGAAGAATGCTTTGCGATTCCCACGGCCCCGTTAAAGGCGCTGAAGATGGGCATCGGGGGGTTTTAGACGGTAAACCCTGGCGCACTCCATCTCGCGCCGGGGGAGCCCGTCATACCCCTCCCGCCCTCCCCCGGGGGCGGCAGGGGATACGTAACGTATTTCCCCCCGTCAAAAAAAAAAAAAAAAAAAAAAAAAAAAAAAAAAAAAAAAAAAAAAAAAAAAAAAGGTTAGGTTAGGTTAGGTTAGGTTAGGTTGGGGCTCAGCCAGTTCGTCCTCGTTCGTGGCCCTGGGCAACGCTTGGGTGCGCCACCTCGTCTTTTGCGGGGTGAGGTACCCACGCGGCTGAAGGCTGGCGCTATCTCTTTTCTTCACTATCTTTCACCACCTATTTTGTTTAACTTTCTTGTTTTTGCATTAGTTTTTATTTTGTTTTTCTATCTTTCACCACCTTTTATTTCATCTAATACTATATTTCCTTTTGTTTTAACTCTTCGGATGGGGGAGCTCACCCCCGAAAAAAGAGACCGCGACCCGGGGTGTCGGAGTTTTAAGAATGGCGGATCGCAATTTGAAAAATATTCCCCGGGTGGGTCCCAGCGATGCTGGGGAATCCCACCCTCCCGCTTCGGCGGGAGGCAGCTCCATGTATACGGGGGGGGCACAAACTGCGATGAGGGAAGAGGCGGTCGTACAAACGACGGAGAAGGAGAGGGGCGTGATAGCGCGAAAGGGTCCGGGCCTGGCGCACATTACCGCGTCGGGATCGGACCTCTTGACAGACGAGGACGTAGACTTCTCGCAGCCGGTCGCTGATGGTAGGAGGCGACTGCTGGAGCTGCTACGTAAAAAGGCCTTACGAGGGGATAAGGAGGGAATGCCGCGCGTGATGCTCACGCGCGCGCTGATCCCCGAACCCCTATCAACTGATTGTGAGAGCGAGGACTGCCACTCGGACTCCAGCTGCTTATCGCTGGATTCCGAGGGGTTGCCCGCAATACCGGATAGGACAAGCCTTAAAAGGCGCAACTCGGACGTAGAAATGGCACCTCCCACTAGTACGGGAGCGGTGCCCAAATTAAAGAGAGGACGTGGCCGGCCACCATCAACCGGCCAGTACGTCGGCCTAGCTCGGGCCCAAGCTGAGCTCAATAAGGAGAAGGCGGAAAGCCTCCGGCTGCAAGCCGAGGCCGAGATTGCCGAGACAGCACGGGCGGCGAGAAGGGAGAGAGCGACCATCTGCTCTAGCCCCACCGTGCCCGCAGAGGAGGTGATGTCAGAGCGCACTAACATGGCTTTGACAAAGAGTGTCGAGGCTTCGCTGGAGACCATCAATATGGTCGCCACGAAGTCCTCTAACCTCAAAGGGACCTACCAAAGGTTCCTGAAGGAGGCGGTAGTGGCCATAAGAGCGGCGGTAGCCGAAATGAAGGGCCGCTCAACTACCGAAGAGATGGCGAAACTCGAGGCCCAAAATACACGGCTCGAGCAACGGGTTGCCGAAATGCGCCGGGAGATTGACGAGCTGCGCCGGCAGGCGGCACAACCCGCGGAAAAGGATTTGCGCCAGCTGTTGTCGGAGGTCTCTCGTAACAACATAGAGACCTTCGGCAACATGTTGAACGCCAGACTGGCCGGGCTGGAGGACCGACTCCTCCCGGCACCGCGCTGCCGGCCCTCGCTGGCAGCTGACAAGAAGAAGAGGGCAGATCCCCCGGAAGAGACAACGGCAAAAACGAGCACAGTGGCGCCAACTGAAGCCCCTGTTGCACCCGCACTGCCAAAGGCCAAAAAGGCCCAGAAGAAGAAGCGGAAGTCCTTGGCCGCCCAAGAGGCCGCACAGGCGAAGGTGATCAACACCCCACCTGCCAGAGAAGCCCCGTGGACCACTATTGGTCCGCGCAAGGCCGGAAAAAAGAAGAAGGGGGCGGCTACAACAGCCAAAGCCGCTCCGAAAAAGAGAAGGAAAAGGGCAAAACTGCGCACTCCACCTACAGCGGCAGTAACCCTGACCCTTGAGACGGGGGCTGAGGGGCAAAAGGCCACCTATGCCTCTGTACTCTCAGACGCGAGAAGTAAGATCGACCTGGCGGAGTTCGGGATACCCAAACTCGGATTCCGCCTGGCTCAGACCGGCGCCCGAGTCCTGTTATTGACAGGTGAGGGGGCACAGGAGAAGGCCGACGCATTTGCCACAAGGCTTAAAGAGGTGCTCGACCCGAAAGTAGTGCGAATCGCTCGACCGGTGAAGTGCGCAGAGGTGCGCGTCACCGGGTTGGACGACGCAACGACGGCCGCCAACGTCATCGAGGCAGTCGTCAAGGAAGGAGGTTGCCCGGCCACCAAGATCCGGTCCGGCAAAATAGTAGTGGGTCCCAGGGGCGCCAGGTCACTCTGGCTGAGCGTCCCCATTGCGGCTGCCAAAAAGCTGACCAGCGCTGGGCAGCTGCAAGTCGGCTGGGTCCGGGCAAAGGTGGTGCTGCTGGCCGCGAGGCCCAAGCGGTGCTACCGGTGCCTGGACATCGGCCACCTCGCCGCGACATGCAAGTGCTCGGTAGACCTCAGCCGGAATTGTTTCCGCTGTGGAAAGCCGGGCCATAAGGCGGCCGAATGCGGGGCAGACCCGAACTGCCCTGTGTGCGAGGTCGTCGGAGCACCGAAGGAGCACGTGCTGGGGGCTGCTGGCTGCATTACAGTAGCCAAAAAGCCGCCCCCCAGCAAAGACAAGGGAAAGGCTCCCACCAAAAAGGCCAGGCACAAAAAGCCCAAGGCCGGCGCAAGGGCGGTTCCACCCGCCCCCGCCGTAGAGGTGATGGAGTCCTAGGCCCGTGGGCGGTGATCGGGGGATCGCCGCTCACGCTATGGGCCCCGAGAAGAAAAGCTCCCCAATGCCCGGGGAGCTCTCGGAGAGGAAGGCGGCGGCACAACACCAGGCCGCCGCAAAGAAGAGAGCCGGTTGCGGCACGCGCTGCGGGGTCGTGGAAGAATGCAATGCGATTCCCATGGCCCCGCCAACGGCGCTGAAGGTGGGCATCGGGGGGTTTTAGACGGTAAACCCCGGCGCACTCCATCTCGCGCCGGGGGAGCCCGTCATACCCCTGCCGCCCTCCCCCGGGGGCGGCGGGGGATACGTAACGTATTTCCCCCCGTCAAAAAAAAAAAAAAAAAAAAAAAAAAAAAAAAAAAAAAAAAAAAAAAAGGTTAGGTTAGGTTAGGTTAGGTTAGGTTAGGTTAGGTTAGGTTAGGTTAGGTTAGGTTAGGTTAGGTTAGGTTAGGTTAGGTTAGGTTAGGTTGGGGACGCCGAGACTGGAGCGCGCGTCCTTACCATTGCTGGCGAGGGCGCGCAGGAGAAAGCGGACGCCTTCGCCTCGAGGCTGAGGTCCGTCTTGCCCCCGGACGATGTAAAAGTCGCACGCCCGGTCTTATGCGCGGAGATCCGCGTGGCCGGGCTGGACGACTCAGTAGCGGCCGCCGACGTCATCCAGGCGGTCGCGAAGGAAGGAGGGTGCTCGGCCGACGACATTCGGTCGGGCCAATTGACAGTGGGGCCACGCGGGGACGCGTCATTGTGGATGCGTGTCCCGGTCGCGGCCGCCAAGAAGCTTACTAGCTCAGGGCGGCTGCGGGTTGGCTGGGTGTCGGCGAGAGTGGCGCTGCTGGCCGCGAGGCCTAAGCGCTGCTTCCGCTGCCAGGACACCGGCCACGTGGCGGCGAAGTGCCAGTGCCCGGTAGACCGCAGCCGGAGCTGTTTCCGCTGCGGGAAACCGGGGCACAAGGCGGCCGAGTGCAGGGAAGCGCCCAACTGCTTCCTGTGCGAGGCTGCCGGCAGGCCAGAGAAGGCCCATGTGCTGGGCAGTAGCGGGTGCGTAGCGAAGCCGCCCCCCAGCACGAAGCGCAAGGCGCCAACAAAGAAGGCCCGGCACAAAAAGCCCAAGGCCGACGGCGCAAGGGCGGCTCCCGCCCCCGCCATGGAGTTGGACGCCTAGGCCCGTGGGCGGTGATCGGGGGATCGCCGCCCACACTATGGGCCCCGAGAAGGCAAGCTCCCCAATGCCCGGGGAGCTCTCGGAGAGGCAAGCGGCGGCATAATACCAGGCCGCCGCATTAGAAGGGAGCCGGACGCGGCACGCGCTGGGGGGTCGTGGAAGAATGCTCACGCGATTCCCACGGCCCCTCCACTGGCGCTGAAGACGGGCATCGGGGTGTTTTAGTCGGTACACCCCGGTGCACTCCATCTTGCGCCGGGGGAGTCCGACATACCCCTGCTGCCCTCCCCCGGGGGCGGCGGGGGATGCGTAACGTCATTTCACCCCGTAAAAAAAAAAAAAAAAAAAAAAAGGTTAGGTTGGGGACGATACCGGTTCCTCCACGTTGGTGTCCCTGGGCAACGCTTGGGTGCGCCACTCCGCTTTTTACACGGAGTGAGGTACCCACGCGGCTGAACGCCGGTCTATCTATCTCTATCTTTCATCACCTTTTTATAGTTTACTCTTCTTTTTGCATTATTTTATTTATTTTCTCTATCTTTCAACATCTTTTCTTTCTATCTTTTTCTCTTTTATTTATTCTTCTGTGCGTGTGTGTTAGGTTTTGCGTGATAGGTTTTTGTTTTGAATGATGATGGATGGGCTTTTACGGCCCCTAATCCAGGGTTTGTGGTGCCCGGCCGTAGGATGCGTGGCGAGCAGGCGGCTCGTCCCAAGGGCACTGGGGCAGAATCCCCCCTAACGGATCGGGCGTGACTCAGCCCATATCCGAGCAACTATGGAGGTCCGCAATGATAAAAATAGTCCCCGGGCGGGTCCCGACTATGTCGGGGAATCCCGCACCTCTCCGAAGGGAGAGGTCTGGCCCAAGTATACGGGGGGTGCCACCATTGCGAGTGGGAATGTGGAGGCCGTGGCGACGGCGAGTGAAGAGAGTGGCGCGATGGCGCATGCGAGTCCGAAGCCGGTGCCCCTAACCGCACCGGCGGCGGACCAATTATTGACGGACGAAGACGTCGATTTTTCACAGCCTGTGGAAAACGGCAGGGAGCGGCTCCTGAGGCTTCTTCACAGGAAGAAGCTACGAGGAGACACGGAGGGGCTCGCGCGCGTTCAGCGTGAACGTGAGCTAATCCTCCCTCCCTCAATAAAAAATGAGACAGTGACGACGGGGAAATCCAGCGCAGCCGCACCGCGCGTACCGCTCGTATTGCTTACGCGTGCGCGGATCCCCGATCGCCTAACCGGACTTGACAGCGACGACTACCTCTCGGACTCCAGTGATATGTCTGGCATATCACTGGACTCCGAGGGGCTGCCCGTCATTCCCGATCGTGACGCGCCTCGAAAGAGGAAAACCGATGATGACGATGTGCCGTCCCTTAGTAAAGGGGCGGTGCCCAGACCGAAAAGAGGACGAGGCCGACCCCCTACCACCGGCCAATACGTTGGTTTGGCGTCGGCGCAGGCCGAACTAAATCGCCAAAAGGAGGAAGCTCTTCGGCTTCAAGCTGAAGAAGAGGTGGCCGAATCAGCGAGGAGAGCGCGGGAAACACGAGCGTCAACCTGCGCAAGCCCCGCAAGCTCAGTCACTGTGGAAGATAGGCCAGAGCAGACCATCACCGCTCTGGCCCAAAGCGTGGAGGCTTCGTTGGCGACGATCACAATGGTCGCCACGAAGTCCCAGAATTTAAAGGGAACCTACCAGCGGTTCCTCAAAGAGGCGACCGCCAACATAAAGACGGCCGTCGCCGAAATGAGGAGCCGCGGGCAGTCCGAAGAAGTGAAAGCTCTTGAAGCTCAAAACGTTAGGCTCCAACAGCAGGTGGACATACTCCGCCACGAGCTGGAGGAGCTGCGGCGTCAGGCGGCACGACCCGCCACCCAAGACCTGCAACAGCTGTTGTCGGAGGTTTCGCGCTCCAATATCGAAACCTTCGGCAACATGCTGAATGCAAGGCTGGCCGGGCTCGAGGACCGGCTCCTGCCGGAGCCCCGTAGGAGACCTCCGCTGGCGGCGGATAGTGCCACTGTGGGCACCCCGCCGGCGGCGGAAAAGTCGAAGGCACCGAAGCATAAAAAGACGACGGCGCCCTCTTACGCGGAAGTGGCGGCACCACAAGCGACGGTCCTCCCAAAAGGGGCACCGACTGCACCGGCCCCGCCCAAGGCCATGAAAAAAGGCAAGAAGATGGAGCAGCCATCAATGGCCGCTCAAGAGGCGGCGCAAGGGGGGGAGAACAGTAACCCCTCCCCCGCCGAGGCCTCGTGGACCACCATCGGTCCACGCAAGGCCGGAAAGAAGAAAGGGGCGGCTAAAACACCCAAGGCCGCCCCTAAGAAGAAGAAAAGGAGGGCTAGGCTTCGCCCCCCCACAACAGCGGCAATCACCCTCACCCTTGAGGCTGGTGCCGCCGAGGGAGGGGCAACATACGAGAAGATCCTGCGCGAGGCCAGGTCGAAGATCGATCTGGGGGAGCTAAACATCCCCAGACTCGGCTTCCGCCTGGCCCAGACGGGTGCGCGCGTTCTGTCGATTGATGGAGAGGGGGCAAATGAAAAGGCAGACGCTCTGGCCGCGAGACTTCGAGCGACCCTTAGCCCCAGCGTTGTGAAGGTAGCCCGCCCGGTGAAATGTGCGGAATTGCGCGTCACCGGGCTGGACGACGCGACGACGACCGCCGATGTCATCGAGGCGGCCGCAAAAGAAGGCGATTGCCCGGCCACCAACATCCGGTCGGGCAAAATTGTTGTGGGTCCAAGAGGTGCTAGAAGCCTCTGGCTCAGCGTACCGATGGCAGCCGCCAAAAAGCTCACCAGCACCGGGCGGCTGCAGATAGGTTGGGTCGTGGCTAAGGTAGCGCTGCTGGCCGCGAGGCCTAGGCGATGTTACCGGTGCCTCGACAACGGCCACCTGGCCGTGAACTGCAAGTGCTCGGTGGACCTCAGCCGGACATGTTTCCGCTGTGGGAAGCCGGGCCACAAGGCGGCTGAATGCGGGGCAGAACCGAACTGCCCCGCGTGCGAGGCTGTCGAAAAGCCGAAGGGGCACATGCTGGGGGCTGCTGGCTGCATAACAGCGGCCAAAAAGCCGCCCCCCAGTAAGAAAAAGGGAAAGGCTCCCACGAAAAAGGCCCGGCAGAAAAAGCCGAAGCCTAGCGGCGCAAGGGCGGAGCAACCCGCCCCCGCCATGGACGTGGCAGAAGCCTAGACCCGTGGGTGGTGATCGGGGGATCATCGCCCACACAATGGGTCCCGAGCGCAAAGCTCCCCAATGCCCGGGGAGCTCTCGGAGAGGCAGGCGGCGGCACAACACCAGGCCGCCGCAAAGAAGTGAGCCGGTTGCGGCATGCGCTGCGGGGTCGTGGAGCTATGCTCACGCGATTCCCACGGCCTCGCATTGGCGCTGAAGATGGGCATCGGGGGGTTTTAGACGGTAAACCCCGGCGCACTCCATCTTGCGCCGGGGGAGTCCGTCATACCCCTGCTGCCCTCCCCCGGGGGCGGCGGGGGATACGTAACGTATTTCCCCCCGTCAAAAAAAAAAAAAAAAAAAAAAAAAAAAAAAAAAAAAAAAAAAAAGGTTAGGTTAGGTTAGGTTGGGGTTAGGTTAGGTTAGGTTAGGTTAGGTTAGGTTAGGTTAGGTTAGGTTAGGTTAGGTTGGGGCTCAGCCAGTTCGTCCTCGTTCGTGGCCCTGGGCAACGCTTGGGTGCGCCACCCCGTCTTTTGCGGGGTGAGGTACTCACGCGGCTGAAGGCTGGCGCTATCTCTTTCTTGTCTATCTTTCACCATCTATTTTGTTTAGCTTTCTTGTTTTGTATTAATTTTTATTTTGTTTTCTCTATCTTTTCACCATCTTTTATTTCTTCTCCTACTATCTTTTCCGTTTTTTGTTAACTCTTTGATGGGTGAGCTACACCCGAAAACAAGCCCGCGACCCGGGGTGTCGGAGTTGTAAAGATGGAAGATCGCAATAGTGAAAAGAATCTCCGGGTGGGTCCCAGCGATGGGGAATCCCACACCCCTGCTTTGGCGGGGGTCAGGTCCGCGTATACGGAGGGGCCAACTAGTGCGAGGGCTGAGGAGGTCATAGTGATGACGGAGAAGGAGACGGGCGCGATAGCGCGAACGGGTCCGAAACTGGCGCACCTTACCGCGCCAGGGACGGAGCCCCTTACAGACGAAGACGTGGACTTCTCACAGCCGGTCCCTGATGGCAGGCGCCGGTTGCTTGAGCTGCTCCGTAAAAAGGCCTTGAGGGGCGATACGAAGGGAATGCCGCGCGTGATGCTCACGCGCGCGCTGCTCCCCGAACGCCCACCCACTGGACATGACAGCGAGGACTTCCTCTCGGACTCCAGTGATATGTCTGGCATATCACTGGACTCCGAGGGGCTGCCCGCAATCCCCCCGGAAAGGACAGGCCTGAAGAGGCGAAATTCCGACGATGACATAGCACCACCCATAAGTAAGGGCGCGGTTGCTAAACCGAAGAGGGGACGTGGCCGGCCACCATCTACCGGCCAATACGTCGGCCTAGCTCGAGCCCAAGCCGAGTTAAATAGGGAGAGGGCGGAAAGTCTTCGGCTTCAGGCCGAGGCTGAGATCGCCGAGACTGCACGGGAGGCGAGAAGGGAGAGAACGACCATCTGCTCTAGCCCTATCGCACCCGCAGAAGAGGAAATGTCAGAGCGTACCAACATGGCTCTGACAAGGAGTGTAGAGGCTTCGTTGGAGACCATCAATATGGTCGCCACGAAGTCCTCAAACCTCAAAGGAACATACCAAAAGTTCCTGAAGGAGGCGGTAGTGGCCATAAGAGCGGCGGTGGCCGAAATGAAGGGCCGCTCTACTACCGACGAAATGACGAAGCTCGAGGCCCAAAACACGCGGCTCGAAAAACAAATGGCCGAAATGCGCCGGGAGCTCGATGAGCTGCGCCGGCGAACGGTCCAACCTGTAGAAGAAGACATGCGCCGGCTGTTGTCGGAGGTCTCTCGCTCCAACATAGAGACCTTCGGCAACATGCTGAACGCCAGGCTGGCCGGGCTGGAGAACCGCCTCCTACCGGCCCCGAGAATACGACCACCGCTGGCGGCGGACAAAGCCACTTTAGGCACCCCACCAGTGGAGAGTGAAACGTCGAAGGCGCCGAAGCCGACAAAGGCGACGGTGCCCACTTACGCAGAAAAGACGGCAGGTACAGCGGCACCTAAAGAGGCTCCGACTGCACCAGCATCATTGAAGGTCAAATCTAAGGCCAAGAAGAAGAAGCGGCCATCAATGGCCGCTCAAGAGGCGGCGCAAGGGGGGGAGCACACCAACCCCTCCCCCGCCGAGGCCCCGTGGACCACCATCGGTCCACGTAAGGCCGGTAAGAAGAAGAAGGGGTCGGCTACAACAGCCAAAGCCGCCCCTAAAAAGAGGAAGAAAAAGAAGGCAAAACTGCGCACTCCGACCACAGCAGCAGTAACACTCACCCTTGAGGCGGGGGCTGAGGAGCGGAGGGCCACGTATGCTTCGGTGCTTGCAGAAGCGAGAAGTAAAGTCGACCTGGCGGAGTTCGGGATACCCAAACTCGGATTCCGCCTGGCTCAGACCGGCGCCCGAGTCCTGCTATTATCAGGGGAAGGCGCGCATGAAAAGGCCGACGCCTTTGCCACTCGGCTTAAGGAGGTGCTCGACCCGGAAGTCGTGCGGATCGCCCGCCCGGTGAAGTGCGCAGAAGTGCGCGTCACCGGCTTAGACGACGCAACGACGGCCGCCGACGTCATCAAGGCGGTCGCCCAAGAAGGTGGTTGCCCGGCCACCAATATCCGGTCGGGCAAAATAGTAGTTGGTCCCAGGGGCACCAGGTCACTCTGGCTGAGCGTCCCAATTGCGGCAGCCAAGAAGCTGACCAGCTCAAGGCAGCTGCAAGTTGGCTGGGTCCGGGCGAAGGTGGCGCTGCTGGCCGCGAGGCCCAAGCGGTGTTACCGGTGCCTGGACATCGGCCACCTGGCCACGGCGTGTAAGTGCTCGGTGGACCTCAGTAGGAATTGCTTCCGCTGTGGAAAACCGGGCCACAAGGCGTCCGAATGCGGGGCAGACCCAAACTGCCCCGTGTGTGAGGTTGTTGATCGACCGAAGGAGCATGTACTGGGGGCTGCTGGTTGCATAACAGTGGCCAAAAAGCCGCCCCCCAGTAAGAAGGGAAAGGCTCCCACTAAAAAGGCCCGGCATAAAAAGCCTACGGCCAACGGCGCAAGGGCGGAGCCAACCGCCCCCGCCATAGAAGTGATGGAGTCCTAGGCCCGTGGGCGGTGATCGGGGGATCGCCGCTCACACTAGGGGCCCCGAGAAGAAAAGCTCCCCAATGCCCGGGGAGCTCTCGGAGAGGCAGGCGGCGGCACAACACCAGGCCGCCGCATAGAAGAGAGCCGGTTGCGGCACGCGCTGCGGGGTCGTGGAAGAATGCTTAGCGATTCCCATGGCCCCGCAAACAGCGCTGAAGGTGGGCATCGGGGGGTTTTAGACGGTAAACCCCGGCGCACTCCA
Organism: Phengaris arion; assembly: GCA_963565745.1. Taxonomy (NCBI): domain Eukaryota; kingdom Metazoa; phylum Arthropoda; class Insecta; order Lepidoptera; family Lycaenidae; genus Phengaris; species Phengaris arion. The sequence goes on from OY751433.1 coordinate 29,121,769, forward strand.
TCTCGCGCCGGGGGAGCCCGTCATACCCCTGCCGCCTTCCCCCGGGGGCGGCGGGGGATACGTAACGTATTTCCCCCCGTCAAAAAAAAAAAAAAAAAAAAAAAAAAAAAAAAAAAAAAAAAAAAGGTTAGGTTAGGTTAGGTTAGGTTAGGTTAGGTTAGGTTAGGTTAGGTTAGGTTAGGTTAGGTTAGGTTAGGTTAGGTTAGGTTAGGTTGGGGCTCAGCCAGTTCGTCCTCGTTCGTGGCCCTGGGCAACGCTTGGGTGCGCCACCCCGTCTTTTGCGGGGTGAGGTACTCACGCGGCTGAAGGCTGGCGCTATATCTTTTCTTCACTATCTTTCACCACCTATTTTGTTTAACTTTCTTGTGTTTTTTATCGTTCGTTTTGTTTATTCTATCTTTTCACCACCTTTCTTTCATCTCGTATCTATCTTTCATTTTTAATTTAACTCTTCTGGTGGGGGAGCTCACCCCCGAAAAAAGAGACCGCGACCCGGGGTGTCGGAGTTTTGTATGGATGGCAAGTTTTAAAAATTTACTACCTCAGGAGGGTACCTTAACCGGAGAATCCCTCGGCGGGCCTTCAAGCCCGTCCAGCCCCACGTATTCTGAGGGGGGCAAAAATTTGCTTTATTCTACGGCGATCTCTGGGGACCATTCTGTCCCCAAACACGACGACTTAATGCATGCGCAAAGGATTCCGATTGTTCAACTGGAAAGGATGTCAGATTCGGATTGTTCGCTGTCTACGATGCGAACAGCGACAAGCTCTCGCGCTTCTTCGCGCGACCGAGCGGGAAGTGTAGCCGGCAAGAGGAGACTATCAAACTCTGGGTCGGCTTCTGATGACGGAGGCTCCGAGCGATCCGCTCGCTCAGATAGTCGGAAAAAGAGAACCGTCCCTGCCAAAAGAGGCCGTGGGCGTCCCCCAACAACTGGGGAGTATGTCGGAATGGCAAAGGCAAAGCGTGACTTGCTGGACCTGGAGCACGAAGATCTGAGACTCCAGGCCGAAAAAGAGGTCGCTGCGGCGCTGCTAAAAGCGCAGCGACAAGCGGAATTGGCTGCAAACAAACAGGCAGAGCGCGCGGCACTTGATGATCTCCCGGCCGCTACGAAGCTCAAAACGGTAGGAGAACAGGGCTTGGAGCTCATCAAGATGGTCCGCATTAAAAGCGGAAACTTGAAGGGCACCTTTACAAAGGCCCTTAAAGAGGGAGAGAAGAAGGTTGAGGAGTCGGTCCGCGGTCTTGCCTCTCTAAAAGAAGACACTCTTAGACTGGAGGCCGAAAATATACGCCTTAGAGAGGAAGTGGCGCTTTTGCGGGAGAGGGCGAGTCGGGCAAAAGAGGTGCCGTTAAAACCGCCGCCCCCAGCAAGCCCAGCGAAAGGAGCCCCAGCTAAACATGGCGGCTCAGAAGAATTGACAGTTGCGGGAATACGGGCCATGTTTGAGGAATTCTCCCGTTCCATCATGGAGAGGACCTCGAACATGGTCAACGCCCGCATTGAAGCAATGGAGGATCGTTTGCTCCCACCCAAGCGGCTTCGACCGCCACTGGCAGCAGACAAAAGGACTGAGAAAAATGGTACTCACCCGACTGAGGACTGGCCCGCCCTCTCACAGGCTGGGCCCTCCAGAAGAACGGTGACTCCGACTCCGGCGACGACAGCAAGGGCAGCAGCTGTTCCAACTCCATCTGCAGCTGCACCTGAAAAAGAAAAGACAATAAGTAAAAAGAAATCTAAGGCGAAAAAGCATGGAAAGGAGAAACTGGCAACACAACAGCCGGCCCTACCGGCGGCTGCTGTTTCCGACCCCTTATCAGAAGGAGACGGCTGGAGCACAGTCGTTCGGAAGGGGAAAGGGAGAAGGAAAACACAACCGGATGTGACAAACCTGGACTTGATACACACGGATAAGACAAAGGCACGGTCAAAGGCGGCCTCCAAAGCCTCCCCAAAGTCGGAGCCCAAGAAGAAAAAGACCAGGCGACGAAGAAACACTGCTCCCGCCACCTCTGCAGTCGTAATAACGCTGCAGAACGATGCGGTAGAGCGTGGCGCTACCTACAAAGACGTACTCCTCAAGGCCCGACAAGAGATCAACTTGACGGATCTAGGGCTATCGGAGGGCGTCCGAATTAGGCAGGCGGCAACGGGAGCTAGAATCATGGAACTCCCCGCCAGCACAACAAGCGAAACAGCAGACCGTTTCGCCGAAAAACTGAGAGGCGTACTCGCCGGCACCGCTAGAGTTGCTCGGCCTGTCAAATGTTCCGATGTGCGAATATCTGGTCTTGACGATACGGTCACAAAAGATGCTGTTCTGGCAGCGGTCGTGGCCAAGACGGGTTGCTCTCCGGAACACGTAAAGGGGGGTGACGTCCGTGAAGGTCCCGGAGGAACCGGGACTATGTGGGTGCAGTGCCCCGTGGCTGCCGCCAACACCTTGGTGGCTACGGGTCGCCTGCTGGTCGGTTGGAGCTCGGCGAGAGTCCAGCCCTTGGAGCCCCGCTCCATGAAATGCTACCGTTGCCTTGAAGTCGGTCACACAGGGCGGCGGTGCACCTCAGACGTTGATAGGAGTAACCTCTGCTTCCGGTGTGGTCAGGCTGGGCACAGGTCGTCTTTCTGTACGGCGAGGCCTCACTGCGTGATTTGTTCGGCGGCAGGGAGAAATGCCAATCATACAATCGGTGGCAAAGGCTGCGCTCCTCCGAAGAAGGGGCGCAACCGGAGGAAAACACCTAAACCTCAAGTGGAGGGTCGGCCTCAAGCCCGACAAGACATAGCAATGGAAGTCAACAATGGATAGTCGACCCATAGAATTACTCCAGGCGAATATAAACCATTGCGCCGGCGCCCAGGACTTGCTATTTCACGCCCTGGTGCAGTGGAAAATCGATGTTGCAATAGTGGCGGAGCCCTATTATGTCCCAGCCCGCAACACCTGGGTTGGTGACCTGATGGGTTCCGTCGCTGTACACGGAGCTGACACTGGCCCACCGCTTGTTGTGCGGGAGAGAGGCCAGGGATTCGTGGCGGTGGATCGGGGGGAGTACACGATCTTCGGCGTATACTTCTCCCCGAATAAAACGCTTGCCGAATTTGAGACCTTTCTAGGCGAGCTGCAGGCGGCCGTTTTAAGAGCGGCCCCAAGGCCCGTTCTTGTCGCCGGCGACTTCAACTCAAAGAACTCAGCATGGGGCTCCCCAGTGACCGACACCAGAGGGGATGCCGTACTAGAATGGACCGTTCTGACCGGTCTGTCGCTTTTAAACCGCGGGGATGCACCAACATGCGTTCGGCCGCAGGGGAGCTCGATTATCGACCTCTCCTTCGCCAGCCCCGCGGTTGGACGACTGGTCCAAGACTGGAGGGTGGTGGAGGGCGTGGAGACGCTGTCGGACCATTTATATATCCGATTCAGTGTCTCCCCCTCGAGTTCTACTCGGACAGTTCCGCGCTCGCCGGAAAGTGCATCAGAATTCCCGCGCTGGGCACTGACCAGACTGGACACGGAAGCGCTTAAGGAGGCGGCAGAGGTAGAGGCCTGGACGCCGAGGCCTACGGCTCTTGTGGACGTTAATGAGGAGTCACGTTGGTTTCGGGGGGCTTTGTCCAGAATCTGCGACGCAGCAATGCCTCGCATTCGCGGCCCTCCCTCAAAAAAGCAGGTGTATTGGTGGACGGACACGATCGCGGAGCTCCGCCAGCAATGCGTTAATGCACGTCGACCGTACCAGCGACAAATACGCAGGAGGATAAGAAACGAGTCGTTAGAAAGGCGGCTCAGAGCCGAATACAGCGCTGCCAAGAGCGCTCTACATCTGGCCATACAGCAGGCGAAGGAGGCTGCTCGGGAGGAAATGCTGGCGGAATTAAAACGGGACCCATGGGGGCGCCCGTATCGAATGGTGCGCAATAAGATCGGCCGTGGTCCGCCAGTAATTGAGACGCTGCCTCCAGAGCAGCTTTCCTTGATCGTGTCGGCGCTTTTCCCGACTGTCGCGGTATCTGAGTCGCCTTCTGAATTTGAAACGGCGCCGATGGAGGAAGTTCCGCCGGTTTCAGAGGGTGAGCTTGACTCAGCCATCCTTAGGCTGAGTGAGCGAAAGACTGCGCCCGGCCCGGACGGAATTCCCGGACGGGTTTGGGTTAAGTCCATGGGTCCGCTGAAGGAGAGGATGCGGGAACTCTTCAGCGCGTGTCTGACCCAGGCGGAATTCCCACAGCACTGGAAGGAGGGAAAGCTGGTGCTCCTCAGAAAAGACGGTCGCCCGGCTGACTCACCTTCGGCCTACAGGCCCATAGTGCTACTGGATGAGGCCGGAAAACTCCTGGAGAGAGTGATCGCGTCTAGGGTGATCAAACACCTGGAGCGAGAAGGTCCAAACCTGTCCGGGGCCCAGTTCGGCTTCCGCGCGCAGCGCTCCACCATAGACGCGATCCTCGAAGTGAAGGAGTTCTGCAAGGAACAGACGGAGAACGGCGCAGTAGTGTTGGCGGTGTCATTTGACATCGCCAATGCATTCAACACCTTGCCATTCGAGGCAATCGAGGATGGTCTCCGATATCATAGACTTCCTCTGTACCTGCGCCGGATTATCGGAGGATATTTGAGACGGAGAGTGATTGTTTGTGTCGGTCGAGACGGGTTGGTCATACGGTTCGTCACATGGTGCGGTGTTCCACAGGGGTCTGTCCTTGGCCCTCTCCTGTGGAACATCGGCTATGATCGCGTTCTGCGTGCGGCTCTTCTCCGCGGGCTTCGTCTCGTTTGCTATGCAGACGACACATATCTTCTAGCCCGCGGAGAAACTTTTGAAGAGGCAATTCGTCTGGCGAGAGTGGGCGCGTCCCAAGTCGTGGCGCGTATCGAGGCGCAGGGGTTGAGAGTCGCCGTGGAAAAGACGGAGGCCATATTTTTCTATGGACCCCGGAAGCGGCCCCCCGCGGATGCGTCCCTTCGCATTGGAGAGGTCAGCGTGCCAATCGGATCGGAGATGAAGTACCTGGGTCTGGTCCTAGATTCCAGGTGGACCTTCACTGCACACTTCCGCCGATTGGTACCTAAACTTAAAAAGACGGCCGTGGCCCTTGGACGTCTCCTGCCCAACATTGGAGGTCCGGGGTCCACTTGCAGGCGGCTCTATACAGGGGTCCTTCAATCTATGGCCCTGTATGGAGCCCCTATATGGACGGAACACCTTAGCGTCCAAAACAAGGCGCTTTTGAGAAGCCCGCAACGCGCAATGGCGCTGCGGATTATACGCGGTTACCGTACGGTGGCCGGCGAAGCGGCGTTAGCGCTGGCAGGGTCCCCTCCGTGGGACTTGGAGGCTCGTGTGCTGTCGGAAATATACTACCGCACAGCGGAGGTGAAAGAACGGGGAGAACGGGTGCCACAAGAACAGGCAGCCCGATGGCGCCGCCAGGCGCGGATCATAATAATGCGCACCTGGCAGGACCAAATGGCGTCCCCAACTGCTGGCCACAGGGTAGTGGCAGCAATCCGGCCGATACTGATAGAATGGGTGGCACACTGCAAGGGCGCCCTGACATATCGGGTGGTGCAGATGTTGACAGGGCACGGGTGCTTTGGCCACTATCTGCACCACACGGCTAGAAGGGAACAAACGCCCCAGTGCCACCATTGTCCGGACGACGACGATACGGCGCAGCACACGCTCGTGGCTTGCCCAGCCTGGACCGAGCAGCGAGCGGAGCTATGCGCCGTCCTCGGATTTGACCTAACCCTCCCGGCCATACTTTCATCTATGGTCCGGTCGAGAGAAGCATGGGAAGCAGTGACCACCTTCTGCGAAACTGTTATGTCGCAGAAAGAGGCTGCAGAGAGGGAACGGGAGGCAAATGAAGCCGCCGATCCCATAAGAAGGAGGCGTGGAGGACGCAGGCGCGCACAACACGAGCGCCAACTCCCGCCCTAAAAGGGCTCGGGTGACGGATTGGGGAATCCGTCGCCCATTGCACGAGCCCTCTCCGGTTGCAGAGTGTCCGGTGCCTCGGACTGCTCTCTCGGAAACAGCGGCAGCCGTCACTGACAGGTAGCCGCGAGGAGGTTTTGCTGCTAAGCAAATGCCGCTAACTGGGCCGCTGCTGTTATCGTCTCAGGCGGGTCCGGCGGCTCAGCAGCATAGCGGAGGAGGAGGCACCGATGGGTTTTAGTGGGTAACCCCGGGTGCGCTCCTCACCCCGCACCTGGGCGAGTCCCACATACCCCGGCGGTCCCCCCAGTCCGCTGGGGATTCATAAAGAATTTCCCATCGTTAAAAAAAAAAAAAAAAAAAAAAAAAAAAAAAAAAAAAAAAAAGGTTAGGTTAGGTTAGGTTAGGTTAGGTTGGGGGCGATACCGGTTCCTCCACGTTGGTGTCCCTGGGCAACGCCTGGGTGCGCCACTCCGCTCTTTACACGGGGTGAGGTACTCAGGCGGCTGAACGCCGGTCTTTCTCTATCTTTCACACCTTTTTATAGTTTACTCTTCTTTTTTGCATTCTTTTATTTATTTTCTATCTTTCAACACCTTTTCTTTTCTATTTTTCCTTTTTGGTTTACTCTTCTGTGCGAGTGTGTTAGGTTTTGCGTGATAGGTTTTTGTTTTGATTGGTGATGGATGGGCTTTTACGGCCCCTAATCCAGGGTTTGTGGTGCCCGGCCGTGGGATGCGTGGCGAGCAGGCGGCTCGTCCCAAGGGCACTGGGGCAGAATCCCCCCTAACGGATCGGGCGTGACTCAGCCCATATCCGAGCAACTATGGAGGTCCGCAATGAAAAAAATAGTCCCCGGGCGGGTCCCGACTATGTCGGGGAATCCCGCACCTCTCCGAAGGGAGAGGTCTGGCCCAAGTATACGGGGGGTGCCACCATTGCGAGTGGGAGTGTGGAGGCTGTCACGACGGCGAGTGGAGGTGAAGGCGCGACAACACGCGCGGGTCCGGAGCCGGTGTCCCTTACCGCACCGGCGGCGGACCAATTATTGACGGACGAGGATGTGGATTTTTCCCAGCCTCAGGAAAACGGCAGGGAGCGGCTCCTGAGGCTTCTTCATAGGAAGAAGCTACGAGGAGACACGGAGGGGCTCGCGCGCGTTCAGCGCGAACGTGAGTTGATCCTCCCTCCCTCCATTAAGAATGAGACCTTAGCGACGGGTAACAATGCAACGCGCTTACCGCTCGTGGTACTCACACGCGCGCTGTTACCCGAACGCACAAACACTGGACTTGACAGTGACGACTACCTCTCGGACTGCAGTGATATGTCTGGCATATCACTGGACTCCGAGGGGCTGCCCGTCATACCCGGACGTACAACCCCTCTTAAGAGGCGGAATCCGGACGAGACTGAGGCGGCACCATCCACCAGCAAAGATGCAGTGCCGAAGGCCAAGAAAGGACGTGGCCGGCCACCTACAACCGGCCAATACGTCGGCCTGGCCAAGGCCCAGGCGGAGCTGAACAGAGCCAAGGCGGAGGCTATCCGGCTTCAGGCTGAGGCGGAGGTCGCCGGCACAGCGCGGGCTGTGAGAGAAGCGAGAGCCTCTCTCCTCGCAAACACAGCTGTAGCCGACGAAAACGCGGAGAGGACAAGCGCTGCTCTAGCGGAGAGCGTGGAGAGGGCTTTGGAGACGATAACAATGGTCGCTTCAAAGTCCTCAAACCTGAAGGGGACATACCAGCGGTTCCTCAAGGAGGCGGCATCCACAATAAAGGTAGCCGTTGCTGAAATGAGGGGCCGCGGTCAAACAGAGGAGTTACGGGCTCTGGAGGAGCAAAACAAGCAACTGCAGCTGCAAGTAGATGCAATGCGCAGAGAGCTGGAGGAGTTGCGGCGGCAGGCATCCAGGCCCGCCCCCCAAGAACTGCAACAGCTGTTGTCGGAGGTCTCTCGCTCCAACATCGAGACCTTCGGCAACATGCTGAATGCGAGGCTGGCTGGGTTGGAAGACAGACTCCTTCCCGAGCCTAGGAGAAGACCGCCGTTAGCGGCAGATAACACGGACGTTCCCGTCGGTGCCCCACCATCAGCGGCACCGACGAAGAAGGCGCCGAAGCCAAAAAAGGCGACGGCGCCCACGTATGCGGAGGTGGCGAAACCGAGCACGACGGTCCTCACGCAAGAGGCACTGCCTGCACCGGCAACAGCAAACCGGAAGAAGCGGCCAACAATGGCCGCAAGAGAAGCGGCGCAAGGGGGGGATAACAGCAACCCCTCCCCCGCCGAGGCCCCGTGGACCACCGTCCGTGGTCCACGCAAGGCCAAACAGAAGAAAGGGGCGGCTACACCAGCCAAAGCCGCCCCAAAGAAGAAAAAGAAGAAGGCGAAGCTCCGTCCCCCCGCAACCGCGGCGATCACCCTCACTCTGGGGGCGAGCGCTGTGGAAAGAGGGGTGACATACGCCAAGGTGTTGGCCGAGGCCAGGGCGGCGATCGACCTGGGGGAACTTGGCATCCCCAGGCTCGGTTTCCGCCTGGCCGAGACGGGAGCGCGCGTCCTCACCATTGCTGGAGAGGATGCGCAGAACAAGGCGGACGCCTTTGCCGCTAGGCTCAGGACAGTTCTGAAGCCGGAAGACGTGAAAGTCGCCCGCCCGGTTAGGTGCGTCGAAATGCGCATCGCCGGGCTGGATGACTCAGTGACGACTACCGACGTCATCGAGGCGGTCGCACGCGAAGGAGGGTGCTTACCTGGCGACATCAGGTCGGGACAAATTAGAGTGGGGCCATGGGGGGACGGATCCTTATGGATGCGTGTCCCGGTCGCGGCTGCCAAGAGAGTTACCAGCTCTGGGCGGCTGCGTGTAGGATGGGTGTCCGCGAGGGTGGCGCTACTGGCCGCGAGGCCTAAGCGTTGCTTTCGCTGCATGGATACAGGCCATGTAGCATCGAAGTGCCAGTGCCCGGTGGACCGTAGCCGGAGCTGTTTCCGCTGCGGGAAACCGGGACACAAGGCGGCCGAGTGCGGAGAAGCAGCTAACTGCTTTCTGTGCGAGGCCGCTGGCAAAGAGGAGAGAGGGCACATGCTGGGAGGCAGCGGCTGTATAGCAGCTGCAAAAAAGCCGGTCCCCAAGAAGAGCAAGGCACCGACAAAGGAGGCCCGGCATAAAAAGCCCAAGGCCAATGGCGCAAGGGCGGTTCCAACCGCCCCCGCCATGGAGTTGGACGCCTAGGCCCGTGGGTGGTGATCGGGGGATCGCCGCCCACGCTATGGGCCCCGAGATGGCAAGCTCCCCAATGCCCGGGGAGCTCTCGGAGAGGCAAGCGGCGGCATAACACCAAGCCGCCGCAGTGGAAGTGAGCCGGATGCGGCAAGCGCTGCGGGGTTGTGGAAGAATGCTACGCGATTCCCATGACCCCGCAAACGGCGCTGAAGGTGGGCATCGGGGGGTTTTAGACGGTAAACCCCGGCGCACTCCATCTCGCGCCGGGGGAGCCCGTCATACCCCTGCTGCCCTCCCCCGGGGGCGGCGGGGGATACGTAACGTATTTCCCCCCGTCAAAAAAAAAAAAAAAAAAAAAAAAAAAAAAAAAAAAAAAAAAAAAAAAAAAAAAAGGTTAGGTTAGGTTAGGTTAGGTTAGGTTAGGTTAGGTTAGGTTAGGTTAGGTTAGGTTAGGTTAGGTTAGGTTAGGTTAGGTTAGGTTGGGGACGATACCGGTTCCTCCACGTTGGTGTCCCTGGGCAACGCCTGGGTGCGCCACCCCGCTCTCTACACGGGGTGAGGTACTCAGGCGGCTGAACGCCGGTCTTTCACTATTTTTCACCACCTTTTTATAGATTGCTCTTGCTTTTGTTTTGATTATTTTATTTTCTCAATCTTTTCACCATCTTTTCTTCACTATCTTTCCTATTTTTTGTTATCTCTTCTCTACCGTCTTGTATGTTTGTGTGTGACATTCTGCGAGTGTTTGTGTGACGGATGGACCCGTGGGTCCCTAACCCCAAGCTGGTGACGGCCGGTGATGGGGTGCATGGCGAGCAGGTGGCTACGCAACTAGGTCGTGGGGCAGAATCCCCCCTAACGGATCGGGTCAGACTCAGCCCATATCTGATCAAATATGGAAAGTAACATGGAAACTATTCCCCGGGTGGGTCCTCTTATGAGGGAATCCCACACTCCCGCTTCGGCGGGAGGTCGCCCCACGTATACGGGGGGGGCACCAGTTGCTTTGGAGGAGGAGGTGAGAAGTGAAAAGGAGAATGACACAGGCACGAATACGGACAACGAAATACAAAGCGAAATGGCTGCAATGACGACGGCTAGTGAGGGTGAGGGTAGATCGCGAGTGGCGACGCCCGCGTCCAACAATTCTGCGAGTAGGTTCTACCGAAAGCATCCCGGAAGTGGAACAGAGGAAGAGAGCGGCAACGAGACCTCCGCCTCTCGAAGCCAGGACAGGCACAGTGACAAAGAGAGAGAACGAAATAGATTTCTACGCAAAAGACGCGGAGGCGGAGATAGTCCGGAAGAGAAAGGTAAAGAAGTGGCCCGAAAGCCCTCATCTAAACGAGGCAGAGGACGGCCCCCCACCACGGGACAATACGTCGGCATGGCTAAGGCTAAACAGAACCTTCTGGAAATAGAGCAGAGGGCTCTGGAGGTCGAGGTCGAACGGGAAATTCTGGAGTCGGCAAAGAGGATTCCGCAGCTACGGTTACACCGACTGTCGGAACCCTCTGATAACTCGGATATGACAATGTTAGAGGAAGAAGAGGTCACGACGGCAAAGCTCGGCGCCGTAATAACAGAGGGTCTAGGGGCAATTACTAACGTGGCCCAAAGATCAAAAAATCTTAAGGGAACATCCGTCGCGGCCCTTAATAAAGCAGTACGCGCTATACAGGAGGCGTGCTCGGCCCTCCTTAATCGCTCGACTTCAGCGGAAACGAGGGCCCTGGAGGCGACGAACACACGCCTCTCTAGGGACCTCGCAGGAATGAAGATGGAGTTAGAGGCCGTCAAGCGCAAGGTAGCTGATGCTCAACCACAATCTGCTCCCATAAACAAGGAGCTGAATGTTGAAGAGTTGTTACAGCGAGCAGTGCGCGAGGCGGTCTCAGTTGCAAGCGCCCGGATGGACGCGCGGCTCGAGAGCTTGGAGACCCGGCTTCTACCAGAGCCGCGCCTGCGCCCTCCTCTCGCCGCGGATAAGAGGAAGGATAGTGCGGCACCTGTCACAACACCTGCAGGGCCGTCACAAAAACAAAAGGAAAGGGAGATGGAAAAAGAGAAGGAGAAGAGGAAGCCTACGCAGGAGCCATCAGTCTTAACGCTGATGCCTCCGACGAACCCCGGCCCAGCGTCAAAGAAGGCAAAGAAGAAAAAGTCTGCTGCCGCCGTTGAAGCGGCAGCCACAAGGCGCGACGCAGCACCAACAGCAGCGGCATCGCAATCTGCCAACACATCGGAGTGGACGCAGGTGGGGAGGAAGGGAAAGGCGTCAAAGAAGAAAGAGGAAGGAAAGAAGGCGCCGAAAAGGAAAAAGAAGAGGGACAGCCAATTGCGTGCTCCTAAAACTGCGGCAGTTGTCCTGACCCTGCAACCTGAAGCGGAAAAGCGAGGCATCTCCTATAAGGACGTCCTCTCAAAAGCCAAACAGCGGATTGACTTGGCCGCGCTAGATATACCAGCTGTCAAGTTTAAAGTAGCAGTCACTGGGGCCCGAATGCTCGAGATCCCAGGGGCTGCCAGTAAAGACATGGCCGACAAGCTGGCCGAGAAACTTAAAGAGGTCATGGAGGAGGGAGAGGTCCGTATCTCCCGACCTCAGAAGTGCGTCGAACTTCGCGTTCAGGGAATGGACGATTCTGCCACAGTGGCAGAAATAGCGCAGGCCATCGCCACACCTGGTGGCTGCGCAGCCGGCGACATTAAGGTCGGCGAAATTAAGCGGGACCGCCGAGGCCGTGGCACAGCGTGGGTCAAATGCCCAGTCGAGGCGGCGAAGAGGGTCACGGTGCCCAATACAAAGGTATACGTCGGGTGGACCATGGTGCGCGTGGTGTTGTTATCCGCGCGCCCCATGCGATGTTACCGGTGCCACGAGACCGGGCACACTCGATCTACCTGCCCCAACGAGGACGACCGCAGTGAGCTCTGCTTCCGGTGCGGTCAATCGGGCCACATGTCTGCACAGTGTGAAAACGCGCCCCATTGCGCGCTGTGTGCAGCCCGTGGCAGGCCAGCGGACCACATCGTGGGAAGCAAACCCTGCGCGAAGTCTGCGCCAAAAAGGAAGAATGGCTCTAAAAAGAGCCAAGCGCCCGAGAAAAACGCCACATCACCTACGGCGGTTCCTGGTGCTGGAGCGGTCCCGATGGAGGCCCAATAACGGCCATCCAACAGTATTTACAGGGCAACCTGAATCACTGCGCCCAGGCGCAGGATCTCTTTGATCAGGTCATGCTGAGATGGGAAATCGATGTCGCCGTCATCGCTGAGCCGTACCGCGTTCCGACTAGGACTAACTGGATCGGAGACACAGACTCGTCGGTTGCTTTAGTCTTCGGCCCCAAAATCGTGCCCCCATCTTCTGGGAACACGACTAGGGGCCAAGGTTTTGTTGTTGTCATCTTGGGGGCCCTCACCTTAGTGGGGGTTTATTTCTCCCCCAACAAGCCACTGGCTGAGTTCGAGGCGTTTCTGCTCAGACTTACCACAGTCGTAGAAGGAACTTCTGGTCCTACAATCGTCGCCGGAGACTTCAATGCGAAGTCAACGCTATGGGGATCTCCGGCGACAAATGCAAGAGGTCGCGTGGTCGAAGACTGGTTGGCTACTACTGGCCTGGTCCTGGCAAACCGAGGTGCCGCCAGCACCTGTGTCCGGCAGCAAGGGGAGTCAATTGTTGACTTAACCCTAGTCAGCTCGTCTATTGCCCGCCGAATTAACAACTGGCAGGTACTTGAAGAGGTCGAAACGCTCTCGGACCACCTTTATATTAGGTTTGACGTAGTCGCTTCCGCGTCAGAGCTAGGCCGCCCATTTCCATCCGGCGGGGGCCCAAGGTGGTCTTTGAAGAGATTGGATCGTTTGCTTCTTGAAGAGGCCGCAATTGTCGCGTCTTGGGCATCGCTACCATCCGACGATGTCGACGACTGCGAGGAATGGCTGAGATGGGCGATGCATGGAGTTTGTGATGCCTCTATGCCGCGTGTGGGGCCTTTTAAGCCGCGGCGCCAAACGTACTGGTGGCGTCCCGAGCTGCTCCATCTGCAGCGGGAGTGCACGGCAGCCCGTCGGCGCTACAAGAGGTACCGGAGGCGTCGTACGAGGGTACAACAGGAAGAGGAGGATCTGTACGACATATACCGCACAGCCTGCCTATCTCTTCGCGACGCTATACTGCAGGCGAAGGCGGACGCGTGGCAGGAGTGGCTGCAGACACTAGAAGATGACCCGTGGGGCAAGCCTTATTTATGGGTGCGCCAGAAGCTGCGCCCGGCTGCGCCCCCAATCACCCAGACTATTCAACCAGAGCTCCGAGACAGGGTTGTGACGGCCCTCTTTCCATCTGGGGCCGAGAGGTTGCCACTAATGGCACCGCGAACGGAGGACTCCGAGTCGGAAGAAGGAGAGGAGGAGGTACCGCCCGTTACAGCGGGCGAACTAGCTATAGCGGTACATAAGATGGGCCAGAAGAACACTGCCCCCGGTCTCGATGGTGTGCCAGGCCGTGCATGGGTCGTGGCAATGAAACACATGGAGCCGCGGGTACTCGCCGTTTTGACTAGCTGCCTGGTCCAGGGACGAGTTCCGCGGCGTTGGAAAGTGGGAAAGCTGGTCCTTCTGCGTAAGAACGGACGACCAGAGGACCAGCCATCAGCCTATCGCCCCATCGTCCTCCTGGACGAGGGGTGCAAAATGCTGGAGAGAGTACTCGTGGCGCGTATCAACCAACATCTTGAGCGCGTCGGACCGAACCTCAGTACCAGTCAGTACGGGTTCCGGCGTGGCCGATCGACAGTCGACGCAGTGGCGGGCTTGCGACATATAGTCGAGGACGAAACGTCCCGGGGTGGAGTAGTGTTAGCGGTGTCTCTTGACATCTGCAATGCGTTCAACTCTCTGCCCTGGGCCACAATCGAAGCGGGACTTGATTACCACGGAGTACCACAATACATACGTCGGACCATCAAGAACTACCTCTCCGCTCGCTCGGTTAAATACCCGATCCGGGACGGGTGGGAGGAACGGGAGGTTGTGCGCGGTGTCCCGCAGGGATCGGCTCTAGGGCCACTTCTGTGGGACATTGGGTACGACTGGGTACTCCGCGGTGCGTTTATACACGGTGCGGAACTTATCTGTTACGCGGACGACACACTGGTGGTCGCTCGCGCTCAAACACACAGAGAGGCAGTGATCCGTGCGACAGCGGCGGTCGCGCAAACAGTCCATCGGATCCAGGCGTTGGGCCTCACGGTGGCGCTCAATAAAACTGAAGCCCTCATATTCCATGGGCCGAGGAACGCGCCGCCGCCAAATATGGAAATCGTTGTGGGTGGAACACGCATTGTTGTCGGGTCATCAATGACATACTTGGGTCTCGTCTTGGATGGGCGATGGTCTTTCGGGGAGCATTTTCATCGGCTCTCCGAAAAGATAACGAAAGCTGCGGGAGACTTGGGCTCGCTGCTACCGAACCTCGGGGGCCCGAGTCTGAGTTGTCGGCGCCTGTACATGGGTGTCATACGCTCAATGTTAATGTACGGCGCGCCAATCTGGGCCGAACACCTGTCGACCGGGAACAGACTCGTCCTCGGAAGACTTCAGCGAGTGATGGTGACGCGAGCAGTGCGTGGGTACCGCACCATCTCCAGAGATGCGGCATGCCTGCTTGCCGGAAGCGTCCCATGGGACTTAGACGCAAAAGCCCTAGCCGACGTTTACTGGCGTTGCGCAGCGGTCCGCGCAGGGGGCAGAAACCCCTTACCGGACGCCGTGCGTCGGTGGAGGGACGAAACGAGGGAGAGGTCCTTAGACCTATGGGCGGAGCGGTTACAAGAGCCGTTAGTAAGCATCGCCCTGATAACGGCCATTCGCCCGCTGTTTAAAGAGTGGGTGAATCGGAAGTACGGCGCGCTCTCCTTCCGTCTAACACAGGTGCTGACCGGGCATGGCTGCTTTGGTCGGTACCTGTGTGAGATCGCAAGGAGAGAAATCACCGCAAGATGTCACCACTGTGACGAGGACAGGGATACGGCCGAACATACCGTAACGGCCTGTCCCTCTTGGACTGAACAACGCGCGGCCCTCATGGCCGCAATCGGATCGGACCTTTCGCTGCCAGCAATCATCCAGGCAATGCTGAGCAGCGAGCCAGAGTGGAATGCGGTGGACTACTTCGCACAGGAGGTCATATCCGCAAAGGAGGAGGCCGAGCGTGAAAGGGAACGGGAGACGCTTCACCCCTCAAGACGGCCGAGACGAAGACGCGCGATCAATAATGATCACAGCGTCCCGACTTAGCCGGGGAGCTCAGAGCGGCGGCATGGGGATGCCGTTGCTCATTGCACCGAGCCCCCGAGAGGGCCGTGATGCGCAACGTACTCCTGCGCATCGCGGCACACGTGGTGGAAGGCCTACGCAAGCCCTTATGGGGCCTCTGTTCGGCCTGAGGGGCGCCTAATCGCCCCCAACTGGATGGGCCTGCAAACCCCACAAAGCAGGCGCCCGTCGTCGGAGTCGCGGTTGTTTTGTAGTTCCCGTGGCTCCGGCAAGGTCGGTACTGTCGGAGTACCGCCGAGTTTTAGTGGGTAGGGCTGCGTCTATTTACCATCTGTCGGGCGCAGCGAGTCCTACATATCCGCGCAAGGGAATTCCCCAATCCCCCGCGGAATGCCTAAATGCATTTCTCGGCGAAAAAAAAAAAAAAAAAAAAAAAAAAAGGTTAGGTTAGGTTAGGTTAGGTTGGGGCTCAGCCAGTTCGTCCTAGTTCGTGGCCCTGGGCAACGCTTGGGTGCGCCACCCCGTCTTTTGCGGGGTGAGGTACTCACGCGGCTGAAGGCTGGCACTATCTCTTTTCTTCACTATCTTTCACCATCTTTTTAATTAACTTTCTTGTGTTTTGCATCGTTTATTTTTTGGTTTTCTATTTTTCACCACCTTTTCTGTCATCTCGTATCTATCTTTCCTTTATAATTTAACTCTTCTGATGGGGGAGCTCACCCCCGAAAAAAGAGACCGCGACCCGGGGTGTCGAAGTTCTAAGGATGGAAGGTCGCAATAGTTCAAATATTCTCCGGGTGGGTCCCAGCGATGGGGAATCCCACACCCCTGCTTCGGCGGGGGTCAGGTCCGCGTATACGGAGGGACCAACTACTGCGAGGGTTGTTGAGCAGGAGGTCATAGAGATGACGCAGAAAGAGACGGGCGTGATGACGCAACCAAGTCCGAAGCTGGCGCACCTTACCGCGCCGGCGGCGGAATTATTGACTGACGAAGACATTGACTTCAGTCAGCCGCAACCCAACGGGGTCGAGCGGCTACTGAAGTTAATGCAGAAAAAGAAGAAGCGGGGCGACCCAGACTTACCGCGCGTGCTTCTCACGCGCGACGTGATCTTGCCGCCCCCCAAATTACCTGACAGAGACAGCGAGGACTATCTCTCGGACTCCAGCTGCATGACTGACATGTCGCTGGATTCCGAGGGGTTGCCCGCACCCACCGGACGTACGACCCCCCTTAAGCGGCGGCTACTCCCGGACTGTGACGAAACGGCGCCATCCACCAGCAAAGGTGCGGTGCCGAAGGCAAAGAGAGGACGTGGCCGGCCACCATCAACCGGCCAATACGTCGGCCTGGCGAAGGCACAGGCAGAGCTCAACAGGGCGAAGGCGGAGGCCATCAGACTGGAGGCCGAAGCCGAGGTCGCTGATACAGCGCGGGCAGCAAGAGAAGCGCGAGTCTCTCTCCCTGCAAGCCCTACCTCTATCACCACCCCAGAGGAGACAAACGCTGCTATTGCAGCAAACGTAGAGAGGTCCCTAGAGACGATCTTGATGGTCGCATCCAGGTCCTCAAATTTGAAAGGAACATTCCAGCGGTTCCTCAAGGAGTCGGTCAGCACCATCAGAACGGCCGTCACCGAATTGAGGGGCCGCTGCGAATCAGACGAGCTGCGGGCCTTGGAAGCCCAAAACGCGCGGCTCCAACAGCAGGTCGACGCGATGCGGCGAGAGCTGGAGGAGTTGCGGCGCCAAGCGACCAAGCCTGCCGTTGACGACTTGCAGCAGATGTTGTCGGAGGTCTCGCGCTCTAATATCGAGACCTTCGGCAACATGCTGAATGCGAGGTTGGCCGGACTGGAAGATAGGCTCCTTCCGGAGCCAAGGAGGAGGCCACCGCTGGCGGCGGACAGTGCCACTGTGGGCACCACGCCAGCGACCGGAGGGACGCAGGCGCCGAAGCCCCAAAGGGTGACGGCGCCCACTTACGCAGATATGGCGGCACCGAGTGCACCGGCCCCCAAAAAGGCTCCGGCTGCTCCGGCCCCGCCCAAGGCCAAAAAGAAAACGGCCAAAAAGAAGAAGCGGCCATCAACGGCCGCTCAAGAGACGGCGAAAGGGGGGGATAACACCAACCCCTCCCCAGCCGAGGCCCCGTGGACCAAGATAGGTCCACGCAAGGCCAAGAGAACGAAGAAGGGGGCGGCTACTTCAGCTAAAGTCGCCCCAAAAAAGAAGAAGAGAGCGAAGCTTCGCCCTCCAAGTACTGCGGCGGTCACCCTCACCCTGGCGGCGAGCGCTGCTGAAAGGGGGGTGACTTACGCGAAAGTGTTGAGTCAGGCTAGAGCGGCGATTGACCTGGGGGAACTCGGCATCCCCAGGCTCGGTTTCCGCCTGGCCGAGACTGGAGCGCGCGTCCTTACCATTGCTGGCGAGGGCGCGCAGGAGAAAGCGGACGCCTTCGCCTCGAGGCTGAGGTCCGTCCTGCCACCGGACGATGTCAAGGTCGCCCGCCCGGTTCTGTGCGCGGAGATCCGTGTCGCCGGGCTAGACGACTCAGTAGCGGTCGCCGACGTCATCCAGGCGGTCGCTACAGAAGGAGAGTGCTCGGCCGATGATATTCGGGCCGGCCAAATGACGGTGGGGCCACGCGGGGACGCTTCGTTGTGGATGCGTGTCCCGGTCGCGGCCGCCAAGAAGCTAACAAGCTCGGGGCGGCTGCGAGTTGGCTGGGTGTCGGCGAGAGTGGCGCTGCTGGCCGCGAGGCCTAAGCGCTGCTTCCGCTGCCAAGACACCGGTCACGTGGCGGCGAAGTGCCAGTGCCCGGTAGACCGCAGCCGGAGCTGTTTTCGCTGCGGGAAACCGGGGCACAAGGCAGCCGAGTGCAGGGAAGCGCCCAACTGCTTCCTGTGCGAGGCTGCCGGCAGGCCGGAGAAGGCGCATGTGTTGGGAGGAAGCGGCTGCGTCGCAAAGCCGCCTCCCGGCGCGAAGAGAAAGGCGCCGACCAAGAAGGCCCGGCTCAAAAAGCCCAAGGCCAACGGCGCAAGGGCGGCTTCGCCCGCCCGCGCCATGGAGTTGGACGCCTAGGCCCGTGGGTGGTGATCGGGGGATCACCGCCCGCACTATGGGCCCCGAGAAGGAAAGCTCCCCAATGCCCGGGGAGCTCTCGGAGAGGCAAGCGGCGGCATAACACCAGGCCGCCGCATTAGAAGGGAGCCGGATGCGGCACGCGCTGGGGGGTCGTGGAAGAATGCTTTCGCGATTCCCACGGCCCCTCCACTGGCGCTGAAGACGGGCATCGGGGTGTTTTAGTCGGTACACCCCGGTGCACTCCATCTCGCGCCGGGGGAGTCCGACATACCCCTACTGCCCTCCCCCGGGGGCGGCGGGGGATTCGTAAAGAATTTCACCCCGTCAAAAAAAAAAAAAAAAAAAAAAAAAAAAAAAAAAAAAAAAAAGGTTAGGTTAGGTTAGGTTGCCGGCCTGGAGGATCGTCTCCTACCGGCCCCGAGAATGAGACCACCGCTGGCGGCGGACAGTGCCACTGTAGGCACCCCACCAGCGGCGGTAAGGACGAGGGCCCCGAAACCTAAAAGGATGACGGCGCCCACATATGCTGACATAGCGGCGCCAATAGCTGCGGTCCCCCCTAAAGAGGCACCGCCCGCACCGGCGCCACCAAAGGGTAAGAAGCCCAAAAAGAAGAAGAAGCGGCCATCAATGGCCGCTCAGGAAGCGGCGCAAGGGGGGGAGAACAACAGCCCCCCACCCGCTGAGGCCCCGTGGACATCCGTAGGTCCGCGAAAGGCCAAGAAGAAAGGGGCGGCTAAATCAGCCACAGCCGCCCCTAAAAAGAAGATGATAAGGCTCCGCCCCCCCAAAACAGCGGCAGTAACCCTCACCTTAGAGGCGGGAGCTGTAGAAAGGGGGCTGACCTACGCAAAGGTGCTCAGTGAAGCCAGAGCAAAAATCGACCTGGGGGAACTCAAAATCCCCAGGCTCGGCTTCCGCCTGGCCCAAACTGGTGCACGCCTCCTTTCGATTGAAGGAGAGGGCGCTGAGGAGAAGGCCGACGCTTTTGCCGCGAGGCTTCGAGCGGTGCTACGCCCCGAAGATGTTAAAGTCACCCGCCCGGTGAAATGCGTGGAAATGCGAGTCACCGGGCTGGACGACGCTACAACAGCTGCCGACATCACCGAGGCAGCTGCGAAAGAAGGTGGTTGCCCGGCCAACAACATCCGGTCGGGCAAAGTAGTAGTGAGTCCCAGAGGAACCAGATCCCTCTGGATGAGTGTGCCAACGGCAGCCGCCAAGAAGCTTATCAGTTCTGGGCGGCTGCAGATCGGCTGGGTCGTGGCTAAGGTGGCGCTGCTGGCTGCGAGGCCTAAGCGGTGTTACCGGTGCCTCGATACCGGCCACCTGGCCGTGAATTGTAAGTGCTCGGTGGACCTCAGTCGGACATGTTTCCGCTGTGGGAAGCCGGGCCACAAGGCGGCTGAATGCGGGGCAGAACCGAACTGCCCCGCGTGCGAAGCCGTCGAGAAGCCGAAGGGCCATGTACTGGGGGCTGCTGGCTGCATAACAGCCAAAAAGCCGCTCCCCAGCAAGAAAAAGGGAAAGGCTCCCACGAAAAAGGCCCGGCAGAAAAAGCCGAAGCCTAGCGGCGCAAGGGCGGAACAACCCGCCCCCGCCATGGACGTGGTGGAAGCCTAGACCCGTGGGTGGTGATCGGGGGATCGCCGCCCGCACTATGGGTCCCGAGCGCAAAGCTCCCCTATGCCCGGGGAGCTCTCGGTGAAGGCAGGCGGCGGCACAACACCATGCCGCCGCAACGGAAGAGGGCCGGTCGCGGCACGCGCTGCGGGGTCGTGGAGCTATGCTCACGCGATTCCCACGGCCTCGCATTGGCGCAGAAGAAGGGCATCGGGGGGTTTTAGTCGGTAAACCCCGGTGCACTCCATCTCGCACCGGGGGAGTCCGACATACCCCTGCTGCCTTCCCCCGGGG